>CAIGQV010019084.1:4697880-4743146 GCA_903798115.1 Danio jaintianensis
ATGGTGAGTAAATAGTGAGTAAATTTTCATTTTTGGGGGAAATGTCCCTTTAAACTTAAAATAATAAATTGAGCACATATTCCCACCTGCAAAGTGTATGTATGACCACAGTGTTCATCAGGCCATTCAAACCTGCAGACCTTTAACCCTGTTCTAACTAATCTGCCTTTTAAGCCTTTTGTGTGCATGCATGTTCTGTAATCCTCATGGTTAATTACATGATGTGACTGACCACACACTCACTGGAAGTAATCCTGCATACACAACAACCAGTTGTGTATTGGAGCTTTGCACTTATAGACATTAGTTTGTGTAGAGGTCAGGTTTTGACTTCATTCCCATAATGAAAACAGCCCCTAAATGCAATAAATAATATCTAAAGAAAATCCAACATGTTTCGAGATGCTTAAATTTAGAAGTAGGTGTGTGTAGAAAATGTTGAAAATCCATGATAGAAAGGAAAGAGAATAAAAGTGTGTGTGCTGGTTGGACTATACTTGTGAGGATAACATTTCTAAAGCAAAAATAAAGAAAACCGATTTTTTCCCCAAACATTTAATATGTCCTTCACAATTTAAAAGCTCATAATGGTCCAAATCAATACTTTTAAATTAAATAAATGCTTTAAATGTCAACAGGTTTCAGTGAGGTCTACATGTACGTAGGGAACAATCAATATTTTTAGTATGCATTCACAAGAGGTCCTCATTTATGTGTTATCCAAAATGTCAATATAATAGCACTCCCTTGTCTGTAAAACCCAATTTTGGTCTGCCCAATTTTTAATGTCATGTTACAATAATTTTTCATCAGGACAATCGTTGAAGAACTTGTTTTGTGAGATTGACCCTGGAATGTCTTTACAGGTTTTACAACAATAAAGAATCACTTTTAGAGTTATTATCATATATCAAACTATTTGTTTCTAATAATTCCTCTTCTTCTTCTTCTTTTCTTTGTCTTCTTTCTTGCTTTCTTTCTTATTAAGTATTCGTGTTAAATTTTGAGTTTGTATTTGTTGTATTTATCTTCTTATGAGTTGTTGAATACAGTCCATCTGTTTTTTGTTGCAGTTTTACTCCAAGCCACTTATTTTAAATGGACATTAAATGGGGTTACAAACAAAAGACACATCAACATCGCATATATCTGATTTTACTTTGAAATTGATGCTTGAAATAATTTGCCCCTTTGTTTTTTATTCCACACCCTATTAATCTCAGTAGCGCAATAAGAGATGTGCTATTCCCTCAACGCTGAGACATTACTCATATGGCACCTACTTCTATGTCTCTGCACTGGTACACTTAGAATGCTATTAAAGAGCTGTTTTCCAATAGCCAAAATGCCCTGCATGTAAGTATAGAAACCGAGAATCAGCCAATGTGTAGAAATATGTCCGTGGGGAACGTGGTTATGGCTGAGGGTCTTTGAGAACTGTTTCCTACTCTCTCTGGAATGACATTAGTTTAGCTCATAAGTGAAGTTGCTGAGGCACCTTATTTATGCCTGTTCTGCTTTCAGCAGCCGACACAAATCCAAAGCATGAGTGAGCAACCCTCTCCGCTTGCAAAGGAAGCCAAACAAATTACCACACGTGTTATGGTGACAATTACAAAGCACTACAGAAAGTTCAGTCATTTCCTTCTCTAACTCCCTCCCTCATTCTGTTTTGCTTTCTCCCTCTCTCATTACCTCATCTTGTACTTGTGTACAATTGTTGATTGTGTACGGAATGTAAATGAGAGCCTTGACTCTGCCAATTGTAACATTGCAAGCACTGTTGCGCAAAACAGTGCCATCTATCCAATTAAGATGATGAACACAATCACAAGTAGCAAAGGGAATAGCACACAAATATGCCCAAATGCAGAAAACCCCAACAAGAGACTAGCGGCTCTCTCAAGAATCTGCCACTCGTAGAATGAGGCTTTTTGGCACTTTGGAGTTACTCCATGGATTTTGAGTTACATGCGTTGCTCTGTGTTAAAAAAAAAAAAAAAAGAAAGCTCTGACAATTTGTTTGGGTGAGGCATTTGGAAAATATACTTCTGCTAAATCCTTTTTATCCTCTTTTTAAGAAACATGCACACCGTGGTTTTCCTCAGATTCAGGGGTCATTCATGGGCCTTGGTGTTTCTTGCTTGCTAACCGAAGAAGAAATACCTTCTGTTGTACTTTTTTGTATTAATAATTATGAGTTTGTGCTGTATTTAAGAACTTACTTAGGCTGAAAACAAGTTCATTTCACTCAAAAATTACTGAAATGACAACGCACTCAATTCAAGAAAGGTGTTTAAGATATTGTTCTTCAGGAGAACGTTAAAAGATTTTTTTTTTTTTAGCTCAAACCATGGTCCTTGGTGATTCATTTAATGTCAATAGCATGCAATTTGAGAGTCGGGAAAACATATAGGCTACAGACAAAACAAAATTAACATCTGTGGCTCCTGACAATACATTCAGAACTTATGAAGCAACATGACTAATGCAAGAATGATTATTTTACAACATTACTACCTTTTTGAAATTCAAGTCTAGATGAATAATAAAATTTGCAAACCATTTTGTGTACTAGTGTTGATTAATAGCAGAGCTGGGTGATTAATTGAAATGATATCATAAATCGGTTGATCATACCTACACATCTTGTCAGGAAAGCAGGGTTGTGTGTTGAGAAGTAAATCTCCTCTGAAGGCCAGAGGGCGCTCCCGTGCAGATACTCTAAGCATGAAGAAATCCAGGAAATACATTCAGAGTTGCATTATAACATAAGATTTAACTACTTCCATTGATTCATCATGACTAATAATCACACGACTATGGAATCATCTCACAGAAGGACTTTTCAAACCCTCGACGGAAGTTAAGAAGTGAGTAATGAGTAACAATGTTATTAAATGTGGTATTTTCATGTGCAGCATTTACTACGCAGAGCTGTAGTTCACTGAGAAGTGACACAAACAGCTGTCATCATCACAAATCAATTATCTTGATTGCACTATCAACTCTGTAAATGCTTCTCCATCTGAAAGCACATGCTGGAGGTCTACTAGAACTGGCTTTACTGACAAGATGCACATGAAAATAGCCTTTGATTAATGTGAAATATCTGCTCATCTGTCTTTAAAAATGGTCTCATTGATCTGATTCACAACGAGACTTGCTCTTCAACATCACTTGACCCAGAGTCCCTGAAGTCATGCTTAAACTGAAAATCAACATAGTTTTCATTAAATGAAAGAGCATAAATGTAGCTCAATACAATAATTGCATTATACATTAAATGAAGAGGTAGCAACCAATCATTTAAGCCACTTGTTTCCTGTTTTTTGACTCACTCCATTGTTTGTGGATCCAGAATTTTGATCTGACATCTGTTTCACATGGCATATTGGCTTGTCAGATGCAGGGTCCCTGCAGACATGAGCTCTCGACCTAAATGTGTTTTTAAATAGAATGCACAGTCTGGTTGGGGGTTTAAACACAAGCAAAACCAGGAAAATGATTTAACTCAAAATCTAGATCATTTGTACAATTACTAATGACATTCTTACATTTTTAGAGATTGAGTGACAAACTCATGTATTATGTTTTGCCTGACGGGGATGCACATTTTAAGCAAGTCAGAAATTTGCCTTTTCATTAAGGGCCAATATTTGTTTTGATTTCCAAGGGCATTTATTTTTTATTCACTAAGGAAAAGATTTTATAATTACCTTATTAATTGTGTTTATGTTGTTATCTTTTATGTCAAGTACTTATATTTATCTTTATGTCAAGTACTTATATTTAAGTAGTTTGAACAAGCAGCAAAAAAAAATTAATTAAATGTAGAAGGCTGATAAAAAAAATCGATTTAGAAGAAAATTTCCAAACGACACTTAGAGGCTTTTGCATCTGAACTCTTCATTTGTTAATTTTAATTAGTATTAAATTAGTATGTTTGTCAAAAGCCCCCCATTAATAATGCTTTGTGTTTTCAGGTGTTTTTCAGAGAACGTATGCTGTAAGTGTCACAGCTTTCTCTGACTTCAGTAGCTAGGTCAGCGCACAGCATCGTAGTAAGACCGCCGTGGTGTGGGTCAAACTTTAGCAGACTAATCCTGCTCCTGTAAGCGTTCAAAGCCCAGCACCCAGGCATGAATATTTGGCAAAAAGAAGGTCATTGGACTAATCTAGACGGTACTTTTTTCACTGGCCACCAGGGTTCAGTGAGCAAGACCTGGATGTGAACTTTTGAACCCTCTGCACAATAGCAGTAATACCACTTCACTTTAATGCTGTTCAGTGTTACCTTTAAGCCTCCAGTAAGCGGGATTTAAAAAATAATGTCCTTACACAGACTGTTTATCCAAGATACCCTATATCCCCCCCACCCCACACTAACACACAGTCACACCCATTCAGATACACACACAAATTAAAGCACACACATACATTTACCCATACACACTCACAGCCTAGCTAATAGGGTAGTTTGAAATTGTGCCAGTATAAGCATGCACCCGCTTTACCCTTGGTTGACTTTAATGGGGTTAAAAATATTTTCCCTTCACGAGTGTACACATTAATCATGTTTCCGGTGTATTTGGACAATTGGGGGAGATGGGGCCTGAGTAAAAAGTCCAATTAATTGGGCCTACCCCAGCGTTTCCTTAGGTCACCTTGGGTTAGCTGTCCTATGCTTTCCAGGTCAGGTGTTTGGGCGTATGAGTGATTTGAGTACGCACCTTGTGCCTGAGTGTGTTTGTGTTGCCGCTTTATGATGGTCAGAAATTTAAATGTGTTTCAGCAAGTTTTAGGACACTGGAAAACCCACTGTGTGAACAATCCAGAAAGCTTGTGCACAATTGTTTGTGACTGACCCATCTACAATAAGTACTGAAAATCATACTCAAGTAAAAGTACAATTACTTGCCAAAAAATGTAATGCAAGTAGAGTAAAATTATCTGTTGTAAATACTACAAACTACTAGTTGCATGAGTAAAAAGACCTAGTGAGTAGTGTGAGTATAGTGAGTAGTTAGTATGGTATAATGAGTATTGAGTAGTAGTGTAGTGTAGAGTATAGTGAGTCTAAATAGGCTGTGAAAGCTTGATGCGTTTACATGTGGAGCAAAATTTGTGTAACCTATGGGGGAAAAAATCTTGCTGTGCTGATATGTTAAAGCTTAGGTTTTGCACTTTGAACCCTGACTAACAAGCTTTGAGTGTCCAGCAGTTGGCAAAGCAAACCAAGGTCTTGCGCTGAGAGAATACATGCAATTTGTGCATGCATTTGAAAACGTAACATTCTGTAGTGCATTTAATTGTTAATTAAGGTCATTTGCCGATTTCAGTCATCATACAGTAGGCATCCTTCATCTTCTCATCAGTGACATACAGTCTAAACAGTCTCTTTGTCATTGTGTACAACAATTTTGCATTTTCTTAAATACTTTTAATCCCTCCACACTGTACATGTTTGCTGCATTTATAAAGTATCTGTGTCTTGAGGTTGGTCTGTCTGATGTGAGTATTATATGTGCAATTTCAAGACTAAATATAAAATAAATATAGTGACTGCAATTTGAAGGACAATAGTGTAGTAAAATTACTGATACAGAACTAAAAATGTACAAGAAGTTAAAAAAAAGTAAAAGTACAATTCCTGAGGGAAAAAAATACTAAATTACAGTAATTAGAGTATTTGTAATTTATTACTTTACACCACTATGTGTTTCTTTTTACTTTTGGACAAAACAATGGATTGACAATAATTGGAAACTGTATGTCAATAAATACATACTGGATGATTTTCAAAGTCGTTGCACTACTGATTTCCTCACACAACACAATTATTTGGAATACCATTTAGCTGCTTTTATATGCGCACTGCAAAATGGATCAGCAACAGGCCGTCATGCAATACATATTATCTGTCTACAAATTTCACAACCAAACATATGCAAGAAACGTCATGGTTACGTCCGTAACCCACGTTCCCCGAATAAGGGAACGGAGACATGCGTCTGAAACAGACTATGGGAGTGCGTCAGACGACCAATCACTCTGAAGAGTAAGAAAACGGGCCAATGAAATGCCAAATTGCATTGGCAGAGCTCTGCTCCACAGCTGGCAGCAATGAGCTATCAGCTATATAAGCTGCACGCTGTGGAGTGAGCCTCAGAATTTTGCCTGCTGAAGAGCCGATCACTCAGCTAACAGCTGGAGACTCAGCTGCTGTGGCCATGGAGACGCATGTCTCCGTTCCCTTATTCGGGGAACGTGGGTTACGGACGTAACCATGACGTTCCCCTTCATACGGGAACTTCAACATGCGTCTGAAACAGACTATGGGAGACTGTATGGAAAACGCCACTGCAGCTAAGCCCGTCACACCCCTGATGTGAAGTTTGCCAAGCATAGCGTGAGCGCACAGCATCACCAGGAGCGCAACCTTCCAACGTCCCTAGGCCCTTAATTACCATTACATGGGAATATTAAATTTTTATCGGGAGTCGTAACGAGCTTTTACCTAGCTAATATAGACTAGGGATTTTTAAATTACGACAGTACGTTGGGAAAGCGTGCCAGTCCCCGAAGGGGGAGGACGCTACGGAGCCACCTGCTACCCAAGAGGGGAGACTTGATGGTAATAGAGCATATGGACTAGCCCTGATGAGGGGGAGTACTACATATGATAAGCTGGTTAGCGGGTAGGGAAGACACGGGTCCGCCTGGTCAGGGAGAACACTCCGTGGTTGAATAAGCGTAAGGGGTCACCCCATGGGGGGGGGGACCGCACAAGCTGGCACCAAACCTCAGTATGTGGGTAGACCAAATGGGCATACAGACATCACACTGAGCCAGGCACCCGACTCCTCCGCTGAGTCAGGTGCTGGGGGCCTCGGAGGAATTCTCTAGGGTTCGCCAAGTGGGAAACTTACTAGTAGAACAAGAAATGCGCACGTATCTCCGGGTTAGGGAGCATGGCGCGGCAAGCGTTTGTTAACACCGAGCTTAGTTCCCCTCCGATTGACTGGGGTTACCCAGTAATCGGGTGGAAACCGGCTCCACTCGAAGATTGTAGAATCCCGCGAATGTATTAGGTGTCGCCCAGCCCGCAGCTCTACAGATATCTGTAATAGAGGCGCCGCGTGCTAACGCCCAGGAGGAGGCGACACTTCTAGTAGAGTGTGCTCTCACATTAGCGGGACGCGGCTCGCCCTGGCATTGGTAAGCGAGGGCGATGGCATCAACTATCCAGTGGGCCAACCTCTGTTTTGATACGGCACTTCCCTTCTGCCGACCACCATAACAGATAAAGAGCTGTTCACCAGATCTTACACTTTGCGTTCGTTCCACGTAAAGGCGCACAGCGCGAACGGGACAAAGCAATGAGGGGGCTGGGTCTGCCTCCTCCGAAGGCAGCGCTTGCAGGTTCACCACCTGATCTCTAAATGGGGTGGTAGGAACCTTGGGCACATAGCCGGGCCGGGGTCTCAGGATAACGTGAGAGTAAGCCGGTCCGAATTCCAGGCACGATTCGCTGACCGAAAATGCCTCCAAATCCCCGACTCTCTTGAACGATGCCAACGCGATCAGCAGAGCTGTCTTCATTGACAGAAATTTTAATGTTACCGAATCGAGTGGCTCGAATGGAGTTCTCTGCAGACCTGCCAGGACTACAGAGAGATCCCAAGA
The DNA here is from genome assembly GCA_903798115.1 of Danio jaintianensis. Classification (NCBI taxonomy): domain Eukaryota; kingdom Metazoa; phylum Chordata; class Actinopteri; order Cypriniformes; family Danionidae; genus Danio; species Danio jaintianensis. Next base: position 4,705,570 of record CAIGQV010019084.1, read on the forward strand.
GGGCATAAGAGGGGGGCGGGATGGATTTAATCGCCGCGCGCCTCTGAGGAATCGGATGACTAGGTTATGCTTCCCGATCGTGTTGCCATCCACCGCATCATGATGAGCGGAGATGGCAGCCACATAAACCTTCAGTGTGGAGGGGGACAGCCTACGCTCCAACTTATCCTGAAGGAAGGATAACACAACGCTAATCTGGCAAGTCCGGGGGTCTTCTCGATGAGAAGCACACCACTCAGTGAATAGACTCCAATTCAGGGCGTAGGCATGCCTCGTAGAGGGTGCTCTAGCCTGAGTGATGGTGTTAACCACCGCCGCCGGTAAGTCACCTAAGTCTTCCGCGCTCTGTCTATGGACCACACGTGGAGGTTCCAGAGATCTGGGCGCGGGTGCCAATGGGTACCCCGTCCCTGGGAGAGGAGGTCCTCTCTCAGGGGAATGCGCCAGGGAGGGGCCGTCGCGAGGAGTGTGAGTTCGGGAACCCAGGTCCGGTTGGGCCAGAGAGGCGCAACAAACAAGACCTGCTCCTCGTCCTCCCTGACTTTGCACAGTGTCTGTGCGATTAGGCTCACTGGGGGAAACGCATATTTGCGCACGCCCAGTGGCCAGCTGTGAGCCAGCGCGTCCGTGCCGAGGGGGGCCTCGGTCAGGGAATAAAACAACTGGCAATGGGTGCTTTCGAGAGAAGCAAACAGGTCGACCTGGGCTTTCCCGAATCGCTCCCATATCAGCTGGACCGTACCGGGGTGGAGTCTCCATTCTCCACGAAGCGTTCGCTGCCGTGAGAGCACATCGGCTGCACGGTTGAGCTCGCCCGGGATATGAATGGCACGCAGCGAACTCAGCCGCGTATGACTCCAGAGGAGCAGACGGCGAGCGAGCTGTGACATGCGACGAGAACGTATACCTCCCATACGGTTGATATAAGCTACCGTTGCCATGCTGTCCGTCCTGACCAGCACATGCTTCTGCTCTAACACCGGTAAAAAGCGGCGGAGAGCAAGAAACACTGCCAACAGCTCCAGGCAGTTGATATGCCAACGCAGACGGGGTCCGAACCACGAACCCGCAGCTGCGTGCTCGTTGCACACGGCCACCCAGCCCGTGCTGGAGGCATCTGTCGATACGACAATATGCCTGGATACTTGCCCTAGGGGCACCCCGGCCCGTAGAAAACTAAGATCCATCCAAGGACTGAAGGTGCGGCGACACAGCGGAGTGATACGCACCCGGTGTGTGCCCGCACGCCATGCCCGTCTGGGGACCCGATCGTGAAGCCAGCGCTGAAGTGGTCTCATATGAAGCAAACCAAGCGGCGTCACCGCGGCTACGGATGCCATATGCCCCAGGAGCCTCTGAAAAAACTTCAGTGGAACCACTATGTTCCTGTTGAGCTTGCTCAGACAGGAAAGCACTAGCCTGGCGCGCTCCTCCGAGAGGCGCGCTACCATAGAGATCGAGTCCAGCTCCAGCCCGAGAAAAGAGATCCTCTGCACTGGGCAAAGTTTGCTCTTCTCTCGGTTGACCCGAAGCCCCAACTGGTCGAGGTGCCGAAGCACCCTGTCTCTGTGCATAATCAATTGATCGCGAGACGAGGCTAGGATCAGCCAGTCGTCGAGATAATTGAGGATGCGGATGCCCGCAAGCCGAAGCGGCGCGATGGCACCCTCCGCGAGCCTGGTGAAAACCCGCGGAGACAGAGAGAGCCCGAAGGGGAGGACTTTGTACTGCCATGCTCGTCCTTCGAACGCAAACCGGAGAAAAGGACGGTGGCGTGGAAGAATGGAGACATGAAAATACGCGTCCTTCAGGTCTATAGCTGCAAACCAATCCTGAGGACGGACGCACCGGAAAATGCGCTTCTGCGTGAGCATTCTGAACGGCATTTTGTGTAAATGACGGTTCAGTCTGCGCAGATCTAGGATTGGTCTTAACCCTCCGCTCTTTTTCGCCAGGAGGACAGCAATCTCCTCTCGCAAGACAGGGGCGCTCTCGAGGGAAACCCTCGTAGTATGAACACCCGTGAACCTGGGAGGGCGGATAGCGAACTGAATCGCATAGCCGAGTCTGATCGTTCGCATGAGCCACCGCGACGGGCTGGGCAGCGCTAACCAGGCTGGCAGAGCCCGCGCTAATGGCACCATCGGACTGATCAATGACATGACAACAGAGGGGCAGCTCGGGAGGGGAGTGCTCACCCCGGGAAGCAGAGCGGCCCGAGGAAGAGCCGAAAATAAGAGAGTGTCTCTTACCTTCCTCCCTGGATCCCGCGATGAGGCTGGAGTGAGAGAAAGGAGCCCGTCCTCTTGCACTCCGTGAGCCTGTGGCGAAGGGGCCCGGCGCTGCGAGCTGGAAGGCGGAGCGTCCCAGATTGGCAGGGCTCGGGTTTGCACATCCGGAGAGAGAGAAATTTGCTCTTTTAATTTGGGTACCACTGGCCCGGAGGCCAGCAGTGGTGCTTTTAAAGTCTCTGCTGACTGTAGGTGTCCTCGGTCCTCCACCGAGGAAAGAGCAGGTTCCCTCCTCTCCGGATGGCCTGTCTCAGGGACGCTTCGCGGTCCGTTTACCGGACTTAACGGCGCCCTGGGGCGGTGGCAACGCGGTCCCGCGGGAGGCTCGGCGTTGCCGCTTAGCCGGCGGAGCGGGCAGCGGGAGCGGAGCCGGTTTCGGAACCGCGGGTGGACGCCCTCGGCGAGGAGCAGCCGAGGTGGATGGGGCAGCGGGGAGAGCAGTTTTCCGAGCCCGCTGGTAGATGACCTCACCCATCGCCTGGGACTGCTCTTTCACCGCCGAGAACTCCTGGGTAAAGTCCCCGACGGTGTCGCCGAACAGGCCAGCCTGGGAAATGGGAGCGTTAAGAAAGCGAGCTTTGTCAACGTCTCTCATCTCGGCCAGGTTTAGCCACAGGTGGCGTTCCTGGACCACTAATGTGGACATCGTCCTCCCCAGGGCACGAGCAGCCGATTTGGTGGTCATGAGCGCGTAATCGGCTGCCGTGCGGAGCTCATGCATCAAGCCTGGGGAAGAACCACCCTCCTGCAGCTCAGCCAACTTCTCCGCTTGGTAGCGTTGATAGGTGGCCATAGCGTGCAGAGCGGATGCAGCCTGTCCCGCAGCAGTGTAGGCTCTGGCCACGAGGGACTCAGATAACCTACACGCTTTGGAAGGGAGTCTGGGTGGACCTCTCCAGGTGGAGGCGCCCCGCGGGCAAAGATTGACCGCGATAGCGCGCTCCACCTGGGGTATCGCCTCATAACCCCTGGCTGCTCCACCATCAAGGGTGGTGAGAGCGGAAGCACACGAGGACCGGGCAGAGAAAGGTGCCCTCCATGCCTGCGTGAGCTCACTGTGTACCTCCGGGAAGAAAGGGACGGGGGGTTCGGAGGGTCTTGCCCTCCTAGCCCCCACGTAACACCCATCTAAGCGGTCCGGCCGTGGTGCTGGGGGACAAGCCATCTCCAGACCCACGGCCGAAGCAGCCCGGAATAACACGGCTAACATGTCCGATTCCAGACCCGAGGCCACACTGACCACCCCGGAGGATGGCAGAGGGTCCGGATCTTCATCGGAGCATGTTAGCCCGCCCTCCGATGCAGCGATGGACATCACGTCCCCGGTGTCATCCAATGAAAGCGCGGCCATCACGGGGGATGGACCAGCGGTCTCACTGGAAGCTTGGACAGAGCCAGCTGAGGAGCGAGGGGTCCGCGAGCCCGAAGGCGGCGGATAAGCCCCCACTGTAACCCTCAGGTCTGCCCGTGTGCTAACCGCATGGCGGGGAGCAACAGGGGTGACGCACCCTAATGCCAGGGTGCGCCGCGACCTTAGCTGTGCGACAGTTAAGCCCTCGCAGTGAGGGCAGCAACTGTCCGCGAGCACCGCATCCACATGCCGGACCCCCAGACATGTGACGCAATGCTCGTGCCTGTCATCCGGGGAGAGGAAACCACCGCATCCAGAAATGCACGGTCGGAACGACATCTTTAAAAAGACGCGTTATGCGACCGTGTGCTCTCTTAGGGAATTCTGCCCTTTTAGTGTGAAACTGCTCTTTTAGTACACCAGTGAAACGCCCAGGGGACGTTAAACCCAGATGAAACGCCGCTGTTGCGTCTTCTCCCGCACTGGTGATAAGCGCTGACACTTTCTCGCTAGTCAGGTTGGCAGAGTTAGGTCTTCAGTCTCGTGAGAGGGTCTGAAGCATAAATTCTGAGGCTCACTCCACAGCGTGCAGCTTATATAGCTGATAGCTCATTGCTGCCAGCTGTGGAGCAGAGCTCTGCCAATGCAATTTGGCATTTCATTGGCCCGTTTTCTTACTCTTCAGAGTGATTGGTCGTCTGACGCACTCCCATAGTCTGTTTCAGACGCATGTTGAAGTTCCCGTATGAAGGGGAACTATACAACAAATAAGACACATCTCAGACAAGACTGGATTTATTGTGGTCAAAAATGGCAGCCCACAAAGAATCTTGTGATTCAAGATAACACTGTGCTGAAAAACTGAAGTATATGAATGAGAATTGTGTAACACTGTAAGAATCAATAAGTTTTTAACATTTTAACATTTGCTCACCTTTAACAGTTAAATAGCAAAAAAGCATGATGGGAACAAAAAAATTGCTGTATCTCAGTCTATTTGAGTTCTGCTTATTTTAATGAGGTATAATGAGCTCAACCTTTTTTATTTCAAATGAGAACATTGAACTTTCAATCATTTTTATAGTAAAATATACTTCTTTTATTTGGTAAATATGACTGTTAGGTTTTACAGTGTATGGCTCCTTACCCAACAGTACTGTATATCTTTCACTCTCATTCGTTATAGTAGGTTATCGTCAATATAATTTCCACTAGAGTAAAATCATTCCAATTGATGAATCCAAACATAGTGTTTATGAACGCTAAATAAAGTGATCTAGCTGATGGGCATGTTTATATCACAAACCGTTTTGGATTTAATCTTTGACAAAACAATGTTTCCCCACTGTTGATGCACACTAACCATCCTCTTTTTTATTTATTTTAAAAAGCAGACTATTTCATGTAGTTAGTCATGTCTACGTCATTGCACATGCTCATAATTTTCCAGTTTTGGTATATTTATTCCAAGTGTTTACAAGTTTACTCTTCTCAATCCAACTGACATTTCAATTAGTTTGAGCATTTTTAGTCTGATTGAGATTTAATTTTAAACCCACTGTAATTAGACTACAATACTCCCAATGCTATCTCACTGCAATTCGTAACTTTTTGGCTAATTCGTATGAAATTGTATGATCTCATTCGTACAATTTAGTACGATTTGCTTATCCTCCAATGACGGTTGGGTTTAGGGGTGGGGTTGGGTGTCACGCCTCCTTTTAAAATCGTACATTTTCATACTACTGAACTCATACAAATTTGTACGAATTAGCCACTAAACTGACAAAACGTACAATATTTATGTTTCCTCGTGAGATCAGGCTGATACTCCATGTCAACACTGTGGGACTGCATACATTAGCAAATACTCTTTACCAGGTTTTTACTTTGAATTAGCAATTACTTTGTTACTTCTAAAAAGTATTCCCTCAGATCAAGTTTAGTGCAATTTCTTTTATTATTAGAGTAGTATTACATTGTTAGTTTAGGGAATCATTTGCAAAGTAGAATGTCTGTTGCAGGACCAACAAAATAAAGTGTTAACAAAAATTAAACAGACAACCTACTAATACTCAGAATAACTGATGGAATAACATGTAGTTACTTATATTCAACAGAATGTCAAAATGGTTCCTTTGAATTTAAGTGTTACTAAATTTGGATTCCAAATTCTACTTTCAATATAAGGAAGCAGAATAATGAAAAAGCAACATTAATTCACTTAAATACTTGCTGTAAAGTGTTGTTAAAATAGAGTCAGAATGTATTCCTTTGCTTTAAAAAAAAAAAAAAAAAAGGCAAGGGACAATGTAAAGCATATCAGTTGGCACTGGGGAAGAAAGTACAGTTAAAGAGGTGCACTGTTGTTTTTTCCCCCAAGCTCTGGAGAGAACTCCTGCTTTCATGTGTCTTTAGCTCCAGGCATCTTTGTTTAGATTTGGGCACTGCTGATGCCATTGCAACTAGAAGCTGCCAGGGGTCAACTGCTCTGTTTTCAAACTTCTGTTATAGCTTTCACTCTTTCGTTCTTGCTTTTAAGCTCCACCACCTGCTCCACCATATTGGAAAACACGCTCCAGTCCCTAATGCAAGTCTCCCCTTATTCTTTCAAATGATGCAACGTCAAACTGACAGGATGGTGTTGGTTTGTCCAAATGATTTTTTATTTGTTTTTGGCTGGTCGTAGTTTCTGTTCTATTTATCTACTCATTGTTTTCTCCTCCTAATCTGTTTGTGTGGACACAAGAGCAAATAGTCTCCTTGAGTTTTGTTCAATGCTGCATCCTGACAGTTGATCGAAGAACTCTGGGACTGACATCTGTCAGTAAGATGGATGGATAACTCCTCGCCTGTAGGCAGGTTTTCATGACTCCTCATTTCTTATCAAGTTTCAGGTGATGGAGTGAACTATGTGCATTGTGAAGTTTGCTTCATGTCGAAGGTTGATAAAGAAAAATGGCCCGAGGCTGGAAATAAGATCAGGTTTACCGCAGCTGTCTCTCGTACCAACTGCGGTCAAAGGTCACTGAGTAACATATAAAGATTCTTTTGTAATTGCCAGAGAAACCAAAACAAGGTTAAGATAGCAAGCTATTTGTTTCCACTTATTGGCTATAGAATGGCAATGAGTGAGGTATTCAAAGCCCTGCTGACCTTGTCAAAGGAAAATTAAACAGAGCTGGTTTGGAACAAAAATGTCTTTTTTGAAAACCTTGTGCAGGAGGGTAACTCACAAAAAGGCTAACATTTTACCCTGATTTTTTTTTTATTAATTTAATATCTTGTGAATTTTATTTATTTAAAAAAATGAAAGAATTTATTTAGAAAAAGAAATCTTGATCAAAAGTGACAGTAAACGCATTTATAATGTTGTAAAAGGCATCTATTTCAGACTAATTTTGTTCGTTTGAGTGTTGTTTTCATTAAAGTATCCTGTTAAAGGATTTTACATAAGGAGTTTACATAAATTATTATGCAGCACATAATAGTTTCTCTAATGATTATTGCGCACAATCAACATACTGTAGAATGATTTCTGAAGGATCACGTGAGACTGAAGACTGCAGCTTTGTCATTACATAAATAATGTCATTTAAAATCATTTTTGAACGTAAAAAAAATAAAACATCAAAACATATCAACCACAAATTACTGAGCTCCAGTGTGATAAAATACTGCACTTCATTTGTTTATTCACCCAATATAGCCTCACATGAGTTGCCATACAATAAGAATTTCAAATGTTTAATAGTGAGGAATTCAGAATTTTGTAAATCTCACCTCAAACGCAACCAAATCTCCATGTGTAATGCCAAACCCTGTTACTGTGTGGTTTATGCTAACTCTAGCTCAGGAGAGTGAATCATCATGTTGCCAGCAGCCATAACAATTAAAAATAAATATGCATTTGGAAGAGATAAATATGGGAAGCAGCAAATCGGCCATGAGATGATGTGTGGAATGAATGTGGATGAAACTGACTGACCAAGGAAATGTGTTTGCCTTGCCGTACTGTGCAAGTTTCCCATATTGGTGATATCTGTGGTGAGCTTGGTTGGTTTTATGGCCATTTTAATTATATAGATGATTCCAGAGACATTTTGTAGATATGTTTAATAATTGGGGTAAAATATAAAGGGTTTAAAGGCCCGTTCAAACTCAGAATGATTTTATTCGTTAGTGATTTGAAAAGCAAAATCATCTACATCTACCAATGTTTTTGTGCTAAATACTAGCTATCTGTGCTTTAGCAATAGTATCTGATCTACCAGTAATTGTAGATATTTGTTATTATCAGTAAATAAAATCCTTTGATGTCAGACGTTTCAGCTTTTGGATTTTCAATTTTGAGAATCCTTACCATGCAGTTTATAACAATATGAAATCAGTCTTAATTTCCCTCATCTGCCATCATTTTTCAAATCATAATTGCCAATAGATGACACTGTGACTGGATCTAGATCAACTTTTCCCCCCCTTCAAATTCCAAGATGATTTATGTAACAACTTCATCATCCTCTTGCTCTTTGTATGAGTCTGCCCATGGTAAGCAGTGTGGTTAGAAGTTTTGAATGTTTTGACATATTAATAGCTTCTGTCTTACTATGGAAGCTGTGAACCATGAAGCGCAGATGACTAAACCCGCCAGGAGGCTTTGCATGGAAGACTCCTTTCCCTTGTGCTGAGCTGGTGGACTTCCTGGGTAGTTTTGATGCCGTATAGCCTGGGGAAAAGCGACGGGTGTCTGTGATTCTTGATGAACAGCTACATTTATGATTTATGACTTTTTTTTCAGTGAATGATTCAAATGGCAGATTTATTGTGTGGAGCTGTAGAACCTATATGAATATGACAGTCAAAGATGTTGTTCATTACCAACTTCTGTCCTAATGGAGACTTGTGGGGGGTTGTGTTTTTAGAGTCAGAAAATAACACATCAGCAAGTGTTTACAGCTCACTTTTCAGTAAACATGTTCATAATGTTGCATATCGATAGCTAATCTTGTTGGTCAGCCTTTTCTCCTCATTTTAAAAGCATTGGCTCAGTTGGTCTTATGTCAGGTTTAGACTACATGATATTGTTATTGTTTAGACTACATGATACCTTGTATATTTAGTTGTTGTTGTTTAGGGTCCTCTACAGTATATTTTTATATCTATAGTTATATAGATATATCTCTATATCTATAGTTTTGTTATATTTATGATTTTGACCAATAGGACCACTAAACTCTTCCATATACCACTTTCAAACAGGGTGAAAATGAAAGAGAGACTATGACCCCTTTCACACATACTGACTTTTTGGGAAAATTGCAGACAAATTGTCGTAAAGAGACCATGAACAGGTTTTTTTTTTTTTTTAAAAATCCATACCCACAATTTAAAAATAAATTACTGTCTACTGTGACCAATCAAAACATTCTGAAGCCGATGACGCATTTACTGCTGTTTATGAAAAAAACAGCTTTTTTATAATTTGTCCAAACACATTTAGTTGCTGCTTGTTAATCATACAACATTTCTATGTTCCATCTTAGTGCCAACTGTAAAATTTCACAAACGAAACGCTGTTGCCTGTGTGAATAACACATCTTTGAATTTTTTGAAAAGTCGTTTCAGTATATTTGCCAGATATTTGCTGTGTGAAAGGGGCTAATGCTACTTGTGCTAGGTGTAATTCTGCAATGAAGGAAAGGTACAAGGAACTATGGAATCAGTAAAATGGCATCAGAGCTGGAAATCAGTCATTAATTCCTGTAATAGGAATAGTGATGTTGAAAATATTGAAGCCCATTTATATCAAGAGTGATAACTATAAATACAAAGACTTACCAGGAACTGTAATAGCATACACACCAACTCAAAATATCATTCTGTAGCACACAAGTCTTGTCAGGACATTCAAAAGGATGTGAAGTTCACTGCAAGGATTCCTGACAACTGAAGACAGCCATCTTAAATGATTTATTGTTTGTGTGCCAATGTTTTACATTAGGGACATATTGAGTTTCATGGACATATTGACTTCTTCATTACCTAAACACGAAACAGACTTGGTGATCAGGTGGCCCTGGTTGTCTTGATTTTGCCAATACACGTTCCTGAATTGAAAACTTTAGATTCTGGAACAACGTTCAAAATTGTTGTATTGACCCTACCCCCTAAACTAACCATAGCTTTCCTCTAAAATCAGAGGGAAACGATAAGTTAATAAGATTGACATTTACTGTAAAGCCTCAAATCTGTTTATTATAATTACTCATTCATTCATTTATTTTATTTTCGGCTTACTCCCTTTATTATTATTATTTTTTTTTTTTTTATTATTATTATTATTATTATTATTGGAATGTTTATCCTTGTACATATTCTACTTTGTGAAATCATAGACACTCACTAGAAGTCTTTGGGTGGTTGTTGGTCAATGAAAGTTCCCAGACTGCTGTCAATATGAGTATGTATCTACTGTAAAATTGTATACTTCCCTATATATGAGAAACAGCATGTGACAAGAGAAAAATGTCTGAGGAAAGAATGTGTAAAAAGCACCCAGATTACATTTTTTGGCAAGGTTTTGAAATGCACATGTAAGACATTTTACTATCCCATGGAGCCACGGGAAAGGATTTGTTCATTGCAGTGAAGCGATACAACTGACTGTGGTGGGTCACATAACAATGAAAACATAGTAAATTTAGTATTTCCGGATTGCATTCATACTAACCCAAACCTGGAGGGCTAATGTCCTGCAAAGCTTAGCTCCTATCCCCTAATCACACACACACATCTTTGGACTCTCGATAAACCTCTAGGAAAGTGTGTTGGAGCTAAAAATCTGCAAGATGTTGGCCCTCCAGGAGCAGAATTGGAATCCCTTCTAATATAGAACATACTTTTTTAGCGATCATGAAGTAATTACTTATTGAAAATAACCTACCCAAGAGAGCATGCGATTTTGGACTCTGCCTGAAGGTCTGGTTATGCAAGACGAGATTCTTTGAAAGTGATTCCATTCTTCTGTGCCATTATTGTTGTGATGTGGACTCTGCTATTCATTAAAATTAATTTTATAGTCATTGTCCTTGCCTTGAACAGGCATGAACAGGGTCTCAATAACCCCCCTCACAATTGCGCTGCCGTACACAGAATCTGATTAAGACATCAAAAACACATCAAACCCAGGCTGTCTGATCTAGACTCTTCAGTTCCTGTGCTGGAAATGCCTGCTCCATCCCACAGTTAGGGCTTTATGACTCCCAGCAGTATCTCTGTAACCGTGCACTGCTAGAATCTCCACCCCGATCGAAAGACTCCCCGGGGCCCTTTGCGTGTGCACACAAGGAGCTAGTGATGAGTCAGTGTTGTGCCATGGAAAGTGCTGTACAGACGCTCGCAGTAGTGTAGCTCTGGGCCTTTTCTTTTACCCCATTGTCTTATCAGCCCTGTATCCAGCGTTTTCCCGCACCGCTCTGCACCTCCCCACAGGGCTTGTTGGAAGAGAACGTAAGCACATATGCCAAACTTTGTCTCTCTAAAAAGTTTTCTGAGCTTTTGCATCAGTGTAATGTAAAGATAATAGAGATGCAGAGATTCAGACGGGCATATTCATTATTCATTTAAAGACAGAGAGATCTAAGCCAGAAACAGTATTTAAACCTGTGCACTGTATAGATCAGTGTTCGAAAGCAGATTATGAAGAGTTATTTTTAGATGCATTTTTAAATATTACCAATGGTTTTTCTACATAAATAATTTGGACATAGCATGGGATGATTCATTATTTATTTCTGTCCAATTATAGTTATTGCAATGTAATATTTAGATTATCATCTGTGTAAACTGAGAGCCAGAGATGATGTTTAATCTCTCAGTCTATATTTGGTCAAAAGTGAGCTACAATTTGAATTCATCAAAGACTAATTGTGGTGTAATTGTACAAATAATACAGAAGAACAAACAGCTTTTGAACATTTCAGAATTTTCCCTGCTGCTGTTTCATTTGTTATGAAAATCTAAGTACACAGTCGTTGTTTTATTTAATTGTTTCATCAAGCTTAAGGCTTTTAAAGAAATCCTTCAGGATATGAAGGTTTTGTTTTGTTTGCTTTTTTTTTTTTTTTTCTTCTTACATAGATGTAAAGAACTGGATCTGCTAGATATCTGGAGACCTAAGTGGGCTTGTTGCCAATGTTTAATAAATCATGGTTGTGGACATTGATGTAAAGTGTAGTTTAGTGCACAAGATGATACCTGTTAACTGCATCGACTGGATATTATATTATAATGAGAGCAGAAGAGAGAAGGAAAGAGTATGAAACCTTGAGGGACAGAGAGAAAAAGAGAGAGATTCAAGGAGTAACAGAGCATGCACCCAGTCAAGGGGGCACAGCCCCAGTCAAGCCCTGCGGGCACAATCATTTGAGCGGGCGAATCGTTCTCTCTCTCTTTCTCTCTTTCTCTGTCTTTCTACCTGCGGGGCAGCAGCACTGCTGTCAGCTAGAGGCTTCTAATTGAGTTCTCATTGCCTCATCATTATCCCCCCCTCCATCCCCCCTTCCCCTTTTTTCTTATTTCAGATAGTAAGCACTTTCTCCATATTAAGATGTGAAATTCATTTTGACAGGAGGGCTGAAAATAGAGTGGAACTTGTAGTGTATTCTGCTTGATTTTCTCTTCCTCTCTTCTTCTTCTTCTTTCTTCACCTTTCTCTTTGCTTTTCAGTCTATCTAGAATCTGCCAGTCTTGTCTTGCTAAGGGCAGAAAATCCCTGTAAGATTCGGGCCAGCCCATTCTCAGTAATATTTTCATTAAATGAGCATGTGTGTGTGTCAGTGAGAGAGAGGGAGACGAGGGTGGCCACAGACTGCCAGCTCAGCCAAACAAATGCAACCACTCGTGAAATCTTTGTGAATCAACTCCTAATGTAACCTAATGCCGTAACGGGGCTTAGAGAAAACATTGGAAATGCAGATATGTATTCATGCCTGAGAGGAGGGAAAGAGTCAGAAACACAAAAGAGAGTTATATTCTTTATGTTTGGACAGGTTGAAGATGCTTGTTATGGATATAATTATGATGTCCTGGCATGGCTGCATGGCTGAATCCAGCCCCAGTGTGGTTTATTTGGATAGCAGCCATACTAGAGATTTGCTAACTCTAACAAACAGTGCTGACCTGACAGCACAATCTATTAGCTGACTATTAGTGGTGGCTGGGCAACCATCACTATTAATATCACTTTTGCTCTTCTAAACCCTCACCATGGAGTATTGAAATATAAAAAATTAAGAGTAATAGACTGTTGCTTTTTTCAATCACCAAAGTCACTGTTTTCACCTAACATATTATAAAATATCCCTTAGATTGACATTAAAGGAAGAACCTGAGATATATCCAGAAACTTGTGGGTGGGATCATCAACGTGGTTCAGCAATAAACAGCCTAGCAACTGAAAAGAACTCCAAGAATGTCCAAAGCAATGTATAGGTGCACACTTTACTCTAAATAACAAAAAAAAAAAAAACACAAGCTCTGCAATTTACAAGTCTAAACATAAAGTCAATTAAATTACTCTGTTATGATAGTTTGAATATAAAATATATTTGAAGCCATAATCTACTCTATATAGATAGCCTTAATAGCCTTAATGTTTGTTACTTTTTGTTTGTTTGATTAAAATCAACTTCTATGCAGTTTCTTTGTCAGTGCAGTATGTTTGAATAAATGTGAATGCTATCAATTGATCAAGAATGAGGTGCACCAAATTAAAATGTATGATGCTGCTGAAAAGATTTCTGTGCCAGTTCCAAATGAGCAGGTCAACTCAAAAATGGGTTGGAATTGATGGGCTCTATTCCAACTTGGAATCCAACCTTTTGTGTTTCATTAACATCTACCCGAACCCTAAACCTACACCTTACAGTAATTAAAAAAAACAGTAGTTATTATTGTACAGCATCACAAAAAAAAAATAATAATAAAAAAAAATATATATATATATATATATATATTTCTGCTATATTGATGTGTACGTTCATTAGTAATAGCTGTAATCCTTCACAACCAACTTGCAGCATAAGTCCTTTCCACATAGAGGTCTCCAGGTTGAACTGATATATACTTGCAAAAGGTGGGTTTCAGTCTGCTTTCAAACAAACTCTGGTGTGGTTAGAAATATAAACACATTATGGACCAAAAACATCTAAATGAACCAAGAAGGACATGATGTCACAATATATAACAATGAAAAGGACAGTATGCTCAAGTAGACCTGTTTTTTTTTCTCATCATAATCTCAATGTTGTAAATATTCTCTTTGCAGCAGATATTTAATGGTGTGTGAGAGACAGAGAAATACATTGTGCTGTTTTGAATTCACATATTAAATATCTTAAGTTATTAACTTAAAAAAAAACATCACATAACTTACCACATACAGTAAGTGTGTTTTGCATGATACACAGCATTGGTTTGGATGTTTTTTCGAAACTGTGAACACTAAAGGAACCAAAAATTAATTTATGATTTTCTTTTTTTGTTAAGTGGCAGTGTAAACACATACTAATACATTAAAATTAATTCAATTCAATTCTTTTTAATGTAAACTTTATAAGTGCTTTGGCAATACATTTGTAACATTTGTCATGAAAATAAAGCAATTATTTAATTGAATTGAATACATTAAAATTATTACAAAAAGTTCTTCCAAAGTATGAATATTGTTTGAATTACCTGTGCAAAATTAGCCTTTCAGTTTCATTCACCCAAATGGTCACTGAAGTCCATCCTACAGCGACCACGGTCAGGTTTAAATGCATTCATGTGACTCCTTAATTTTCTAGAGCTCTAGACAAATGGCATACAACATGATATAAATCAATTTTGTTTATCAGACCTTTCCAACAAGCACTGCTGATAATCTCCCAATGCAAAGGAAGCAGGAAGACATGATTGTGATCTGTAGTCTAGACTAGTCAGACCGTGATGCTGATGATGCACTAAAATGACACTGATGATTAAAAACAAGAACCATTCGACTGTCTGTGTGTTTGACCCAAGTGAGTCACTGTGGGTCAGTCTCGTAGTGAATCGCGGTTAGACCTCTGGCATAATATGTTCACCACTAAACAGAGACAGAGTTATCAGATCTAATTAGTACGTTAATAAGATGAGATCAGCTGCAGCCAGTGGCAATTTTCGTATGGCAGATGCTTACACAGGTCAGAGACGGAAAATAGTGGGATGTCAATGAGGGTCCAGTGGCTGGAGGAGGTAGAGTGAAAGGTAAACTGGGATTATTAGGGTGCAGGAGCTGATGGCAGATTCTTTGCTCAAGATATTTTGTGTATGTTTATGGCAGTTTTGTCTGAGTGTGTAGAAGAAGAAAAAAGACGTGGTGGTGTGAGGTAGATAATTGCTGCTGACAGTCCTGTGTGTTCATTTGAAGCTGAGCCCAAGACATCAGGATACAGACATGCAGAAAACAAGATGTAATCACTCGAGTGAGGCAATACAGATGCCCCGTTTGTCAGCACAATCACACTTTTTAATGTTTACAAGAATAGTTCAGCCAAAATAAAAAATAAAAATGGAAATTCTGTTGAACAAAAAAAAGAAAGAAGATATTTTGAAGAACATACAAGCCAGTCTTTTCCATAGGCCCAGAATTTAAGAGTTGCGAGCTGTTGAACAGAAGGAAGTTTTTCAAATACATTTGTAGGTAGGCTATGTACGATTACGGCATACAACAAATACTTTTTCATATTTAACAACTGCTATATATTTGAATCCAAAATTAAAAGAATTTTGTTTTCAGTTTATGAAGGTATATTGAACTAAATTCAATTCAGGTATATTGAAATATATATTATTTCACAGGTTAATTGACTCACAATTAAATCATTTCATTATAATGGGGTTCTGATTAATTGTACCAAATTAACTTGGAAACTCTGAAGTCAGGATTTAAAGAAAGGGTATGTGGACATCATATTGTAATTACCTGAATGATATTTTAAAACCATTCATTGCCTAATAAGACCCACAATTCGTTTTCTAGAACTTCCTAGAACTGAAAATCCCTTTACTGATTGTTCTTCCATAAAAGTATATAATTCTAATTATGAGTTCAAAGAGAATGTCATCTAAAAATGACAGTAATTTCTACATGACCTGAATGCAGCAACTACTGTAGTGATTGCGATAGTAGCTGTCTTTCCCACATGACTTTAATGCATCAAAAGTGTGAGGACTGTTGCACCAAAATATTTGTCTCAATCTCATAGCTGTTTAATATTATCAGCCAGTCTCCATTTCATAATTAATTTCGGATAACACATTTTGCGTGTGCATTCTTTGATTGCATTATAATGATATATTAATATATCTATTTTGCATGCTACAATAAGTGTGTGCATGCTTCCATGCTTCACTTGCTAATTTCTGTTCTTAAGGGCACCCGGCGCATGTGTAAGATTGGGTTTGCCCATTGGCTTCTCTGCATTACTGTACAGATGGCATTCGCTCGCCCCTGCCCATATTGCCCACAAACCACTTGACATTTTAATCGACATTTCCTTCAGAGCTCCCACATTAAAGGCCATGACATTTCATTTGCACATGATGTTGATTAAAACACGGTTACATACTTCAAAATAGGGACGGAACCAAACCTGAGAAAAAAAGAAAGGAACCTCTGTGTGTCTGCAGAAGCCTTTTAGGGTGATTTTTTACTTGCGGGGCTTTGCATACAAAATATGTGACCCTGGATCACAAAACCAGTCATAATGGTCAATGTTCTGAAATTGTGATCTAATCTGAGAGCTGCATAAATATTCTTTCCATTGATGTATGGTTTGTTAAGATTGGACAATATTTGGTCGATATACAAAATCAAAATATTGAGAAAATTTCATTTAATTTGCCAAAATTAAGTACTTAACAAAGCGTATTACTAAATCAAAAATTAAGTTTTGATATATTTACACTAAGAAATTTACTAAATGTCTTCATGGAACAACCTTTATTTAAATGCTTCAGGATTTTTGGAATAAAGGAAAAATCGATAATTTTGACCCACAATGTATTTTTAGTTATTGCCAAAAATATAACTGCTCAACATAAGTATGGTTTTGTGGCCAGGGGTCACATATTATATTAAATACACTAACATGAATATTAAATATTAATATTATTAGTAATATTACCCTTATGTCAAACTGGTCAAATAAAGCACTTCAACAAAATGTATAACATTCAACCAAATTGGTCATTGGAACAAGTTTTCAAGTCATACAATTTTTCATAATAATTGTTATTGATATCTAATTATTTCATAAAATTTACTAATCCAAAATGTATTAATTTTTATCATTGTATCATCACTTTTTTTTTTTTATAGTCTGACCATAAAATTCATTTTTTTCCAAGCTGATGCTTAGTATTCACACTACAGTGAAAGTTTGAAGTGAACTTTTCAGCAAAATCCAGAGCATATCTGACATTTCTTGATGTAGCTTTGGACAAGGCTGACCGCCATCTGGAAGAATGTGAGTGAAGAGGCTTCATCTCCATCATGTCACCTGGCTTTGGATCGGTAGCCCCAGCTGTGTATCCGTCTTTTCCCCAGGCTGTGTCCTACCTGCCATATCTTATATCTCCTGTCCCTCATGTTCTCTGCCCTAAAGGAAGCAGGTCTTATGTCGGCTCTGCACAAACTAAACGTCCACATACTGTCAACTCAGCTGATCTGGTGTCAATGCTGAAATAGCAATTGACATGTCATTGTTCTCCATTAAGACATTGCGACATCTTTGAATAAAACGTGAATGCTGTTAAAAGTTAATGTAGAGTTGAATGAATATTACACGCAGCTTTAGCTCATAGATAACTTCAGGTGATAGACACTGTCCTATTTTTACTTTATAATACTTCTTGTGAACTTTGCCTTCGACTATTGTCTTCTTTGCCTTGCAGGGAAATGCGATGGAACTCAGCCAAGCATAAAGCCGCATTCCTCACCGTAACATCTACCGAAATAAACCAATCACATACATTAAATGTGGTTTCTCAGCCGAAGCTAACATAGTAACCTAATTAAAAATAGATTCATATCATATCCATTGACCGCTTGGATTTAAGGGAGGTGAAGAGGTTAATCATAGCCTGTGAGAAGTAGACTGTAATTGATAGCGATTCCTTAATTAGTTCAGTTTTAGTCAAAGTTATCTGTGTCAATAAAAATATAGCATGTATGCTATAGGATTGACATTAAAGATATTTTTAATAGTCTCATGTGTAACCTTGACTTTTTTTTTTTTGATTGACATTTTTTGTTCTATTTAAAAAGTGTTCTTCAGGTTTAGTTGAGTGAATATTTGAATTTAGTGTTGTCTCCCCTTTATATTCTTTTGTATCAATTGCGCTAGCCTTGCCACAGTAATGCAAAATTATTCATTCATTCATTCATTTTCTTTTCGGCTTAGTCCCTTTATTAATCTGGGGTCGCCACAGCGGAATGAACCGCCAACTTATCCAGCATATGTTTTACGCAGCGGATGCCCTTCCAGCTGCAACCCATCACTGGGAAACATCCATACACACTCATTCACTACGAACAATTTAGCTTACCCAATTCACCTATACCACATGTTTTTGGACTTGTGGGGGAAACTGGAGAGTGGTTTCCCCCACAAAAAGAAACATGAGAGTGAATGTGAGTTACAGTAAATCTACACAAGTAATTAGACCACGTTGACGCCAAGAGTGCTGGTAAGGTTAATGGGGGAAACCGGAGCACCCGAAGGAAAGCCACGCGAACACGGGGAGAACATGCAAACTCCATACAGAAACGGCAACTGACCCAGCCGAGGCTCGAAACAGCAACCTTCTTGCTGTGAGGCGAACGTGCTACCCACTGCGCCACCGTGCAGCCAATGCAAAATTATATAAAACAAAATTAAATAAAGACTCAATTAAATGAAGAGTAAAAATACAGAATATAAAAACAGCATGCAAACAAAGTTTAAAAACGTCTTTACAAGAAACATGAGAGTGAATGTGAGTTACAGTAAATCTACACAAGTAATTAGACCACGTTGACGCCAAGAGTGCTGGTAAGGTTAATAATAGTGTCAAAAAAGATAAGGCAGGAACATAAATATGCAGTAATAAAATCAGAATCTTTCTAGAGTTGCTGTGCCATGAGAAGGGAAACAGCAAAAAGGAGGGAGACATGAAACCTTAATTTGGGAATCTATTACAGATCCTCCGCACAGCTCTTCTCTCCCTCACCCATAAACACACAGAAATGTGTTCAAGCGCCAGGATCCTTTATAAGTTTCCCTTCTCCAGGAGTAATGTGCTCTGAATGGCTGCTAAAATGGGCCGGGAGATTTCATTCCCTTCACTCTCTCTCGACGCCTCACCTTTGGCCCTTCGATGATATGAGTCCTCTTGCTTTTCTCCCCACGCCAGTGATGGGAGGCTGAAATAAGCCAGAGCCAGCAGGGAGAGAAGGGAATAAAGCTTATTTACAAAAGCTCAAGCATGGCAGGTGTGCTGTCCACCACCCAAATTAGCCAATCAGCTAACCATCAGTCCAAGAATTCCCTGCAGCACAGCTAAAGTTGGACTGAATAATGCAAAGGGCTTTGGAATGTTGCTTTAGTGCTGTAGAGGGAACTTTGAAAGCTTTCATATAAAACGCTTCAGAAAAAGAAAGCAGTTACAGAAAATTACAGTCATTATATTAGAAACATCAAATACACCGTGAGACATGCTTGCTTCTGATTTAAGAACTATAGCTTGAGCTGGTAGGCTTACCCTGTTTATTGTTTATTTAGCGACTTTTTAAGCCGTTCTCCTCATTAAAAGGCAGATCACTTGAAACCCTTCAAGACCTGGTGTCACCGATTTACTTTTAGTGCTCTAACTTGAGATTTTATGCATAAGCTCATGATTTTCAATGTGACACAGAGCATAATCCATATAAACAAAATCCTTTAAATGTTAAATAAACATCCTGGCAAAGCGAATCATTTCTTCCTTTGACAAATTTTGACTTTTGGCATTGATCCTAAAATGACATCATTCCGACGAGGGTGTCGAGCATTTTTCTTTCTTTCTTTCTTTTTTTTGCTGGCATCCTTATGAGTGTGTCTGATCTTTCGACACTCGTGCAGAAAAGAGTGAATAAATAATGAGTGAAATAACCTCCAGGCATGAATCTTACAGATATATGAAATATTCATATGATTCTTAACACAAAACGTTTGCTGAAAGCCAAGCAGCGTGCAGATGTCATCCAATGGATGTATGTATGTAAGGTCTTATGAGAAATCTTGTACAGTGCTGAAATGTTGATCTCATTTGATTTATTAAAGTGTATGCCATAATTTGACCCATGGCCTTTTAGCTTGTGAGCTAAATCTGAATCCTATTTTGTGCGAAGGTCTTCATTTTTTTATTTTTTTATTATTACTATTATTAAATCTACCAGATAAGTAAAGCATAACGGTTTGGTGTCGAATTTCTTAATTGAAACACTTTTCTACAAACTACATGCGGTTTTCTTGTCGCCTGATGACAGATATTATCTAATGCTATGCACACAGCACCAAAAATGGCAGTCGAGTGTGTTCAGCATAAGTTTTGAGACATCAATATTTATAAGTGTCTGTACTTGTGCGAGCACAAATGTTTACCCCATAGCTCTTGAGCGCAACACTCAAACAAACCAAAGTAAGCAATCATTCTTAGCTGCATGATACCGACTATGAATGTATTCACAACATGCTGTCTTGTTTAAACCGAAGCCCTGTTTATACCTGGTATTAAGATGCATTTTGGTCAATGGGATCACAAGTAGACAAGTGAGACACATTATCGTTTACAATCTCATTTTTTGGCCACTTTTAACCATTTTCTTGATTTCTTTAATGGGAGTGTCAATATGTGGGTTTTTCAGATCTTTGATCTAATTTTGAAGCACAATTTACAAATGAACTTGAAATGAGACAACACAAAACTTTAAAGACAGCAGCTAGCTTTCATTTCTGCTCTAACAGCCACAGAAACTACCCTGAGTGAACTTTGAGGGTTTGTGTTCAAATTGGGCCTGTAAGAGAATAGTGTGTAATATATGTATATGGTGTTCCCAGAATGTAAAGTCTCTGTAAAGTCTCAGTTAAAATACCACATTTATCATTCATAATTACATGTCCAATTGGCCAGTTTTGGGTGTGAGTTTCCATACATGTACAGTGTAAAAAAAATCTTGCTGTCTAAAACTGTTTAGTTAAATCAAATGAACTTTTCTAGCCATGTCAACTTGCATCAGTCAAACTGACTAAAAGTAATGATGAATAATCTCACTCAGCTAAAACGATCAACAATTGTCAGTAAAGATGTTCAGCCTGCAGACAACTTTTGGGATAAAAAAAACATACAATTTGAAAACATTCAGAAAATATGAATTGTGGTACTCAGAACAGGTACTTCAAAGGCCAAATAAAGTGCTTTTGTTTTCATAAGGAAGTACACAGCACAGCAGCACCAATGCTATGCTTGAAATCATGCTATCTTCCTTCTTGTTTATACATTTGGGTAGCATTATGTAAATGCTTCCATGTGTAGATATGTGAGGATTCGTTAAGCCCTTCTTTTTAGAAACCAAAAATTCAATTTGTTGATTACTTTGAGCTTTGTAACTTGGCAGATCTTATTTATACACAAGCAGCACAATAAAGAAAAAGGAAAATGCATCATTTCACTCCTTTAAGAGTTGTTGGGATTTAGTAGCATCTATACTACCAAAGTATGTGGTCAAATGTACTTCTGGAAGTGGTTGAAAGTGGAATATCGTAAAAAAAAAAAGATTTAGATCCTGTTCACACCTGTATCTAGCACTGCACATCTTAGATAAACAAAAACACATCAACAGAAATAGAAACAGGTGCACCAATACAAAACACATACAAACCCACTACACCATTGAGCCCACTATAAGGGCATTTATACTTAGAACAATACAAGGACCTATATTATGTTTGGAAAGAGCCACCATTAGCAGAGCAGCATTTCATTACAAGACTTCTAGAGTTGTTCTGTGTCTAGATCCATAATAGCCATTGCTTTGACCCCGTCTCTTGTGGGATTCAACGGAGTAAAGTGGAAAATCCTCTTGATTGGAGCACGAGCTGGTTTTTACACACTCATACACACACACACACACACACACACTGTAATGGGTGTGAGAGTGTCGGAGGCTGTAAGTGTGTCTCTCACCTTCCTGTCCCTTCTTCTGCCCCCTTTTCAGGTCAGTAAACCGTCAGGCGACTACCGACCATTTCTGCAAGGCTAAAGAGAGACAAAGAGACACGAAAGAAGCAGGGAAACGGGACCAGACACCTCTGCGGAGGGCACCAGACAGCCAGGGTGTTGAAAGTTAATGGAGCACTCTTTCACAAACACTCTTCTCTCTGGGGGCCTCTTTCTGTTCTCCTCCCACCGCTGAGCTTGCCTTTATTTTATTTACGAAAGGCCCCTTTATGTGCTTTCATCAGCGCTGCAAATTATGTAGCCCGGGTTAATGCTGGATGTGACCAAGGGATTCCCTTCTGGTAAGACGATGCAGCTGAAGATTGTTTGCAGAACTGGCTCTTAACATTGGCCATGTCATGTATGCCAGTTTGTGCGAGACAGAAACGTGCTAGCTTGGCCTTTTTAAAGCGGTCCTCTGGGCTATGCCCCAGTAATCCCCCCTCATTTAGATGACCCTGCTGGGTAATGCTGCCCCCCACCCCAGCTCTGCCTCCTTTTTTCTCTCTCTCTAAAGGGCTGTAGGCTAAAGCCAAAGAGGCTGTGGTCAAGTGTGAATGTTTGAGAAAACTGTGCACTGCATAAGCAACAAGCTTGAGAGGCCCCCTGAAGAGTGTGTGTCTTTGTGAAGGTGTGTGTGTATATGCTTAGGTATATTGCATATGTCAAATATGTAGTATTTGGACAAGAGAAAAAAGATTTTCCAGTGAGTCTACATTTTATACTTCCAAATTGTTTTAGAATCACAACTTGTATCTTATAATTTCAGAAAAAAAAAGAAAGAAAAAGGTTTCAGCTGTGTCCATGGAAGTAAACACCTGAATTCAATGATTTGAAAAACTGATTTGGTGCCCGAAATTTTTGCCAAAGTGTATTTTTCAATTCTGCGTATATGCAATCAAAATCATTAGTTAAAAGTCACATTTGTTTTTAATCCTGTAGTGGAAAATGACTTCTCCAGTATTGATAAAACAATATGAAAAATAAAGTTACTGAATCTTAGAATATATGATTTAGAATTTGTGAAAATAATATCATTGTGTGCATTCTTTGCTGGCATACATTCATAATGATATTAATATTTCAGGCTTCACTTCTAAGCATTTAAGGGGTTGAAAACATAAAAATCTTTTTGTCTTAATTTAATCCCCCTAATACTCACTTTCCTAATTTTTGGCAGAACTATGTTTTGTTTTAAAAATAAAAATAAAAGAATGCTCACATTTCTCTAGGTACATATACGAGAGAGAGAAATAGCAACACTATTAGAACTTCTGTTGCATTTCTGAATTTAGTAGCACCTAACTTTTAGTTATCCGCTTTTAAGCACACACTTGCACACGCATGTCACTTTCTAAGAGAAAACAGAAAGCGTTGGTGCGCAGGCTAGTGTGCTGGCCACATTTTAAAGTGAATGTGGTTGCTTCATTCGCTCGGTGGCCATGCCCTCCCACCCCTCCTCCTCTCCTGTTATTCTTCTCCTCATGCTGCTCTGTTATTGGAACTGATGGGTTTATTGAGACTTTCACACTTTGCAAAAAGGGGGGGAAAGGGGCCGCTGATTTCGTTTGTTTTTCCTCTCCCTTCCCCTCTCCTCTGGTCTTTCTCTTTGCCGCTCTCTCGAGATCACTTTGGCATCCACCACAGTTCTCCCATGCATGACTATTTACATGTTAGCGCTTACCATAAATTACAACTGAATGTAACAAATGAGTAAAATCTCTGGGAATTAACTGAAAGAAAGACGCAGGAGGCCGGAGCTAGTTGTCACTCAGGAACTCGATAATTCAGTAACTAAAAGGTTTTGAGTCAAGTGTAATTAAACAAATGTGTGTTTTGTCTAGCAGTGCTTTAGTACTCCAGTCTGTAGCAAATAGTTCAAATCCCTCACAAATTAAAGTGACCTTTATGCTGTTTTTATTAAATTAATTTATAGATTGCTGTGTGAATACTGTAAAATGTGTACTAAATGAAGCAAACACAATAAAATCACAAACATTCAGCAAATGTCAATTTGGGGGTTGATATTTTCTTTTCTTTTCATTTTTGGATTTCATGAATCATTCTGTGGTTTTCTTTAAATTTCCTTTTTATTCCCCTCATACTACACACATGGGGTGTGTTGTCACAACACTTCATCATCAGCTTGCAGCTTTTCACTCCTGAAAATGAAGCTAAATAGAGGTTAGACATATGTTACGGTAACAGACAAAACATAACACTTGTTGCTTTTTTGTTGTCACTGTCCTCACAGGAAGGAGAGAGGCAGTCGGTGTCAGCAGAGCCAAGATAAATGAAAGTGTGGCTAAATGGAGGGAGCAGGATGGTAAATGAGGCATATGAGAGAGGCCCCCACTGTGAGCCTCTACACTTACACAGGTTCAGCATATTGCTGAATATATATTATATTTTATCCAGAAGAGGGCAGTTGTTTAGGTGTATAACAGTTAAAGTCAGAATTATTAGCCCTCCTGTTAAATTTGAATTCTTTTATATTTTTCCCCAAGTTCTGTATTTCTAAACATAATAGTTTTAATGACTAATTTCTAATAGCTGATTTCTTTTGTCTTTGCCATGACAACAGTATTTTACTAGATTTTTTTCAAGATACTGGTATTCAGCTTAAAGTGCAATTTAAAGGCTTAATTAGGTTAACTAGGCAAACTAGGTTAATTGTATGTATGTATATATGAGCAATATCACACGAGTGGCAGTGTGATTATGGCTGAATATCATCACTGGTGGGAGGTGTGCGTTGTGCCCCACCAGTGACGATATACAGCCACATCGCACTGCTACGAGTGTGATATTGCATTTATACAAGAGTTTGATGGCATAATCCAGTATATAAAAAAGAAAATCAAACACGGAGAGTCTAAAAACCTTTTGTATGAGGAACTACTTTCTTCCACCATTCCTTCATATCTGCAGCTGACGTTAGAACAACAGAAACCATTGCTACTTCACCAACGTCACTTTAGAGCTAGCATTTGAATAATTATCTAGCGTAATATCTAAAGTGATGACAAAACAGGTGATTTTGCTTACATTTTAAGATTATAAGGCTGAACGGCATGAAATGCCATCAGTCTACAGAGATATCTCCCAGTATTTCTCTGTTGCAGTCGGGAGATCACAATAATTAACCCCGAAAAGCTAAAGCAGAGTACTGTTGTGTTTGCGATAAGGAAAAACGCTAAACACATGCAGGCATTTCTTCTTTCTTTATTTTTACTGAACTAGTCTGCAGTAACGAAAACAGGAGACTCATTATGCTGTGTTCACACCAGACGTGGTATTCGCGGATAAATCGCGCGTAAATAGACGCGAACATTTTGAGTTTACTCGCTTCATTCACGTGTCAAATTCACTGCGCAATACACGCGGATTCGCATCATGGGCGGGCTTCTGTTAAACTGATAAACAGTGTAGATTCATTTGGAGCCATGTCTGAGTCCACTAGATCCATTCTGAGGTGCACCCAGCTCTGTGAGCTCAAACTCCTCCAGAAACTATACCTGGATGATGAAAGCTTTCAGCGGTGCTTCAAACTGAGCCAAGCCCAGTTTGATGAACTGTTGTCCGGTGTCGGCAGGAGGATTTTCCCCCGGGACACCAACAACAGGCGCTACTTCACGCCCCTACAAGAGAAAGCTCCTGATTAGTTAATGCGGCGCGAATTTCCGCTGAAGTTCAGATTTGCCAACTCGAGCGATTTGTGCGAAACGCGTGTTAAGCGCGGCAATCGCGCAAAACGATCAACTCATTCGCGCCGCAGGATGTCTATTCGCGTCTTTGCATTGACTTAACATGTAAATCACTCGCGCTTGAGCTTCTTCCACATCTGGTGTGAACGCAGCATTAGAAACAGATGGCCAACCAAAAAGTTATACAAAGAGTGGCCAACACAAAATACACACATTCCTAATATGTAAGTCCCATCTCACACTCAACACATTACAATACAATAATAATGGTATAAATACAGCACTACAACATACAAAAGAGAGAGATCGACTTAGAAAGTAACTTTTTTTTAAGTTTTATAATGATTTGATCAGCTGTTGTTTGAAATTACGCTGGATTTTTCTCCTCTAAGGGCCTATTATGCGGTCTCTGTCGCCATCTTGTGGATGGCACTGTATCTCTGAAATTATAAATATTTAAAATAGGCACTATCCTTATAAATAAACTGCATAGTTGCAATATAAACAACTGCATTCTTGCCTAAAAAGCCTTAAAAGTACATTATGTTGTCCAACAGCTGCAATATTTGTCAAAATGTAGTGAGTTTATTGATCTGCTGTCACTCTATGTGGGCGGAGTAATACAGAAGGGTGAGCAGGCTGTAGGAGTTCTGATATTGCAGAATATCGCACTGCTATCAGCCAATCAAATTCGTATATATATATATATATATATATATATATATGCCCTCAAATGTACATAGAGTGTAAATAGGGTGTAAAGTAGCTGTTGGTCAATGCAAAATCAAAATGTCTGCAAAGATTCAAAGACCTAAGTGCATAATAGAGTTAGTGGCTGTTTCTTAATACCAAGAACGCAGAGAACAGACTTGTGGAAACTGGTCTTGCCAAATAACCTCAGAATAATAAACCAGGAAGACCATGAGAACACAACCTGTGAGAAATGAGATGCAGTGCTTTTCCTCTTTTTTATGAGTTTTAACGGTAAACTTTGCTTTATTGCCCCCCCCCCCCCCGCCCCCCGCCCCAATATATATAGCATGATGTGAAAATCTTACAAGGATACTTTGCACAATACAAAAAATAACAATAATTTAATATGACTATATAAGCAAATAATAATATTTCCATGTGTTTATGCCTCCATTACAATTTTTTATGTCAATGTTTACATCTGAAATAAACAAGTTATATATCTGAACTGTAAATAGTGAATATAAAATAATCGTCCCGCCTCCTTTATTTAACCACAATCACTTGTGGGACCTCGAGAGAGTACACACGCTCAAAAGTCTGCATGTGATGCATCCTGCAAAAGACCCTCGATAACACATTTGACGTATAATTTTAACATAGAATTAACGTAGAATTAACACAGTTAAATTTTGGCAGTTGATGATGATGTTGGACAAGAACACAAGAAGGCAAGATTGCTTAACAATCCATATTGAGAAAGATCCATTGTCTCCCAAACAAGAACCAATTCTGAACTGCCTGAAATAAGTTGTCAGTACTTCCAACTGCATAAACATGTTTAGGTTTGTAACAAATTTGCATCAAGCCAGCGTATGGGCTGCCTTGTCTACTTTGACCCTCCTGACACTGGTTGTAGCTAAGACCTGGAAGAATTTGGTTTGTGTTGTTGACATGTCACTTTGATGTTCTGCCAAACAGTAAGTTAAAAAATATGCTGAGGAAGCGCACTCTAATCTACTGTATGTGACAAATTAAATAAAGTCTCACCATTGAAAAACACCATGCTTCAGATTGTCATTGGGATTGATTAGCTGCTCCTTTGTTACTCTTGGGCTCGGGCTCAGATTGATAATTGCCCCTACTGTTATGGTTCAGATCTCAGCACATGCATTTGCTGAAGAAGCCTCCAGAGCTAAAATTCAAACACTTCATTTCCGATATGTGCTGTAAGTGATGAATCAATTAGAACACACTTGATCATCTGATCAATCAGAGTCTTCAAATTAAGGAATTAACTATTTCTGACACAGTTTGAAAAGAGATGATACTGAAAAGTCTACTTTGAAAAATATATATATAATTATTTATTTTTTTATATAAAGAATGATGTACTTTTATTTAATTTATTATTTTTTTATTACATATATTATATATATATTATACATTTATAAAACTTTTATTATGTAAAATTATATGTTTACTGATATAATCTGTAACTCTAGAAGGGTGATAAACAGTTTACAAAAAAGTTTTATAGTCTTTTTTTGTAGTTGAGTTTGGGACAACACAATGAAGTGAAATTGGATTTGAAGATTATTGGTTGGGTTTCTGTTGCAGTGTCTTCATTTACCCCGGTGAGACAGCATCTGCTGCAGGGACAAGATCATAAAGGACTAGTCTGGGATCAGTCTATCTATTAGGACTGAGAGCTCACTTTTATAAGGTACAAATGACCCTCAAAATATGAATATTAACTGTGAAGTTCAAAATATAAATATTTAACTGCTATAGTTCATTAGGCTACACTCTCTGTAATAAAGGTACAGGAGCTGTCACGGAGGTGGTACCTTTTCAAAAGGTTTAAAAGGTACTTTTGAACAAATACATAGCATATTTTTTGTTACCTTTATTTCTGAGAATGTTTCAGAATTTAAATTTATGCAACACTTGCCTTAGAACTTGCAGAATAAATTTGATACATTAAACTTTACGGCCACTTTTTCAAAATACAGAGATGATATGTAATGATACATGACCTAAAGTAACTATTAACAGATGCACAAAATTACAGCGGAATTATGCTCACAAACACAAACTGTCTCGGCTTTTACCTCAAATAAGTTTTATATTGTAGTGATTTAAAGTGCATGATTTATAAACAACAATGCCTATGATTTATAAACCAAAAACAGCACCACATACTGTAGGACCAAACCTGCAAAAATGTAGGCTACAAAAAAGTATACGACTTAATAAAGCAAATGTTGTATAATTCAATTTAATCCTAAATTATTTTTGTATTGTAATTTTTCCTTCGTTTAATTTCTGCTTGTATTTTCCATTTATATTTTTGTATTTTTAAACTATTATTAATGTATTTATTAAAATACACATATTAATACACATATATTAATACAGCTTCTCGACATGTTTTGTAATTCTTAGTTTCATTCTTAGAATCATTCTTTTGAACCAGTTCACCAAATCGAAAAACAGTCTAAAACGGCTGATATTTAAATTACTCAACAATAGCACACTTTTGGGGATACCAAACAGTCACTCAAACTTGAAGAGAAACAGTATGATAGCGGTTTTTGCCCGCACGTTTAGCATTAGTGACTTCAGCTGTTCACTTAACAGAGACTCCACCAGCCTCAAGTCAAGCACATGCGTGAACTGAGCATTTGTTTAAAGGGTCGAAACAATTGTATTATATTTTATGTAAAATGTGAGTTTGTGAAAATTTGTTTATTCGCTTTATATTCTATAAAACGGTTAAACATTTGCGTTTGTATAAAAGTATAATTGCGAATATGTTGCGTTACCGCGTGATTACGTAAACAAACTGGTGAATCGGTTTGAATCTCAAACGAATGAACCGGTTTGAGTCGAGGGGGGTATGGCTGCAGAAATGATGCAATCTCAGACAGATAATCTGTGCATCACAACCACAACGAGCATATACAGGTAACGTTATATAATGTAGTTTCTTGTTTTTTTCTTCAATGTATTGTCAGGAACCACTGGTATTAATTTTGTTTTGTCGGATATGCCTTTTTGATTCTTAAAGTGACGGTAGCCGTTGGGACCACGGTTTCAGCTAAACATCTTCTCCAATGTTTAACTTCAACTGAAAGACAAACTTGCCTACATCCTGGATGACCTGAGGCTGAGTACGTTAAATTTAACATCACAATTTCATTTTTGTGTGTAACGACATACGTTATACGTATATCCTTGAAGAACATGTAGACAAAAGAGCTAAAAATGTAAAGGTAACTAAATGTAATCGTTGCAAAAACGTTTATATTTCAAATTTCTGTTCATAAATTAAGGTTTAGTGTGATATTTAGCATTTGCTTGTTCATCGTTAAAGTAATAAATCATTTCATGATGTAGCCTACTAATAACAATGTCACCATTTGTTGTTTCTGGGTAAAATAACGTTAAATACCTTTTTTTGCACTACAGCCACTACTCACTTAAATGTTCACTTTGTGAATGTTCAACAGCTAAACTGTTTTTAAAAGCTAATTAATTTCTGCTCTTATTGGATAGTTTTTTTTGTCTGTTAGCCAAGTATGGTTCCTCATGAGCTCATATAGTGACCATACAAAAGCAACAGGCAATACAGTGCTTATGAATCTGTGCTAACGTTACCATATTCATTATGGCATAAATTATCTGTAAACTAGTAAGAAATGCTTTATGATTGACTCATTTATAAAGAATTCCTTTGCTGCGTAGTGTATATTTCTCTTTAAATTCTCTTAATTAATTAAACACTTTAACACATGACATGTGTTATGTCAGCAGAACATCTGTCAGTCTTTTCCCACACGGTCATATGATAAAACCCTACTCACTATGTTGCAACAGTGTGACTACAATTTTTTTCGGCTGTTTTAGCCCCTGCTCCACTGCCCAGGGGAGGCTGACCCAGTCAGTCCCTTTTTAGCCACTCAAGTCAAGTGACTATTAAAGCGGTGTGAAAACAGCCAGCCCTTCGCCCAGTCTTACAAAGCCTCCCCCCTACTGGGCCCATAAGACCACCAGAATCAGCTGGGCGTGTATCTCCACTATAACCCGTGAGCCTTCTTTATAGACTTGAAACCCTTCTGGATTTCTTTCTTTGCTTCTTTTGATCTTTCTTTTAGAAGTTGGCACCCCATGCCACAAATAAATTGTAAATAAATTAAATATGCATCACAAACATCTTAGCCCACTAATGTATACGCAGTTTAAATTATTTTATTTTAAAAATGAGCACAAATAAATGGATCAGAATGGTCAGTGTCACCAATAACAGAATAGAATAGAATAGAATGGAATAGAATATGTAATTATATTATATTGAATAAAATACTATACTTTATACAAATCATATTATTTAATAGTTCAGAAATTACTGTATCAGCATGGCCAGTGGCACGACATATAACTTATAATGAAACAAAATCAAATATTGAATTTTTCTTTTAAATATAATATGCTGTAATATATACAAATCATACATATGATCACAAATTAAGGGATCAGGAAGGTCATTGTTATAAATTATAATTAAATATAGAACTGATTATATTACTTTTGAACGGATTTTATAACATTTCATTTAATATAATCTAATTGGCACAAATCATTTCAATTTATAGTACACATTATTTGATCAGCACAGACCTGTCACAAATTATGAGTTATATTGGAATAAAATAGGATATTTAATTATACATTATGGTCTACCAACTGTAATACAACTGTATACAAGTCATTATAGTACTTACAATATGATCACAAATTACTGGATCAGAATAGTCAGTGTCACAAATGATCATAAAACTGAATATATTATTTTGAATTTAATTTACAGAGATCATGATTTTTATATACATAAAATCACAAATCAAATATGTTTGACCACTCAAACATATCAGTTTATTTGATTATAGTCAGGTAGACAGTGTAAACACAATAGGTACAAATATTTCTAAATTGTATTAATATTTAATTCATTCATTCATGTACAGTGTTTATAAAACATGCCTTTTGTTTACTTTAAATGCACATGATGCCTATTTCATTTTTTGGCCTAATTTATTTTTGTATCGGTTTATAGGAACCTTGTCATTGATCTGCTTTGAAAGACAACCAACATTCAGAGTATTAAAGGCAGCAGTTCTTAATTTTAGAACATAATATTTCATTTATTCATTCATTCACTCACTCCATTTATTCATTCTAGAATTTATAAAAAAATACTCTTAACTTTTAGTTTACGTCCCCATTATTATTATTTTTATTATATTATTTTAATGTGTTGCTGTTTTTTATGCAAACAGTTTTGTTTTCCATAAAGAAACTTGGTAACAGTTTACAGTAAGCTTGCATTAGTTAATGTTAGTGCATTTACTAACATGAACAAACAAATAATGAACAATACATTGTATTACAGTATTTATTAATGCTTGGTAACGTTATTTAATGAAAACACAGTTCATTGTTAGTCAGTACATGTTAACTCACAGTCCATTAACTAATAACTAGCATGAATTAGTATTTTAGTAATGCATTAGCAAATGTTGAACTGATTAGTAAATGCTGTACAAGTATTCTTAATACTTGATTTATGTAGTAAATACATCAACTAATGAAACCTTATTGTAAAGTGTGGCAAGAAACTTAATCCATGATCATCTATGAAGGACAGCCGGCATTCAGAATAAAGCTGCAGCAGTTCATGGTGAACAGCTGCAGTAAAAGTCCCGCATGTGCATCTGGACTGTGTTTCCAGATCTGGAAATAGAAGCATGAAGCCATAGTAAATGTTTGCTCTGTAAGGTGGCTTTAGGAGAAAAGGCACCTGTACCGCAGCCCGGCCTAGTTTAATTCTCCTCCTAAGCCACATGCTTCCTGCTCTGGGACAGGCCTAATTAAGATGTTATTGGATGGAAGAGGGAATGGGAGATTTGAAAGCACAGTGGAGCGGATTTGAGGGTATACAGTGGCAGAGAGGGACCAGAGAGAGGGATAAAACGTACGTGAGGGAACGCACAAACACGGACACAGACGCTTGCTTTTACAGTTATGCATCATGTAGAGCATAATCAACCGCAGGCAGGTTGATGCACAGTTTCTACAGGTTAAAAATTTACATAAGAGAGAAGCCTGGAGTTCATTGATAGTGTGGGATTGCCTGCTTTATAGTGTTTGCTCACGTTTTCGTCCTCTCATTCACGACTGCATCTATCAGTTACAGAACATTGTTAATAAAGCGTAAAAAAAAATATGAAAATAGCGCAGAAGACTTAACTTTGTTAAGTTTTATGGCTGTTTGATAGATAAAAAATTCTTAGCTTTAAATTATTCGCTTTAAATGCAGTCTAATCTAAATGAGGGATAACAAAATGTTTTGCACTCCATAAAGAGTAGACTTATATTTTATAACCTCCTCCTTTAATTTTATACATTTCAATCACTATTTTAAACTTAATACAAGGCACAAATATTACAAATGTGCAATCATTCACTATTAATACTGATAGAAAAAAATGGTCCATATTGATACACTGAAAATAATGATGCAGCTCAATAAGTCAATACGGTGTTGATTCACTGTCTGCAGTTATGTTTGATTGATCTGAGGCAGAGAACGATACGTCTGAATGATTCAAATTATTAACTTGTCATTTTGAACTATTTATTTGAATAACCAACTATAGTCCCATGCCACACTTGCAGTCTTGGCCACACAACATAAAGTGTAAGACTCTCCCAGGTTTGAAAATTGCCCAAGCTTTGTGCCCTTAACACATGCTGAACCACATAATCTGCAATACCATTTATCCTATCATTCATCACATTCAGGAACTTACACATCCAGATTCCATGCTTTTTGTTTTAATACATAGTTTATTATTTAATATATATATTTATAATGCATTTTAAAAAATAAATAAACAGAAAACAAGTAAATAGACTGCTAGCGTGGATATTTCAGCACACCCTAATTCTTGTTGTGTATTTTTTTAATTCTCTAAAAAGTATCCGCTTACAAGAGTCACTTGTTCATGAGCCATACACCAGTCCTTTGTGTACTTGTAGAGCATTGAAGAAATTGCATGCCTTTTAAATGCATCACATTCGAAACAGAGTGTGTACGCGTTCACAAGGCAGGTGTAGTATGTCTTTTTATTATCATTTTTTTATAAAAGGCATTGATTCAGCACAAAACAGTAAAATGTCAGGTTCAAACAGTTTCTTTCTCTAAAAAGACATTTATGAGTTTACATGTCGCATGATTAGATGTGTGTGAATGTTAAAGAACAGACTTGTGGCCTCAGCACACACACACACACATCCCATGGGAGGCAGAACATTTCAATGTACACCATGGCATTTGTCAAGAATGACAGTTATTTCACTGTCACATACACCACACACACCGGTCAATATACACAAACCACAAAAAACATTTCTCGCTTTCTCAAATGACAGGATTTGTGCGCACTTAAATAAGAAAGAAAAGCAAAGAATTGTCAAGTGGGTAAACAAAAAGAAGTACTTTAGACAACCAAGTAGCTGAAGTTGTCCGCACACTGGAAAAATACAATCAGAATTTTTTTTTTTATAAAAACCATCTATATTTTATTTTATATATCTATATTGAATCTTCCTGCTAATAAAAGAGTAAAAGCTGTTAGTATAAGGGATAATAGCAAAGTTTTAAAAATGCCAATTAATTTGTATTTTGGGGTTCACTGTGATTCTTAAATAGAGCATTTTGGCATGACATGACTTGATTTTTGATCCAAATATGGCTGACAAGATTTTATGCTATATGAATTATGTTTACACTAAAAACGTATATTAAAATGTATGTTAGTCATTACTTACTACATTATCTTTGACCAAATTAGCCGTCTTCACCAATAAACAATATCTAAATATAATGTGGCCGGAACCATAAAAATCATTTAAGAAGCTCCTAATTTTGATCCAAGCGAGCATTTGACATTTTGCTATGCCTCGCCATATAGGCTTGATCCAACACCCGAGTTTCTTATCACACACGGTACTGTAGATCAGTGGGCAAGTCTGATTAAATGTGTCACAGACAAAGACAATCCATTTGTACAGTACAAGCACCAGTTTCATACTCAAACACACAGGCTATTATTCATGTGGTGCTTGCCGAGGACCATGGAAGTCCCAGTGCTGGGAATTGAAATCCATTATGACAGCAACATCTCCTCTCACCTCTATACATTTGCTCATCCTTCTCTCTACCAACATCAGCTGGTTTCCTCCACTTCCAGTACTTTAAATATCTGTCTTGGATTCCTTCCCAGAGGCCTGACTGGTACATATTCCACTACTCCATTCATTCTGGGAACTTTTCCAGGGGAATTTTTGAAATGACCGGATATTTTCTCTCTCTCTCTCTCTCTCTCTCTCTCTCTCTCTTATTTGTAGTCTTTTACTTAGACCATGCATTCTGACACTAGAAATATCCTCTCTTTCTCTCTCCCACACTTTTCGCGTGAAAAACAGTGCTGGATTCTGAATCCCAGCATTTTTCTTGCTCCTGTGGGGATGGTCCAAGCAAGTCCTAGCGCTTTCTTAAAATAGAAAGAGAGAGAGAGGGGGATTTGACACTGTTCTTTTCCTCATTTTGTTGTGTGTGTGTGTGTGTGTGTGTCTGTGGTTTGATGTAAAGCCATGCTGAGTCAAAGGTGCAATGTTACCAGGAATACACTCTCATCGCTTGGTTTTAACTTACTTACAACTATAATACTGCCATACAATTTACTGCCACTCAGATAGATTGAGTGGAAGTAATTTGTACAACGATATACAAGTTTCATAACTGTGGCAGTGATAGTGTTAGACACTCCCACTAGGGCCACATACACACTATATTCTGGTATCAGTTCACATTTTAGTTCTTTATTGTGTTCTGTGCACACACCGTTCAGTAATGTAACAACCACATTAACTGAACAATTAGTAATTGAATTAGATAACTGAATTTATACATTCTATGCTGACCAGAATGAAACTGAACAACTAGTTGTTATTATATTTTGTCATTATTATTGGGTGAGAAAACACATGGAATAAAGTATGTCTCTTCATTTGTGCTGACACATTTTGATACAAAAAAGCAAGTACAAGCCCATGATAAACTCATATATCGTAGAAATAAATAAGATGCATATAAGATTATCTTGACATGCCTACTTTGATAAACGGCATCGCTTAAGCCCAAAGATGCTCTATAAGCATTGCTTAAATTAAGTGGACATGGCAACAGCTCAAGAGCGGACTTGGTTAAAGAATGTTTAGACTGCATTTTCATTGCAAGTCTTGATGCACAAATTTGATCTTTTGACCATATCCATTTTTTTTCTTACTATATGTATCTGTTTACTGATATCTATCTGAGTTAAATATATTTGCATTATCCTTGCCTAAAATTATTGTTGGTGATTGCTTTACTATTGACACGGATGACCCTCTGGTTTTGAATGTCATTTAAAATGATTAATGTAGGAAATTATTCATTCATAATTTATGTGGGACAATATCTAGGGTTGGGTATTGTATTTTTGTAATTGGGTATTGTAATTTGAGTGATTTCGATTCCGATTCTGCTTATCAAATCTGGTTCTTATCGATTCTCTGGTCCGATTTCAATATTTTTTTGGAGAGATTAAAAAAAAAATCTTTATTCTTGCCACATTTATTCTATAACCAGTAGGATGTAACTATTAAAGTGCTCACCCTTAAATAATTTCAAACCTTTGAGTTTCTTTCTTCTGTTAAACAAAAAAAGTGAAAAAAAAAAGATATTTTGAAGAATCTAGAATTTTTTTATAGTAGAAAATGCAAAGACTATAGATGTCAATGGTTACAGGTTTCCAGCTTTCTTCAAAATATCTTGACAGAATTTTTGATTTTAGGTGAACTATCCCTTTAACTATGAGAATTTGTCAAATAATTAAATAATTTCATTAGGGAATAAAAGAAGCAATTACAAATAGTTTACATGCAGTAGAACATATGTTACGGTTTCCACCACATTCTCAAGTCATTGCAGTTTTACTTACTTAACTGCATGTATAGCACCAAGCATAGCATTGGCATAAGCATATAAGTGACACTTAAATATAGCAGGTTCTATAGCACAGCTTTTTATAACAGAGACAAGCAAAAAACATTTAACTATAATTTTCCTTGACAGTTTGTATTAATAGACAACACTCTTTGTGTCACTCTCAGGTGTTCTGTGCATCCAGCAAAGATGTCTAGCTAATTTTATCATGTCATAACTCTTTGCTAATATCTCATGTCAATGAAATGAGACTAGACACATCCTGAAATTGTGTCTGTTATTTACTGACTGTGATCTGTGGTCAACTAAGAGCTCAATTGGTGTAGTATTGCACCGGTGACACACTGAGGTTATGGGTTCTGTATAATATAATACATTTATAATTATATGGACCATTATATCATAGGATTATCCATTTATTTACCATCTAAAAAGAGTAGAGGTTGTCAAAGTCATGAATATCAGATGTCCGTGACACATGGCCTCTTGATATGAATGAGAGATTGCCATGCACAGTATGCAGTCAGTAAACATGCTCTTCTGTAATTAATAGATACGGATGGGAATTTTGTATTGGTGTTTGAACCCTTGGTGCTAAGAAGTGTGTACTGGCTGTAATAGGTGGCTTAGCGTTAAATGTCAGAGAAGGGTCTCAGGTCCCAAAGAAGGCAGGGGGAAGGGCACGATGAAAGGTCACACAGGCACCAACGTTATACCACAGATCACTTTTGTGGATGACTGGCCCTGTAGACACTGCACAGAAGCAATGTCCTTAAAGATCACCTGAGGCGAAGACCCCCACTTGACTTGACTCCAATCTTCTCAAGACCATGTATAGTGTGCAAATGACATTTTATGATTCTTAGATCTAATCTGGCGCAGGCAGAAGTGAGAGGAATGAAAGGGTATACATTATTAAATGTATAAATGAATCAGTTATGTAATGTACATTAAATGTGAATCAGACGTCATATCCCACTGGCATGGCATCAATGTTCAAAGACTAATGTAATGTATAATACCTATATATTATATTATATTATATTATATTATATTATATTATATTATATTATATTATATTATATTATATTATA
>CAIGQV010019084.1:4759041-4791867 GCA_903798115.1 Danio jaintianensis
TGTCGCCTCACAGCAAGGGTCAGTTGGCATTTCTGTGTGGAGTTTGCATGTTCTCCCCGTGTCTGCGTGGGTTTCCTCCGGGTGCTCCAGTTTCCCTCACAGTCCAAAGAAATGCGCTATAAGTGAATTGAATAAACTAAATTGGCCGTAGTGTATGGGTGTGTATGGGTGTTTCCCAGTACTGGGTTGCAGCTGGAAGGGCATCCACTGTGTAAAAAATATGCTGGATAAGTTGGCGGTTCATTCCGTTGTGGCGACCCCTGATGAATAAAGGGACTAAGCCGAAGGAAAATGAATAAATTAATGATGATCTGAAACATTAAATTGTGACAATATAAATCAGTAAGGGCAAGCATAAATATATATGTGTGTGTGTGTGTGTGTAGTTAAACAGATATATTCTACTTTTATTGTTTTAATGGCTGAAAAAATATATCTATATTTGTAGAGAGGGGGGAGCAGGAGAGTTGTTAGGACTTACAGCTTGCACCAGCGCACCTTTTTGGTGTTAAAGCAGTACTGCTGGTATTTACTAAAAATGTGCATAGAAGAATTTGAAAGGCATGGACACAGCTTTTAAACGAATCGCGCAACATCATTTACTAAGATTTGTGCTCCTCAAATTATGTGTATTTGCTGCATTATTTAATGCCTAAAAAGCATGTTTAATTTGGAACTTGAAATGGCTACAGTTGTTGTTGGTGGAGGATGCACCTCCAAAGAACAGAGAGTGTGTGGTGTTAGGTAGATAGTCATTGTTAAATTCCTGAAGCAAATGAATGTGTTGATAAACAATAGGCCTGTGTTCAGATGATGTGTTCTTCTGGCTTTCCGAATAAATTGATTGTGTGAAAAAAATATTCTATCTTGCCCTGGGATGACGCTAAAAAAAATAAATAAAAGATTCTGAACTGAACTGGGAAATACAGGTCATCTGGCTATTATTAAGAATTGGAGAACAAAAAGCTGGGATTTCAAATTCTGCATTTTCACCTGCATTTTTCACAGGACAGTCCCTTATTTCAGCTCTATTTTTTTTCTCCTGTGATGACAACCTATTCAAAAATAACCAACCTCGTTGTAGAACAAAATCTATCCATACAACTTTGGTATTGATTAACTTGCAATGGAACTAAAGCGAACTCTTGCCTGCACAATCCTAGTTTCCTCAGACAGCATGCGATCAGTTGTGGACTATTACATAAGTACTTTTATAAAAAATTTTGATTTTTTTCTGAAGTAGGCTAACTTTTTCATAGTGAATATTGATTCTTTTTTTGCACCCACACACATATTTCTCTAGCCCAAAAGTACAAATTTGTTTATATTTAGTAAATCTGACCCTTAAACTTTAAAGCTAATTTAAACTACATTTACAACTCAAGCTCGTGCTTCATCCCGCTCCATTTCGAACCGGCTAAATTAATTTGTTATTTTAAGTGTATATGGATGAGTAAATATTTTGTTGATCATGATGAAATGTATTTTGTTTGATGAATTGTTTTTAAGTTTATGATATTCTGTTTGGAATAAATAAATCAAATAACACTCTCAAACCTCATCGACTGTTAAAAATCCAGGGTTCCACACAATTCATTCATGTTGCCCCAACATAAATCGATTAAGTTAACAAATTTAAGTTGAACATAAAACAATTAAGATGCCCAGAAAATTCTCAAGAATTGTTTTGTTCCAGCTCATTTTAAATAAGCCGCTTGAACAAGCAGCAAAAATCTTTTTTTGACTGCACCCTGGTCAGTAATCATAGGTAAACCCATGCCATTCGCAATGCCTTCCGAGCACTGGCCATTTTAGCTCTCATAATATCCATAAAATGGAAGAGTGCAGCTTTACTTGAACTAATAAAATGTGAGCTTACAGACGGTGATTGATGATCTTCATAGTGAGGTGGATCGTTCTCATCTTTCTTGAGATTTTTACCACTGCCTTGTTTGCAGTCATGTGCAATCAGAGGATCCAGGGGGGGTAACAAATGTTTGATGTATGATACTTACACTTCTTTTGTCATAGATACATCTCCTGCTTTGGATCTTCCTTCCCAACCGTGGCTCAACACATCTGATACTTTGACTGTGAATCCTGTGAACAATCTGTTTGTTTTTGTATGGTTTTTTTTCCCCCAAGTGGTGGGAATGTCTGCACTCGGGGGATGGGCTAAGACGTGCACATTTGTCCAGTTTGAGCACTGCCAAGAAGTCATAATAACAGCGAATCACAGCAATACCCCCAAATGCATACGAACTTACATACACTGGCTCACCTACACATGCTAACTCTTTTAACATCCTCCTATCAAAGATTAAAAGGTTTTTCAGATGAGGTATGGGCCCTTTCCCTCCCTTTGCGGACTTAATATCCTTCATAGCGTGCCAAGAACGCACAACTTTTTAAATAATATAAATCACATTTATGGGATCGGCTGTTTGCCTACTTTAACTCTTCTGCTGCATATCAACGACAGAGGAAATCCTCCTGGTGATGGTTGGGATTTGCTCTTGTAGTGTGTTAAGGATAGAGGGAGGGACATGGGCAGGCATCTTTCTCATGTGGCCTCTGTTCTGTTTGATAAGAGGCATCATCCAATGCGGAAAGCACCTTGGCTTAGCACATTTGACTTTTAAAGCCTTTTCCCTCCCAAAAGCAACACAATTTCTCTGCCTTTAAGGGAACCCGGCAAGCTTTTATGAGATTTGTTTGTAGCTGCATCTACCGTTTTCGAAGAGTCATGCTGTCCGACTTCAAATGCGGGGCGCTTTTACGATGTGACAAAAATGACCCTGTCTTAGGCTGTCTGATAAAATGAATAAAGGGTTGAGGTGATGGAGTCCAATTACAGGCATAAATTGACGTAAATTGTAAGCCAGGTTGACGTGGCCTTTCTTGTTCGTGTCCTTTCTTAAACTTGGACTTCTAACAAGAGTCATCTCATATTCATAGCTTATACGCTGCTCGTCCTCAAACTCATCGTCCTCTCTCTCCCTCGCTCTTCCTCCCATGGAGCAGAGGTACCTCCTCCAGTTGTCAGAGGATCCCGAAATGATTGATTGTTTCTCAGTGTGTCCTGACAGGAAATGTAGTAGCGTGGGGCCCCTAGGGTCCGGGAAGCCAGCGCCTCCTGATTAAGACCCCCACAGTAATCATTCCCACTGAGCCAACCCTACACAACACCCGTCAACAGCACAAAAAACAGAAAGGGAGTGAAACAGTGCTTTTCTTTCGAGATAACACTGCCATCGCTAAGAGGCTGCTGGAAGTTTTTAACGCAGTCATCTCATTCACACCCGGGTTAAAGAGTAGTTTATATCAGTTGCAACTCAACAAAGTAGAAAAGCAAAAGGTCCTACACCCAATAAACTTTCGCTCTCCCTTGCCAATGTAAACCAGACGAGCTCTAAACCCATTACAGGCGCATAATAGCATTAAAGATAAACATCTTATTGTTCCAGAGAGAGGAGGAGAGCAAAAAGAATGAGCCTTACTCAGTATTACATGAGTAAGGTGAGAAAGAATTCAAATTATGCTGAAGTTGGTAGTAGCATTGCCGTCGTGAAGAAGATTTGACTTCTGAGGTCACCATACCACCTAAAACAGAAAACAAGAATAATCTAACCCTATTAAACACTATACACATTTCACCTATCGCAGCTTGCAATTGTGTTTAAAACAACATGAACAGTCTCCCGTGCTTGTGCACTTAAAAGAACATTCATTCAACATTTTTTTCAGTCAACAAATACTTTTCATCCCTCTTTTTATTTTGAAAAAGGTTTATACTTTGGAAATACTTTATTTAAAGGGTTTCACCCCCCCTCATTTAAAGGTAAATACCCCCCCCCCCCCCCAATCTGAGCTAATTAAAAAAATATATATTTTGTGCTTTTTTAGATTTACAATGGCAATGGGCAGGTGTTTTTCTTTAACAGTCCAAAACATGTCCAGTAGAGTTCATCCAGCCATAATAAAAAGTGCCACGTATGGCTTCAGGGGGTGAATAAAGGTCTCCTGTAGCGAATTGTTGCATTTTTGTAAGAAAAATATTCACAAACTTTATAAAAACAGACTATCTTTCATGTATGATGTAGGACATATACACAGCGCATGCTCCATGTACCTCTTTTCAGCCAAAGATATAGGACGTATGCACATGCACATTTACCTTTCTCCATTGTGCTTTCACTTTGGTCTGAACTGTAGCACGTGCGCTATTAAGACAAATGTGGAGGTGCAGTGAAGAGGTAAACTGTGTAAAAGCCAAAGGTAATTTTTAAAATAACTCAGACTGGATTCAGCTGAAAGAAGAATGTCTTATTACACCTTGGATGCCTTGTGGATGAGTAATACATGGGCTAATTTAAATTTTTTGGTGAACTAACCCCATAAGGTCTGAATTCTCACATCAAACTTCTTTTTCATTTCCCGCTTGTGGATAAGTAACTTTGCAGTAATATAATGTTAGCAAACATGCTAATGCCACCTCCTCTCCTGAGTGTGCAGTTTAGATAATTATGAAATTGTGTGCTATGAACTAGATAAACATACACTTAAAATGACAGCACAATATGTAGAGCTTTTGACGAGTATGACATCAACACAACTTTATGGAGGACCTGTTGGCAGTGGAAACGTAAAGGCTGATTTATACTTCTGAGTACTTCCATAAACGTGTATGGTCCGCCGCAGCCTTCACGCGGTCGCATAGCCCTCGCCGTTGCTGACGCCGATGCTGACACGCACCTCTCGAAAAATGTAACTACACGTTCGCAACGACGCATAGCGCAAGCTCTATGATTGGTCGGTTTGGTAGCTGTGTCCGCCAGTTCCTGCCTCTGAATGAGCGAGTTTTAGTTACTTGTACATTAAGGTAGCTTTCAGAAAAAACAAAACACCTGCGAAGAAACTTGACACAGAGGAACATAAAAACCTACTGCCAGCTAGCGTTTCGGAAGTGTTATTGCAGAGCAACACAAACAGCGTGAAGAAGTATAAATGCACGGCTACACGCAAGGCAGGCGCTGTGGGTCATGCCGATCACTCGACCCAGAAGTATAAACCAGCCTTAAGCCTGATAAGGGTGACCCATTCTGAATTGTACTGTGCTATACTAATCTGTACCGTACCGCTCAGTGGGTATGGGGCATTAGCGTAATTGTGCTAATACTTCATTATCGTAAAATGCATTAGTGTAGTTCAAAGGTGTTTACCAGCTGGAGCAAACCTTTGCAGAAAGTTTGTTTTAGCAAGCTGCTTTGAATTCTTGAGACTAAATCAAAAACTTTTTTAGGCCTTATATTGTTAGACATTCCGTCATACCAGTTCATTCTTCAATTTCAACCTTAATTTAGACTTTTTATCCATTTTAAGTTTTATCATGTTGTCAACTAGTTGTAAAACACTATTAACTTGCAATCATTATTCCACAAATGTTGATTGAACTGAACTTGATTTAGACCCAAATATTGTTGTGTATTCTTTGATATTTAGACAAACAATGTATTGTAACATTTTGAAACTTACAAAGCCATATTTTATTCCTAATCCCTTCACAGATCTTATATACCTCAAA
Source organism: Danio jaintianensis (assembly GCA_903798115.1). Taxonomy (NCBI): domain Eukaryota; kingdom Metazoa; phylum Chordata; class Actinopteri; order Cypriniformes; family Danionidae; genus Danio; species Danio jaintianensis. The sequence goes on from CAIGQV010019084.1 coordinate 4,764,626, forward strand.
TAATTTGAACAAATCCCAGTAAACCCCAATGCTATTTGTGCCATGATTTGTGTAAGGCTTATTCCACAAGCAGATGTAAAACATTGCTTTTTTTTTTTTTGTAGCTAATGCTGTTTTTCGAATGGTCTTAAACTATAGAAAGGAATCCATTATTTCCCTAAATACACTGTATATGAGACATACAAAGTGGCATAAATAAAATCTGTACCCAGGAATGTTTTAAGTTATATACATTAAGTTTGGAACCAATAGGTCTGTTTAATAAAAAAAAGCATTCCATTTCCATATATATACTGGAATTCATTAAAGCAAATGTGCGGCAGTGATTACAGTTGGATGCTGGGCCCAGCTCCAGAATAGGGGTGTATAAGGTGCAGGAATCATAATCAAAGTTTGGGCCCATTCCAACCTCATGCATTACCGGCTCTGGGCTCTGTTGAAAGATGGATCATCACACACTTAAGTTCCACAAGTGGAATCACTTGTCCCTCATTTCACTGAGGTCATATAATTCAGTCTTTGACTGATAATATTCTTAGGCACAGCTCCACATGCTTCCATGTCACTTCTAATGCATTTTTTGTTTATTAATTAACTTTTTGACACATATGCTGAGTGGCAAATATTGATTTTCTTGGTTAGCTTTAATTGATCTTGTGCTGCACTAATCATATGTTAGGGATGGAGTTAGAGTGTTATGTGAGTATATAACAGACATTGAGCCTGCTCAGATATCTACAGCCCAAGTGCTACATTTTATCCTGACATGTTTTAGTGAGAGTTAACTTATGCAGTGCTGTCTGTCTCAGTGATGGTTGTGCAGTTCAGCATGGACAGGCCCAGCTATTGCATCTGTGTCTGGGAGAGCAGTGTTGTCTGGAGAAGCACCAATCCAGTCGCATCCCTCCCTCAGAGTCCCAAACACAGATGGTTCCAGCTGCATCAGCCACAGCATGGTGCAACATCTGACAGCGCCACACAGACACACACACGCTGATATAACCATAGAGAAAACCTTTTCTGGTTAATAACAGAGAAACTAGCAACTGAATGCTTATAGTAATGATGTTAGAATGACAAAAGATCTACTACATCTACAACTATGAATTACTATAATCATTTAGCAATAGTTTCTATAAGTTTTAACATTGGAAGTTTTCTTAGAAATTATTAATTAATGCACATTTTATTCAATTGATTTAAATGACAACCCTTATATGTGGAAGCACACTATATGTATACAATTGCTTGCAATTAATAATCAAAAAAATTATATTATTTTATATATATGTATATATATATATATATATACAGTTGCAATCAGAATTATTAAACCCCCTGAATTATTAGTCCCCCTGTTTATTTTTTTCCCCAATTTCTGTTTAACGGAGAGAATATTTTTTCAACACATTTCTAAACATAATAGTTTTAATAACTCATTTCTAATTATTTTATCTTTGCCATGATGACAGTAAATAATATTTTACTAGATATTTTTCAAGACACTTCTATACAGCTTAAAGTGACATTTAAGGCTTAACTAGGTTAATTATGTTAACTAGGCAGGATAGGATAATTAGGCAAGTTATTGTATAAGGATGATTTGTTCTGTAGACTATCGAAAAAATATATAACTTAAAGGGGCTAATAATTTTGACCTTAAAATGTAAAAAAAAAAAAAAAAAAACAGAAATAAAACAAATAAGACTTTCTCCAGAAGAACAAATATTATCAGACATACTGTGAAAATGTCCTTGCTCTGTTAAATATAATTTGGGAAATATTTAAAAAAGAAAAAAAAAATTCAAAGGGGGTTTAATAATTCTGATTGCAACTGTATATATATATAGAGGGGAAACAAATTGCAAAACTACATAGCCCTGTGTGGAAAAAGTGTTTGCCCCTAAACCGAATAACTGGTTTGTAATTAAGTGTTTTCGATAACATGCAGGGAGCCTGTTACAGCGCTGGGGAAGAATTTTGGCCCACTCATCTTTGCAGAATTGTTGTAATTCAGCCACATTGGAGCGTTTTAGAGCGTGAACCGCCTTTTAAAGTCATGCCACAGCATCTCAATTGAATTCAGGTCAGGACTTTGACTAAGCCACTCCAAAGTCTTCATTTTGTTTTTCTTCAGCCATTCAGAAGTGGACTTGCTGGTGTGCTTTGGATCATTGTCCTGCTGCAGAACCCAAGTTCACTTCACTAACACTAACAGATGGCCAAACATTCTCCTTCAGTATATTTTGGTACACAGCAGAATTCATGGTTCCATTTTCACAGCAAGTCTTTCAGGTCCTGAAGCAGCAAAACAGCCCCAGACCATCACACTACCACCACCACTTTTTACTGTTGGTATGGTGTTCTTTTTCTGAAATGTGGAGTTACTTTTACACCACACATAATGGGACACACACTTCCCAAAATGTTAATATTTTGTCTTATTAGTCCACAGAGTATTTTTCCAAAAGTCAAGATGGGTTCTGGCAAGACTGAGCCTTTATGTTCTTTTTGCTCAGCAGTGGTTCTTCTCTTGGAACCATTTTTGCCCAGTCTCTTTCTTTTGGTGGAGTCATGAACATTCACCTTAACTGAGTGTGATCTGCAGTGTTGCCTGCAGTTCTTTGGATGTTGTTGTGGGGTCTTTTGTGACCTTTTGGATGAGTTGTTGCTGTGCGCTTGGGGTAATTTTGATTGGCTGGCAACTCCTAAAAAGCTTTAAAAGCTCCCAACGCTTTAGAAATGCCCTTATAACATTTTACAAACTGGTAGATATCTATTATCTTCTTTCTAATTAGTTTTGTATCTCTGCATGATTTGTAGCTTTTTTGGATCTTTTGGTCTACTTCAACTGTCAGGCAGGTCCTATTTAAGTGATTTCTTGAGTTTTGGACACATTTTGTGACAGGATAGGCCATACACACATGGCTGTTTGACACTATATTCTCTGCATCTACCGAATCAGTACAAGACCACAGCCACCCGCATCTCTAAGGACACATCACACTGTCCAGAAGGTTTTGGAAGTGGAAGTTTTCTTTCCATTAAAAAAAACAAAAACTATTTTCCAGTTGTTACATGGGTGCTGAAAAAAACATGCACAGTTTAAACGTGCTTTACTCTCATCCAGTACCTCAGAGTTTGTCGCTGGGGCATGAATGAAATTTTCCTGAATGAAAGTGAATCTGCTTAACTGCAGTTGAAGTAAAAAACTGAGAAAAAACTCAGAACAAAACATTGGATAGCGTGGTGATGTAATGACGTTAATCAATCTTTGTACTTATAACATGTAAAAAAAGAACATGAAAGGAACATTCCAAAAGAACTCATATACCTTAATCATAATATTGCCTTATTCAGATTAAGGTAATTAATTTGATTACTGATGTCCATGTAAGCATAGTCACTTAGTTAAACAGTCTCTTATAGTTTTGTCATTTTTAAATAATGATTTTGCTTTTTGACAATACAAACATTTATAATTATCATATAATAAAATCTAGCAAATATTTAAGGAGTATATAAATAAATTGATATTTTACTCATTTTACATTAGAGAGTCAACAGATTCAAAAAGTCAATATCCATTTGTATACAGCATCCGTTTCTCTTTAGAAAGCATTTTTGACAATGGGATTTTCCTAAGCTTTCACTGACAAATTACTTGTGGAAACAATCTAAATATATCCACCTGCTCCTGAAGAGGTGGAATCCTTACTGGAGCTAATGGAGCTCCTCCTTTCATACAGATTTATGATGCATGCACATTATTTATGCTGTCTGCAGGTAGGGGGATGATGAGACATGGTGTTGTCAGCCACGCTACTTTGATTGTAGTAAAACAGGGAAACATTGACTTTGTCTTGTTAGTAAAATTTATTTCCCCCCAAATGACAATTCTTTAAGTAGAAGCCAGGCAGCCGGCCAGGGCTGTGTGTCATACATTGCCATTTGCGAGCACGGTGCATATATTTTAAACTGTTTTGTAAGGATTGTAAAGGCATAGATCTTCCCTTTGCATCCCCGCTATAATGAACAGGCCTGTCTGAACTAATTCAAATTTGGCATTTTGTACTGAGAGAAGGGAGAGAGGCAGACAAGAGAGAGACTTCATCAGGGCCTCCTGGTCAGAGGGCTGTTTGTGATTATTGTCAAAACTACATACATAGCTCTACCCGGCTGGTCCCCGCAGGCCAATCAATAGGAATGCATCTGTATGTTCAGAGGAGATGGAGAGGAGTTGTTATGCCCACCATAAACAGGGTGGAGTTCTGAGCCTGGTTGAAATATGATGCTTTGTGCAAAAGGCATTCATCAGCTCCATGCAGAAATCAATCGGAAGATGAGGAAGAATTATTGCTTTGACATGCAACAGCAGTCGTGCATATGTCTGGCTCTCAAGACGCGATGAGGGCAATTTCACACTACGTCTGGGATTTTCTGCAATATTCTGTGGCTTTCTGTCTGTATATCTATTTGTCTTCTGTTTGTCTGTGTCATTCTGTATGTCTGTATAACCATACGGTTGTTGACATGACATTGCATTTTCACTGTTACTTATGACACAAATGCTTTTTTCTTCCATGGACCTGTAGTACTGAAAACTACTGTTATTAAATATAATAATACTTACAATTTTAAGGCTATTCTTAAAGTTGTCCTATGGTGTGACTCTCAAGCATATAGTTCAATAAATGACAGCCCTTTTAAATTAATAAATACCTCAGGCCTATAATTTTACAAGTGGCTATTTTAGTAAATGACAATAATTTTTTGTCATCCATATATTTCTAAAAACATAGGAACTTGATACATTTTGTCACTGAAAATCTTGTGTATATTTGTCTTTATGTCTGTTGTTCTGCCTACCAAACCAAGACAACCAAAAGACCAGGTGTGTGGTTCAGTCTGTTTGTTTTACTTCAAGAAGGTAGCAAGTGCAGAGGACAAGGTGTGTGTGTGTGTGTGTGTGTGCGCGTGTGTCTGTGTGTGTTTGTGTGTTTCCTGTACAAAATGCCAGTACTTCATTACCTCAAACATACTCACATATTGGATTTGCACATTTCAATTCTCTGGACATCAGATTTTTTTCATTGTGCTGTGGTAATGGGTTTAGGTGATCTATAAAACATAATTATTTAAAACAAGACTCTTTATGGATTGCTTATGAGGCGTGCTTAGCACTAGATTGATTTGACCTTTATGTGATGACTGTTCGGGAGAAAAAAAACATAATCCTTGCCCTTTTTGCCTATGTTGTCAAATTTGACTGATAAACTTAATGGGATTAGATATAAAGAAAAGAAAAGAAAACTTTGTGAAACATTTTTTCTGTAAATGCCTAATAACACGTTACAACCATTGTCATAATATGATTACAGTAATGAATAAAAATCAGTTGAATTATTTTTACTAATTAGCATAGTAACTGTAATGAATCTGGCTTTTATTTACTGTTGATTTTAATCCATTAACTAGCATTTACTAATGAGACTTTATTGTGAAGCATTATCTGTTGTACTTTATAATCGTTTTGCAGTTTAATTTGGTTGAAAACTTTGTTTATACTGAGCATGTGAATACAATAAAAAAAAGTATGTTTTGTTATTATACCTGTTAAAGTATCCGTTTTTTGCAGCATGGGTCAATATGGTCATAATACTGTATACCATGATAAAAGCTTCCACAATTCCACAAGAACAAAATTTTATACTGTCATAAGCCTAATACAAGTCTATACATATTTATACATATTTTTAACAATAATTTTGAATGCAGTGCATCCTCCTTTTTTAAATGACTATCAGAAAAATGAATGGGAAATAATTTTAAATTGAAAAAGTTGCAAACCAATTTATTTCATCAGCATAGCATTAAAAATTTAATCTGAATCAGTGGTCCTTATGTGTATCATAAAATTGAAGGCTATAGTTTACATCCCTTTGAGAGACAAAAACACAAAATAAATTCTCAAAGCTCAGAGGTCAGTCTGTAACAAAGTGAACGATATTTACAGCATTATTACCTTTAATCTTGAGAAGGTGCAAAAAGAGTCACAAACCCCATACAGCTTTTTTCACTTGGCAGATCTTAGTGTTTATGCATTTCACACAGTGCTTTATATATGTATGTACATGTCATTTTACAAGTGCTTTTGCATTTGATGTGTGTCTGTATACTTGTTTCTGTGATTTACGAGGACACAATATGTATAACGACATGGCTATGACCTTGGTGTTACTTTGTTAAGGTAGTTCAGAAAGAAAACCATGTGGCAAAATTTTAATGTCAAAAGACCCTGTTAAGTATGATTTTTAAGCCTTTGAATTTATGAGAAGACTTAGTTATTCAAAACTTTTTAAAAAATCATGCTTAACGGGAGTCTTTTGACATTCAAATTTTTCCACAGGTTTCCTATGAGTGTTGGGTTTAGGGGTAGAGGTAGGGTAATGCTTAAAATACATTATGCCTATGGAGAGTCCTCGTAAAACACATATAGAAGTGTGTGTATGTGTACTGGCTTTGGTGTTTTACAAGGAATTTGTATGACATGGGTATGACCAATTGAGGTGGTTTATGAGGACATGCCTTGTGTCCTTGTAATTAAAAATGCTTAAAAATCATACTTAATGCTTAAAATTTGCCACAGGTTTCCTGTGAGGGTTGGGTTTAGGAGTAGGGCCATATAATAAGCAGTTTTACTGTATTAAATACATGATTCTTATGGAGAGCCCTCGTAAACCACCAATGCCAACATGTGTGTGTGTGTTTAGATACACATACTATGGATTGATGCGGCCTCGGCATTGAAAGGTCCGCTCCGTTGTCTCATCATGATAATTAAAATCAACCTCATAAACATTATTGACTCCTGTGCTGCATCTGCTCTGCAACTCCTGCGACTTTGTAGGTTTGTAAAAATGCTTCTTAAAATGTGAAATACTGCATATTAAGGCCACATATTTCCTGTTCATGTCATACATTTAGATTTGGTTAAGTTATCCTAATGTGCAATAAAACCTGCACAAGAAATCTGTAATCCACTTTGGAAAATTGCTTACGATACAGTGTTTCACATGATCACTGAAAAGAGCTTTTCAGAGGCGGATGCCAGGTTTATTGTGTCATAATTTAACCATACCTCAATGCAAAGGCAGTAAATATAAATTTATTAGTTGCATGCTTAAACGGGCGGACCCCTGCGAGACAGGGGTCTAATAAGAGCTTAGACTGGAGCATGTTGCTTTCTTGGCTGCCTCTGAAAGCAGAGATGTCTCCGCTATGAGAGATGTCTGGTCTACATTAGGCCTACTTTGACGCTGTAATTGACAGTTCCGGGTAAATGGTTTTAATCAGAGTTCAGTGTGTCTCAGGCTAATTCCACAGGAAAGCATCAATAAAGAGATCTGAGTGAGGGTGTAATCTGGTATGGATTACGTTTCAGACGGTGGGCTGTCACTCTTTCATTCTGAAGGAGTGTTGACTGTACTATTACTTAAGCGGGTTTAGTGTTGTGCAAACTTAGAGAAGGAATTGTGAACTGTAAATTGGGGTGTTCAGTCTCGGCAATAGCTGGAATAGGTGCTGCGTGAGTGTGCAGCATTGAAATATTTTAAAGACCATGAAAAATATATATATATTAAAGCCCATATTATTGTTTTGTAACTATTCTCAGTGAGTAATAATAATAATACATGACCAACAAATACTAATAAATACATGACCAACTAAAATAAAGTCATCTGCTTGTAGGGAAGAAAAAAATTTCATGGTTTAAAAAAGTGTCTTCTATTGTTAGCCAAAAAGCTGTAATATTGATATCACTTTCAAACAGTGTAAGATGCATTCATAATCTTGCATTCATAATTTGTATTCATTTATTTGTTTGTTTGTTTTTAATACATAGATACAATCTATGAGATATAAAATATTTTAAAAATCTATCTCCATCTGTCTATCTGTCTGTCTGTTGATGGATTGATTGTTGCAGAAACTACTGAAAAAAATTAACAGCAATTTCTATATTTTTAAAAAATATACAACATATCAAGATTTTATTTATTTAATTATTTAATTTAATTATTATTATTACCTTGTTTCTTATGTTACTAGCTAGATAGTATTGTTAGTATAACTGTACAAAATTGTATTTGATTCTGATTCAAACATTTTTTTGTTCGTCTCACATTGCATTGAAAATAATGTTTATGACAGGCCTTTTTTTTATGAGTGATATTGTGTGGATTTATAAAAATTGGCCACTAATTCACTGAAACACTGCTAAATGTTACATTTTCCTGTGAGAATAATTGAATAATAAGATGAAAACTATATAATGGAAAGAACGATAAGGGATATAAAGAGAGCCTAAATCAACTGAAGGAATATAAACGACAACTGAAATATTGTATTACATCTTGTGACCTTCCAACTGCTGCAATTCTAGATTAAAAGACAAAAAATCCATAGATCTTTAAAGAAAAATGCTCCCTCCAGCTCTGTCATCTGGGAAACTTTCTTAAAGATCTGTGCTGAGTTTTCCTGATCATGTCCCAATCTATTCCCCATCTGCTTTGTGTATGTGTGAGAAAAAAACAAAAAACAAACTCATGATGCTCAAAGAAATGCCAGGTTTCAGTTTTGTTCAAGCTTTCCAGGAAAATAGTTGTCACACGCTAGACATCTCAGAACAAGTGTCTAGATGCATGTGTTTCAGAACAATTAATGGTTCCGTGAAGAACTTTGAAAGGTGCAGTTTTGGTCTTTGTGTGATGTAATTTCAACTGAAACACGAAGACAGGGTGGGGCATACATTAGCTCCTCCCCATTAAAAAAATGGCCAATAGCCTTTTGTTTTTCATTCCAGCTCTGCCAGTGATTCAGCTCATGCGCATCAAATGAAAAGCAAATGAAAGCATCTTGAGGGAGTTGGGACTAGAGGTCTGCGCAGGACTGATTTTTTAGTCCTGCTCCTGCCAGGATTTATTCCGCACCTGACCGCTGCTGCTGTATATTCAGTCTTTGTTCACCCGCTTAGAATAATTTTCTACCCGGCCTGACCATTCCCGTTAAATTTAGATCTGGTTTTCAAAATCTCACGTTTAAATTGGGTACTACCAAAAGAGAGAGATAACAGATAAAACTGTAGGTTGTGCAAGGATTATAGGCTAAATGTCAGTTCTGTTTGCCCCTTTGTGATGAGACATGAGTGCCGCCTTAAACCTGAGGTTCCAGTCTTCTGAAGCTGGTCGCACACCGCACCACGCCGCTCAGGGGCAGTCGTGGCCTGGTGGTTAGAGTGTTGGACTCGTGATCCGAAGGTTGCTGGTTCGATACTCGGTACCAGCGGGAATTGGGGGTGGGGGGAGTGAATGACCAGCACTCTCCACCACCCTCAATACCACGACTGAGGTGAGTCCCTTGAGCAAGGCACCGTTCCCCCCAACTGCTCCCCGGGCGCCGCAGCATGGCTGCCCACTGCTCCGGGTGTGTGTTCACGGTATGTGTGTGTTCACTAACTGTGTGTGTGCACTTGGATGGGTTAAATGCAGAGCACAAATTCCAAGTATGGGACACCATACTTGGCCACACTACACTTCACTTCACTTCACTTCACTTCACTTCAGCGCCACGCATATGACAGTTGAAAGTAACATTCGCCGGACGTGCACATTCGCATGTTATTTAAAATGAAACTATTCAGATGGCGCTCTGTGGCACAGCAGAAATATGAGCAGTGTCCTGAGTCGTAGATGGACTCCGCGGACAGCTGCCGACTTGCAGCGCCGGTGTGCGTACCCTGATAGAAATATATGTTTAGAATTCTAAAATGCATGGCACTGCATGGCGCGGCGCCGAGCGGCGCGTCCGGTGTGCAACCCCCTTGACTACTAAAGGGTAAAACTTTGAGGTATTGTCACAACGGGTAATTTTTTTTCCATTTGCGTCTATGACACATGAAAAAGACTCCCATACATCAGACTTGCCTGATGTGGGTTTCCTAACAGTAAACTGACCGTATTCTAATGCAAGGTGAACGTGCGCGCACAGACTGTGTGAATAAAAAGCACGTGCAGAAAGCACTGGTCCATGCGTTCAGCATGTGTAACAGTTGTGAGCACTGGCTACCGGTGCTCAATAAGAATGAGGAAATCACAGATATGCTGTTCCAAAATAACGTCGGGACTCGGGAGCGCTATATTGTTGCCCGCTTCCATTCAAATTACACCAGAGTTACCAACCGCTACCACGTTTTATTCAGAAATGTATTCCCGCACCGAAAGAAATCTGGTCAGGTCAGACCAGATGCAGACTACTAGTTGGGATATGTCAGATACTATAAAGCATTTGATTGGTCAGAAGACTTGATGAGAAACTGAAGTATGAGCTGACGTCAAAACCAATCGTTGATCCATTCAGAATGAAGTCACAAACTGCAAGCTTTGGATGTTTATATCTTCTAAATGTGAATTTTGTCATCGTTTTGGATCCCACTAGTTTATAGATATCCTTAAGACTCACATACTAATACTAACATCTAAAAAAACATTATTTTGATCTCATGGGGACTTGAAAGAGGCTCAGAAGAGGCTTTGGTATAATGGTCCACATTCCTGCAGTGTATAAGCTCATGGACTCGTGAGCTGTGGCCTGTGAAACTTGTCATGCTGCAGACATCACTAGAGGCACAGGTGGGTTACACAAACACACACACACACACAGACACACATGTTTGTTTTTGTGAAAAGTGGGTACATTGCATAGGTTTCCATTGATTTTATACAGCACAAACCGTATTTTGTATTGCCCTCACCCCACCCTACCCCTAAACCCAACCATCACAGGAAACAGTGTACAGCTTTACTCTGAAATAAACTCATTCTGTGAGATTTATAAGCTTTTTAAGGAAAAATGAGGACGTCAGCTGTGTCCTCATATTTCACCTCCTTTTTGTAATACCTGTGTCATACCTGTCATTATACAGATTTGTGTCCTGACATGTCACAAAAACACGTACACACACACACACACACACACACACACACACACACACACACACACTGTCATACACAAGCTATTAGCCATATATCATTCCCAAAACAATTTGAAAACAATTAACGCTGAGCCAGGCTGTCACTGACTAAGGCAAACTCAGTCACCGTGCAGAGCACACAATGTAATTACTGTGTATCTAACTATTGAGCCTTGTCATGCATTAAATTTGCCTCTTTCTCATTGCGTGTGGCTCGTTGTGTGTGCGCATGTGTACGTTTCAGGGTGAAAAAAAAAATGCTTTAGAAAGCCAACTGGACATCACTGATGGTGAAGGGTATCAAAAAAAGAAGTTTATCCTGCTAACAAATATTTTAACAGGGAACCTTGGAGGAAGAGGGAAAGGTTATACCTATTATGCTACATTTATACTTTTTAAAAATGTTAGTTATTCTTTAAAATGTTTGTTTAAAAAAATTTCTTCATGTTAAAGGTTACACTTGAAATAAATGAGAAATACTGTATATAATGTGCCCATCACTAATTATAATGGTTTGTCTTTGGTCACTTTCAGCTGTGTTGTTTACATCTGGTTTAGACATAGTATAAATACTAGGAAAGAGTAGATGAATCTCAGTTTTGCAAAGTTAAAGATTGTTCATTTGTTTGTTTCATTTTACTTTGGCTTGATGTTTAAACAAGACACAGTTCGATGTAGGCTTTTAAGAGAGTTTGAAACTAAAAGATGATGCTAATACTGGATATTTTGTGTTACAATTTTTACCATGTCTTAATTGTTTGTCTGTTGCAGATCATGTTTTCTACTGACTGAGAGTTTTGTTTTTTGTTTTTGTGCATCAACATTGTTGAGATGACAGCTCTGAATATTTAGTTTGTAACTAGTTTAAATAATCAATATATTTGTGATCTATACAGACAAAAAAAAAAAACATCTATCCACTGGACTTGAGTGTTTTCTCACTATATCTCTTAGGGCTGTTTAGTGGTTGTCTGATCACAGCTGGTCATTGAGTAAACAAATTTGCTCTAAGATCTCTTTGTCTAAGATCTCTGTCTTTTTAACCAAGCTTAGAAGTGGTCCATGTGGCTTGATATTTCATTCATTCTTCCCTGGTTTTGATGTTTAAAATGTATAATATGCAACAGAATAGCAGCACTTATCAGTTAACTAGCGCCAGTGCAGCCTCTTTAGGTTAAGGTGAACCAGCTGGAGAAAAATCATAAAATGTGACCATTTAGTCACAGTTTGGATCTTTGTAATTGATTAATGTTTTGTAACATTTACATTAATAAGTGTATAATAAGTGTGTAATAATAGACTGTAATTTTTTTTAAGTAAAAATGCATGACTTCATCACTTCATGTTATTAGAAAATTAGCAATAATATATGTATTTATTAACTTATATATATATTTTTGCTTTGCTTATTTTTTAAGAAGGTGTGAGAGGTGAAAGGTCAATAGTCTGCCCTGAGCCAACCATTTTATAAATCTCTTGGCAAAACATTGGTCTCTTCATTGACTCTGCCAGTCTGCTGTAGGTCTTATGCAAGCCCTGCTCTTTGAAGCTGCTTGGCTGCAGACAATCCTGTTGTTTTGGCCCAAACAGGAACTGAGGTCAGACCTGGCACCAGCAGGCCCCGCTTGCATAACCAGAGGGAGCCCTTTGGATAAGCTCTTTATGCATCTACTGGACCAAATCTCGTAAAACACACCTATATACACCAAGCTGTTTTCTCACAAACACTGCTGTGGTGATTTCAGTGAATGCAGAATCTCATTCTTTTGTAACCTTCTCTAATCTGTTTTTCTGATTCATGTTTTTCCTTTTTTACTTCCATTGTTATACTGTCTTGTTAAATAGTGAAGGAAATATAACATAAAAATGTAAATACTTTATAGTAGTTTAGCAAATACATAATAGTCCATAAATGTCCATCAGATCAGAGTAATATGCAGCTAAAACAGGAAAACAGTATATAACATTTTATGATAAACTATGTATGACAAGAGTTTAGCTAAGTATAAGTGCAACTTACTTAAAGGTAATAGGTAGAGATTCAGTGATGACATTTTAATTAACAGACATCCATATTGTAATCAGTTAATTGTTTATAGTTTATAAAAAGTAGCTGTTTGTTAAAAATTGTATTGGTCAAAACAAAAATTGTCAATTGTGCATCGCTAGTAATACGTTATTTTCTGTGGAAAAAAGTATAATTATTATAATTAGTATCACATGTATTTAAGGGATAAGAAAAATGGGGTATTTTTACACGACAATGGTGTGCTAAAATTTTTAATTGCATTTTCATTACGTCTGAAAATTTTCATGTACATACACGTACAATTGTCAGAATGATTCTCGTTGACTCAGATGTAAGAAAAATTAAAATGTTGTATTATGTGTGCTATAATATGTAATGAAACACAATTGTTGTTTTAGTTGTCAAGTACATATGCATCCCTAGACTGAACACAATCATGCTTTTTTGTGATTTAAGAGAGATGTAAAACCCATTTTCAAAAGTTTACATTTTCAGGCCCCCAAAATGAAACAGCCAACTGAGTGGCCAATTCTTATAAAGCATTTTCATTTTTTGATTTGAAAATCTTGTTGTGTAAAAGCCCCCTAACTGGGTGTTAACACCACATGATATTTTAAGTAATTTTGAGTCATTACATTTAGAAACATTTTCAAAACATGAGAACTGCATGAAATCAGCATTTTGGATAATTTGTTTACAACATTTTCAAAAACTATTATGTAGGCACTTTTGTCACAAACAACCACTTAGTAACACCCTAGCAACTGAATAGCAATGCTACGTACTACCCAGTATAGTTTAGCAGCCATAATCAACACCCCAGCATCCATTCGCAGTCTTCCTAAGTATGATGCTTCTTTAAATGACTGTTAAATGAAAGCTTGAATAATAACTTGAAGCTTGGGAAAGTTACATGTCTGGCTTACAGCTTGAGATTTTCTCCTTGGGTCTTTATGTGAGCATGTACGTTTACTGTTGGCTAATCGGTAGCTCTAAAAGAGCACCCTCAGCTCACCTGGGGGCTCCCAATCCTATTAGCCTAACTGTCCTGATGGCACGCATTGGGAGACTGCGGCGTTTGATCACTGGTGCTTAGTCGAGAGAGTTGTTTTCCGGCTGATAAATGTGGAGGGAAGAGAGGGCTTTAAAACTACAGACTTGGCAAACTGATCTCCTTAACTCTCGTCAGAAAGAAGGAGAGTTCAGCACCCCACCTCTAGTTTTGACACCCCTGTGCGGTTGGAGGTCTTTAAAGTGCTGATAGTGGCTGAGAGGCGTGACGCCGCACATTACTCTGTAGCTGTGTTTGCTGAGGTAGTGTAGAATGTGAAGCTGGTAGTTGTATGTGCGCCATATCACCTGCTCCATCACGTGTGTGTTTGTCATCAGGGTCATTCCTGATATGCAGTATATGTTCATGATCATCACATACCTTAGTAACACATTTTTCAAAAAATTAAAGTAGTATAAGTTTGTTTTATCATGTTACAATTTGTCACATTTTTTAAATGTACACTATATATTGTATAACATATACTGTCCTCCCTATATTAAACACCTTTTATTTTCTTTCTGATAAATCTACTTTGGAATGATAACAAATAAACTTCAGTTGAAGTTTAAAGTGGTTAAAGGTTAAAGTGGTTTGGGTTAAAGTGTTGAAAACTACTGATCTGGAATATTTAATTTCAGTTGATACTTACAAATTGTTCTCAGTGCAGAATTCCACTTTCTGTCATTTATAGACATGTCAGGTACTTTTCTTTTGGTATAATCTTTGCTGCAAAACTACACCTTTTGCATCCTGCCTTTATGTCAAGCTGTCCCTCGTTTCTCTCTTTGTGTTTCCTCAGCCGGGGGACTTGTAGTCAGGCTGGTCAGTAATGCTTTGTTCAGGCATTACTCTATTGGTAAGCAGCAGTCTCCTCCACCCTGCTCACTGGCTCAGAGACCCATGTGTTTCCAAATGCCTCTGGATGGAAAATCGAAGCACCGCTTCTCTGTTTATCAAGGAGCCATTCCGTCACCTCGCCTGGCTAAAACTCTCTACAAATTGGTGACAGCACCAACGCACACATACACACACTCACGGATACACAGCAACAGAGTTGACTGAAAGCAGTTTGGGCTGTGTTCATTTTTATTACTAATGTCAGGAGCGAGGTGAGAGGTGGCTAATGCACACATACAGGCACACTCACACTGAAAGCCTTTTTGTGTGGCACAGCCAAAAGCCTCGAGCACTGTCAAAACCACACAACACTGCTTGGGTAACTGATTTCTCATTGGGAAACAGGTAGAGTAAGAGAAATCAACAGTAAAGACAAGAATGAGATTGAGTAAAGTTAGTTTGTCCCAAGTTGGAATCAGATTTCTATACATTTAAATGCACACTTTTGAAAGCAGGTTTCAAAGTACAAGTTTTTTTTTTTTTAAATGTACCATTATTGTATAAACTATAAAAATATATGTATAAACTATAAAAATGCAATTTTGTAGCAACTGTGATGCCTACTGCCCTGGCATGAGTAATAGATTGTTTTTATTAAGGATGTGCTGATCGATCTGCCAGTAATCATAATTAATGACTCGATTGGTACTTGCTAAACCTCGTCAGTCTCTTGAACCAGTTGCAGTTAGTTTGCAAGTAGAGAAAGATGTGCATGCATTTTATTATAAGTATAAAAAAATCCATTGTAGATCTGTTGTTTTTAGCTGCAGTGATACAAACCCATGATGTCTCAGCCCACCTTATGACCTCTCCTGGAAGATTTGGCAATCTCCCACATATTCATAGTGGCTCCATGACGCCCACAAATTATATACAATATTTCATAATATTAAGAGAATGAACAAGAGGAAAGACACGTGTGATGTTTTAAGCATAATATCTGTTATAGCGCAGTAAAGATATCTCTTGTGTGTATCATAGCAAGCGTTCATCCCATTCACTTTCATCGAATGATTGCACTATTGTCAGGGGAGGTACTGTGAGGCTTTCCGTGGCTGCGACCTCATATCATACCTGCTCGCTCATCAGGAATATGCAGAAATTATTTCAGATTTTGTGTAGTTAAAAATTATTTAATTTTTTTATGTTCAAATAACTTATGTTGCAATAAACATCTTTTATATTTGCTTTTAGTAAAGAAGTAATGGATGTATGTAGGTATATATTTTAAATTCCTATCCATCAAATATGTGCTTCAAAATGTTTCTGTGAAGCCAAATGCAAATGCTTTATGCGAACGCACAGTTATATACCTTGAGGCATCAGAATCAATAATTTGTATCAGCCAGTCACCATAACAATTCAGTACTTCGTATGGGATGAGATTGGAGCGTCTCTAGTTTTTATATAAACAAGGAATTGTTTTGACAGCAAATTATTTTTTTTGTTGTAAAGTTGTAAAGAGAAAATCAAATAAGAAATGTTTCTTGAACACCAAATCAGCATTTGTAATCATTTCTGAAGGATCATGTGACACTGAAGAAAGTACCTCTTGATGAAAATACAACTGTAGTTTTAATTTGCACTATATTACTGTTTCAAATTCATAAATCCTTGATGAGCAATAGAACATCTGATAAATAAGAACATATTGTAACATAAAAAAACTTACCAACAACAAACATTTGAATAGTGAAATAAAATAAAACAAAATTCAGAAATACAATATAGACACATATACATTGTTACGTTATTGGAACTTGTTAGGGTTTCCAGAGGGCTAAATAAGGGTAAGAGAAAGATGCATACATGCTATAAAACATCTTTGAATGAATAAACATTTACCCTCATAAAACAGAGCTCTGTTGAACTGATTATCTTCAACCTGACTTTGATGTTCCGCTTTTGAGGTCAAGAATGTTTCTTTTCTTTTAAAAACATTTTCGAGTGATGTCTGAACTGCCATTATTTCAACTACAACATCTTGTGCCATGGCCAAAGGGTGGGAAGTATTTGCGAGAGCCTGTAGCCTTGCTAATCGCCCACAGTGAAAGTAAATTACAGTGCTTGTTTAATGGGCCTGTGTTCTATGCATCCCTTTTTGGTGTATATGTAGCTTCCGCACACTCTCAATTCTCCTGACCTTGTTGTTTCCTTTGTAATTTAGCGTCTTGCTCAGACAGCTTGCACAAAGAGGACAGAGGTTAAACAACAGCGTGCTGAACTCTTCACCGCTGTGACTCACCTCCGAATGATGGCATGTAATAGAGCATTGATCTGAAGGAAACCAGGTCAATTTTGTGGAGATCAATGCTGCACTGGCTGCTGAATGACAGAGTGGAAGCAGATTCAGATAGTTTTGAGGAAAATTTGTGGCAAATCTAGAAAAATGCAAAAGTGCGCATAATCCTAAGGTTATTTTTAACTAATATCCAGGCAGCTTATGAATCTTATGAGGTGTGTGAACTAAAACAAGTTACAGCACTGATTCCGAAACTCAGCCTAGTTTTGAATCAAATATGTTCCCTAGTTCAGATGTGAATTCTCCAAAAACAAGCATTTCTAAAAGTATGGCTCTCCTTCATTAATTTATCATTACAGGGCATGCATACACTGTTTTTAAGTCTAAATTCAGAGTAGAAAAAAATACATCAGGTGCTTTTGCAGTTTGTGCCTCTAAGTAACTGCTGCATGTTTAAAAAAAAAAAAAAAATAGATAAACAGAATATATACACTTCGATATATAACAGCTGCCACACAGTTGCACGCTGAGACTCTCAGAGGTCGCAGTGCATGACAGAAGATTCATTTAAAATTCCTTATGAGTGATCAATTGTGGCCCGCAAAGATTTTCTGCGCTCGCATATTTGTAAATAGACCCCTTTGTAAATAGTGCCTTTCTTGCCTGTCAGGCGGCTGCACTGTGCACAGTTGCATTAAAAATTGATCTACGTCAGTGGCAGGATAGGAAAGGCTTAGCACATTGCCAAATGACTGATTAAAAAGGAAGAGCTTTAATCTTTGCTTAAAAGTGTCGACCAGCTTGGCATGCCCTCCGCCCTGTGCCCTACCTCGCGCTGGAGGAGAGAGGGAGGGTGGAAGAGTGGGCGATAGGGGGAGGGAGCTACTGTATAACTGCATAAAGCAGGTCAAGAGTGTGGTGAAGACTGTGTTAAAGCCTTTGTTCTGGAGAATTATAAGGAATTACTGTAGTCATGCCTTTTTTTTTTTTGCCAACATTGGACTGAAGTTCCAAATGAAAAGGTAGTATTTATAGTAGTCAGTCATATGTTTATCTAATTATTCATTTACACCATTATTATTCCAAACTAGGCACGGGCTGGAATAAGTTTCTGACAGTATGATAACCTTGGATAAAATATATTACGGCATTGTGATTACTGCTCTAAAATATGTTTTTTTTTAATGTCTGGGTAAAAAAAAAAAAAAAAAAAAATCCCCCATTGAACACAATATATTTTATTTTACGAACCATTTTGGAACAGTAAACATGTCAGGCGAAACAATTAAAATAAATAATTGACTTCTGCTGTCTTTATTAGTTTCAAAAACACAGATTTCTTGAAAAGGTATCTTTGGATATCTTTCTTTTCTTTGAATATAAAGTAAGCGACTGCACTCTTCAGGTCTATAGCATGCTGGATGTTGCTTCATAAGTGATTTGTTTTTTAAATGTTTGCTAAATCGTGGGCTGACCAGTATCTTTTGATGTGGAGGGTCCTTTTCTGCAGGAGATGCCCTAAAAAACTAAATAAAATAGTCGTAAAAACCTTACATATACCATAGGAACGGTATAACAGAAAATTTTTGCGGTTTTAATACCTTGACTTTTCCAAACCGCAGGCCAATTTGGATCGGGCTAAATTTCCGATTTGCCATGCATCGTTTGTGGTGCTGTGTTCGTGCAGTGTACAGGGGGAATGCAGAGGCGATTAAACTCTCCCGATTGGCAATCAGATGATTGGATGGTTTTCTGACATGTCCAAAATTTTGGTCATCTTCGTGAGGGAATCGTACAGTTGAATCAGAACTATTAACCGATTGTGTGCCTTCACTGCACCTGCACAAAAAAAACGAAACTGACACATAGACTTCTGGGTTGCACACTTGTGCAACATTAAATAATATATTCCAGAATGCACAGAAACAATTAAATTATTAAATTAAATTAAATTAATGGTGATGTCTTGTTGTATATTCTGTTTGTATGTGTTTCATAATAAAAAAGGGGCATGTTGCTTTCGGATGACATGAGGATAAGTCAATGATGACCAAATTAAATGTTTGGTGAAAAATGCAGAAACAACTGTAAGCTATACATTTATTCTTTTGAAAGTATAAACAGTATTTTTGCTGAACTGCTTGTGTCCCAACCCACCGAAAATTGTGTTTGTCTGACCAATGGCAGGACAGGAGTGTGTTGTACTTCATGAAATTGTGTTACTAGTTGCACAGAAATGACACTTCAGTTGCACACTTACAATGAAGTCTCAGTTTTATCTTAAAAAAACAAACAAAATAAATTCATACTGGTTTAAAAAGACATGAGAGTGGGTAAATAATTCTGGTTGGACTAACCATTTAAATGTGAAGTGAGATTTAACTTTTTATTTTTCTTTTGTTTACACATAGAGAGAACTATAAGTGATTCATCGAATGATTCCCCAGAAAGTATAAACACTCAGTGGTGCTTTTAAAGCATTGATCTGTTTGTTTGAGAATTTAAACCTGCCCAAAACTGCAGCATTGGGACGTGCATAACTGTTTGTATGACCACTGGCAGACAGGATTGTTTTGCAATTGCAAAAAAAAGTAATACTAGTAACACAAATATTACAAAGGTCAGTTCTGTTACAGTAAAATCCTTGTAAAATCTTCTTTTTTTATTTCCACAACAAAAAGGATGTCATTCAGGTTTGGAACGAAATTTAAGTTCGTGAAAAAAGTGAAGTGTAAGATTATTTTTGACTTTGTTAGGCTGACCACATACCTGAATGATTTAAGCAAGGTTTCTGTGCCCAATTTGCACCTCTCAGCAATTGGGGCATCATGAATTTGTGGCTTGTCACTGTCCTCGGTTTCATTGTTTATTTTACTGTTTGTGTTTAAGTCTGGGCTTCCACAATCCTGCAATGGAATTGTTTAACATTTAAGACTATAGCTAATGGGATTGAGCAAAACTTCACCAGCTTTTATAACTGAAAAAAAAAGATACAAACATTTCACAAAGCAGAGTTCTGACAAAGTAGATTGACAACTATGACTACGACTATAAAACGACTATTGCCGCTGTACTTATTTGATATTATTGTTCTCTTTTTTGCATTCCAAAGCAGAACACATATCAGAAGAACCAGCTGATGATATACTGTAAACATTTGAAGTGGATCCAAAAAGTTTTTCAAACTTATCCTGACAAGAATGGGCTTTGATAAAAGGTTTTGATCCACTTCAGATGTTGACTACTCTAGATCATCCTCCATGTTTGTTATTCTTCTGTGATCACATTTGATCATGTACGTTTCTGTGAGACTGTGTGTTTGTTGAATTTCCA
Source organism: Danio jaintianensis (assembly GCA_903798115.1). Lineage (NCBI taxonomy): Eukaryota > Metazoa > Chordata > Actinopteri > Cypriniformes > Danionidae > Danio > Danio jaintianensis. The sequence continues at coordinate 4,785,213 of CAIGQV010019084.1, forward strand.
CTGTGAAATTGTTACTAAAATCAGCAGATATCGCATTTACCTTGTGCATATTCCGAACATTATCAAGTTAAAAATTGGTTGAACCTTTCCTTATGTCTGTGACCTGTTTGTTTGAGCAACCCAGTCTGCACGACTATCTGTTTGTCTGACCAATGGCAGACAGGAGTGGTTTTAACTCATGAATTAGTGACACTAGTAAGTCAGAATTTACACTTCTGTTCACTTAGAATGAAGTCAAAGTTTGCTTTGTAATGAAGAAATGTCTATGATAAAAAGTGTCTCAAGAAAGGAAATAAAACGACATAGAATGAAGCAGGATGAAGAAAGACATTAAACATAGACAGACATGTTTGTTGAAGCCAAGCCTTATAGATGGGGCGTGTGTGCCTGTATGTGTTTTCACTGGCATTGCAGAGAGGAGCAAGGGGAATAGAGAATCTGATTTCACAGAAACTGGAGCTCGCTTCAAAGAAGACAGCAACTATCCCCCACTGATAGAGCTCAAGCAAAAGAAAACAGCAACCAAGTATGTAACGCAGACAAACACGCATACGCACATTGACACAAGCACATTCGCTCATGCTTAAGACTTAAGCACTCAGACACAAGTTATCTTTCCCTTCAGTCCTGCTCAACATGAGCCCCCTTGTCATTAATCACATCCCCAGCTTCTGCACCCATTCTTTATCCTTACTTAAAAGTCATCCTTTCTCATATTGTCAATCCGCCATTTATTTTCATTATTGCTGCCGTTTTATTCTTGATCCATGGATATCAAATGTAATGAAAGTAAATACAAATGTAACTGTAACAGTTTTTCTACAGAATCAATTTCCACTTAGCAGTATAGTGTAGTACAGTTTGGTTTGGTGTGGGTCACTGTGATCAGGCTTGCATTTCCACTGTCAACAGTTGCAATCAACATCATTCTTGCTTGAAGAACTAAGCCATGCAGCCAGTGTCTATTGCAAACTCAAATTCATTATATTCAAATATAGATGTGCCTGCAAGTAAAGAGAGGATGCAGCCTGACTTGCACTTTCAACATGCACTGAACGACCCTGTAAACAACAATGGGGGACATGTGGCTGATTGTCACAAGCTGATGATAAGCTTTATTTGAGCATTGTTCATTGCTGTGTGCAGTCATTGTATTGTTGTATTGCTGCATGTTTTGGTGACTTTTATCTTGTCATATTTATCAGCTAGTCCAGCCTTGGGAAAGGGTTCCAAAAAAGTTGTAGGGTACAGTTTGCTATTTTGGTATCTTTCACAGTGGAAACGGTAATAAATGTGTACCATGTACTGTACTGTACCAAACTATACCACTCAGTGGTAATTGGCCATAACTTGTATCTGTGAGGTACTGTGAATTCGTTAATCAATTTCAAGATGACTCTTGTATGGAGAATGGCATCACATACATTCCTCAGGTGTGGTTTTTCCCAATACTTCAATGGAGTTTTCAAATCTTGATGGTTCTGTGGGTCTCGTCTGTCAACTCTGAGCTTTAGTTCTTATTTTCTATTGGATTCAAGTCTGGTGATTGGCTGGGCCAATCTAGCAGCTTTATTATTTTTTTTTTTAAACCAATTGAGAGTTTTCCTGGCTGTGTTTGGGATAGTTTTGTTGAAATGTCTGCACTGGTTAAATTTTCATCAGGTGCTGAGACTGAACCAGATATTAATTTACACTGATGATGTACTGATGATAATTTACACAGGGATGCTGAGTAACTACTGAGAGATTTCAGCTGCTATTTGGGCTTTCTGTGTCTTTTTACACCTACTTTTTGCATCTGTTTAATACTTTTTCCCTGTGTCAATTCATTTTATTACACATAAAACTTAAATTAGAACTTAATTTCTAAACTAATTAGGTTTGTTTGCTTTGGAAGGATTGCTTTGGTTGTTACTTGCATCTGGTGATAATGTCAAGTTAACAGAAATATGTTTTCTGATAAAAATTGTTGCGTTCAATACTTTTTTTACCCTGTAATAATTGCCAAAGTAATTTGTAGTCAGTAGAATACTTGTTGAGGGACCATCAAAATAATCCAAACTGAGAGTATTTTGGTCAATATTCGAACCCTTATGACTGAACCCTATGTGTTGGTATATTGTCAAGTGTCCCAGACATGGCATTACTTCACATTCATTATGACACAATATACAAGAAAAACATTTTTTGCATCCCCATATCCATTGACATACAACTGAACTGGTGTAACCTGAACAACAAGTCTTGAATCTGACCCTTCCTTCAAGTGAGACCTGCACTTCAGAATCCAGAATCTCTTAGGTTCTCATCCCTGTCTTTCTATCTCACTTTCTTCATTTGGTTTTCCACCATTCTGCAAGAAATCTGAGCTAAACCAATCAGTTAGAAGATGATGGGCCAAAGCATATAGAATCATTCGCCACAATATAAATATCAAGTTTAGAAATGAATCACTTAGAGAAGCTAATAAAAATGGGCCATAGTGAGCCTGTCTGCTCCACTTTCACCCAAGTGAGTGCTTCATTAGCCAGTCTCTTTCCACTGTGAGAGTGCAGTGCGAGATTGAGGGAGAGTGAGAGAGAGAGAGAACCTGCTAAATTATTTATGGGTAAAATCCTACTTAATTGGTATCAAGTTTTTAAATGGGGTCAAATGTTGTTGTGCAGAATCACACAGGCTGTTCTTTTACCCAGTTCAGAGGCATCGCATCAGATGCTGAGCGCACATCAATTGAGTTCACTGCCTTTGATGGCCATGGCTGACTGTGCCAAGTCAAGACAAAAAAGGGGGGATTTAATGAAAGAAAACACTTGAAATATATCAGATCTCTTGTGTGGTTCATTAGCTCTTTATGTATACAAAATTCTAGTAGTCTAATATGTTAGCCACCTAGCATGTGCTAAAACAGTGCACTTCACTGAAGTCTATTATTAGTGCGAAGTAAGTGATGTGATGAGCAGGGGGAAATCCTGTCATGTGTTACATCACTTTGAAATCTGGGTAAACTACTTTGAGAGACTTACCATATATTTGTGCTGTGGAGCTCTGTGTTTCTCGTTCTGTTTGTTTTGCTGCATATTGTGTTGTCTAAATGGTTTGTATCATTCCATGTGTCTTTGAATGTCTGGCATTATGTGTTCTTCTAATCGCTGAGCTTTGCCTAAGGGAAATGCTGTTGCTCAGAAGTTGCTCTTTCATAGCTCATGAAACTTAATGGACTTCTCATTCTTAAAAGGAAAGTTCACCAAAAAAAGAATTTTTTGATTTATTTTTTAACAGATAAAATAATAATAATAATCTTTATAATTTAAAAATGCTGTACATACAACAAATGCAAACAGGGTTCAAAACAACACTGGACCCTGTTTGCAATCATTGTATAGACAGCAGTTTCTGTTACATGCTTGCAATCAATTTCAGAAACTACTCCTTGTTTTCTCTAAGCTCTACTCTCAAATACACAACATAGAAAAGCAATCACTTAAAATCACATAAAACTTCTCAATAGGGTGCTGTTGCATCATTACTGCACACAAACCATCAAATGATTTTTGTATACCCCAACTACACGATGTGTCTAATTTTAAACACTACTGTTTTGTGTCTTGCATATGCAGTGGTACATACTGAAGTGCTCATTCATGTCATATTCTCTCTCTCTCTCTGTATATATATATATATTAGTATTGTGCAAAGTATATGTTACATTATAAAAAAATTCTGGGGGTTACACTTTATATACTATTTAAACATAATAAATAAATTCGCACTGGTGACCACTGGGTGTAGGTAATCATTAAAGTAGTCATATTTTTGTTGTGTTTTTTCATGTTCAAGAGCATTTTGAAAAAGGTATGTTTTATATTTGAAAACGAAGTGCAAGGCAGATGTTGTGCTTGCAGTTTTGCAGACTTATGAAGACACCAGTTGATGGTTTCACTGATTATGTCATTCCCACTACATGTACACAGTATAAAAAACTGTAAAAAATATTGTTTTTTGTGTTTCACAGGAAAATGAAAGTCATACAGCTTGGAACAACCTTGGATTAATTATATTTACATGAGCTATCAACTTTGTCTTAGGTGATTCTCCCAACAATTCCTTGGAGAAAAAGAGATAGACATCGAGATTATTGACCATACTTGAATAGTATAGAACTATACAACTGTGAGTAAAAAAAATGATTTTTTTGGTGTTTAAAATAATATTTTAAAGATTGGTATGTTAGTGAATCAATTTTGGAACTAAAGTCTCTTCTGAGACTCTAGAGGAGAGACATACAACATTGCTGGGATCGAACAAGCAGTATAATTCATTTCTTAAAGACATTAAAGAGATGTCATTGGTAACTTTTTTTTCTGTAGGAGTCATTGCCTGCATATCTGTCTCCCATTCTGCGTGACCACTATGCATCCAAACTAGACAAAAAGGCTGTCATGTAGAGCATTGGAGACGGTCTAATGTTTAAAGCACACACTCTTGTCCTCTTCCCATTCTCATACAGGATGGCTAGACCAGTCTTCACTCACCCGCACCACTGTCAGGCTTTGGTCTGCTCGACTGCAGTGGCTGTAATCAGCCCAGCACAACCTCCAGCGCATGGACGCTTCATTTGATGGCTTGAAGAGAAACCCATCCCTCCGAGAGGAGTCTTCACATGGTACATCAGTGGAGAAGAGCCGGGTGCTGTCTGCGAGGGAGAAGTACGGAAATGGCTTCTCATCAATCACCTTCCGAGAGAGGCATGGCAGGAGAGGAGATCCCAAGGGAGCCAAGGGAAGAAGCGAGTAGTCAGGCATCTGTCTACACTGGCTGCAGAATGTAGACCCAGACTGGAACGACGTGTCTCCTGTGTGTATATGGTACACAGATGCAGGTGTAGACTCGCTTCTGTGCTTACAAGAGGAGATGCAAGATGGAAATGGACAGGTGAGCAAGAGAAGGAAAGCATGTTATGAGTTGTTGAGCCTGTCTGCTGGGAGATAGTTATGTTTTCACATTTTTGCCATCTTTAAAGTGTATATCTCATTACAGTGTTTCAGAATAGGCAAGTCGTGGTATCCCTGAGTCATAAAAGCCCTCTGTCCCAGCATATACATGGCAAATCCTCTCAAACTGTCCACAGCAACCTCCATCTTGGCTCATTTTCCAAGACTCTCATGCACGCTAGCCTAGAGCTGTGTAAAACAGGCAGTGTATTCCTTTGGCTCAGACTAAAGAGATGTGTCCACGTCAGCTGGTCCAATTCTGTCTTGCAAACATCTAAAAACCACCCCAAGCAAACCGCACTACCAGGACCACCACATATAGCCTGAGGTAATGCACAGCTTTCTAAAAATGGAGCCCAAAAAGCCCATACAAGTTAAAAACACATTTCTAAGAACTTACTGTATTTTACTTGCTGCTACGAGAGCTTCTGATGACCTTCTTGTTTTTTATATCATGGAACAGTACCTTCAAAATATTTCCAGTGAAATTTCTACAGTTGAAAAATCACTCCAGGGTCTGTGCTTTAATAAATGTGTGTGAAAATGGATTTGTCATATAGACTACTGTAAATGGATTTGCACAACAATACAGATATAAAGACATCTCCTTATTGTCTGTTAATGGTTTCTTTTGGTTTGATTTTATACGGTTTCATCCACCCACAACATTTGTAACAAGTTAGAAGGCATATTGTCCAGGGTTTTTTCATTCACCTGTTACTTTATTAGGTACACCTTTGTAGTGCCAGGTTGGACCCATGTTTGCATTCAGAGCAACCTTAACTCTTTGTGATGTAGATTCAATAATGTTTTGGAAATATTCCTCCGGTCCACGTTGACATGACAGCATCACCCTGTTTTCATGTTTTGAATCTCCTGTTCCACCACTTTCCAACTGTTCTCTGTTGGACTGAAATCTGATGGACATGTGAGTATAGTGAACTCACAGTTCTGTTTAAGAATCCACCTCATGTTGAATCATTAACTTTTTTTTTTTTGCTTTAAACAATGTAGATTGTCTCAATGTGCTTTACATAGATAAACAGGACAAAATAAAAGCCATAACAACGTTTCACTTTTTGGGATATTTTCAACATGTCAAGCAAGAATACTAGTGTAGCCATGCATGGGAGATGTTCAACTTCATTTTCATGTACTTCAAACACTGTCACCAGTCTTGCTGTGTGTGTTGGTGCATTATCATCCTGATACATGGCACCGCCTTCAGGATACAATGTTTGAACTAGGGATGTGCATTTTCGGTTTTCGGGCAAAAGATTTTTATCATCGAAACAAAATGGCCGAAACAGTATGTTGTGATGACGCAAAGAGAAAGCGCGACCTGCACGTGTTGTCTGAACCTGCATGTCTGCAGTGTGTCTATTCGGATCCTCTGCACTTCACTGTACTTGATCTGTGATATAAAGTCAAAATATCATTACTTGAATGTGCAAATAAAGCAGCACGCACGCAAAAGGATCCAGAACCTGTGGGGACTGGCACCTCTTTCACACGTACGCGCAAGCAGAGATGAAGCAGCGTGTGCACAGCTTGTAGGGAGAGCGTCAGCAGCGCGCACTTGATCGGCGGCTCAATCTATCTCTGTCTATTCTATCTAGTTACCTGTCTGTCTATCTATCTATCTATATATATATATAGATAGA
>CAIGQV010019084.1:4792267-4803447 GCA_903798115.1 Danio jaintianensis
ACATACAAATACACTTTTTATTTTTTATTTTTACTTTTCATCTCCACCAAGGCCTGCAGCATCGTCCTCCCATGCTGTTTCCTTAACCTTCAACTCTTTATTTTACAAATTATATAGATTATAAAGAACTGTATGCTTCTCAAGCTCTATGAGAAGTGTCATTCGTGTCTTTTCAGGTGCACTCAGAAGCCAATCGCCTGTGATATCATGTAATTTTATTTTTGATTGTAAGCATGATGTAGGTCTATAGTTACAATGATATTTATACAATATAGTTATAATGATATTTATACATAATCAAACTAGTGTGCAACTTAAGCAAACTGATACTAAAATTGTTTTGAATTTGGTTTTGTAGTTTGGGCCCAAACAAATATTTGTTGCATTTTTTTAATCATTTAAGTTCATTTGTTTGACTATATAAAAATCTGTAAATATTATCGATGCATTTATTGGGTAAAATAAAATGGCTACTTTTTACTGTAATAAGTCCCCATCCCCAGAAGTGATATCCCATTGTTGTAATGTGCAACAAATAGATATTTTCATAATTTGTAATTGATTTATTCTTTGAAACTTTAATATTAATTTATGCAATTGCAATGCCTTGATTTTAGTAAGGTTAGTACACAGTCATAGCCATAATTTCCATGGTACTAATAATTGGCATAATTTATTTCTGTGATTTGGTTTTTGGCCTTGCTTTCCTCTTTTTCGGTTTTTGGTTTCAGCCAAGAATTTTCATTTCGGTGCATTCCTAGTTTGAACCATTGGGTACAGATGGTCCTCCAGAATGGTTCAGTAGTCCTTGTCAGTGACGCGCCCATTTAGCTCAAGTATTTGAATGCCATGCCATGGGAATGCCATGATTTTGCAGCCCAAACCATTACTGATCCACCCCCATGCTTGACTCTGGGCATGCAACAGTCTGTGTGGTATGCTTCTTTGGGGTTTCTCCACACTGTAACTCTCCCAGGTGTGGGAAAGACAGTGAAGGTGGACTCAGAGAACAATACATGTTTCACATTGTCCACAGCCCAAGATTTTCGTTGCTGACACCATTGAAATCGGTGTTTGCCATTGCCATTGGCGGAAACAGGAGAGTTGAGGTGCACATTTAATTCTGCAGTGAGTTGGGCAGTTGTGGTTTTATGTTTTTTGGATACAACCCAGACATCCCTTTCAGACAGCTTCGTCATGCGTCCACAGTTACTCCTGTTGAATGTGGTTCATACTTCTTGGTGGTATGCTGACATTACCCTGGATACCGTGGCTCTTGATACATCACAAAGACTTGCTGTCTTGGTCACAGATGAGCCAGCGAGATGCACACCAACAATTTTTCCTCTTTTGAACTCTGATATTTCATTCATAATGTTGTGTGCATTGAAATATTTTAAGCAAAACTGTGCTATTACTCTGCTAATTAAACCTTCACACTCTGCTCTTACTGGTGGATTGTGCTATCAATGAAAATTGGCCACCAGGCTGGTCAATTTTAGCCATGAAACCTCCAAACCTAAATTGCCCAGTGCTTCATTTTTATTGTCCAACCCCTTTATATTAAAACTGATTCGGTTCAGTTCAATACAAATATCACTGTCGAAGGATGATCCACTGACAAGAAGTTACCAACCAAGCAAGCCAGAGGCAACAATGGCAAGGAACCAAAATTTCACCAGTTGATGGAAGTGGAGAACACCCCATGGCAGAAACCAGGCTCTGTCATGGGACCAGTTCTCGTCAGTCCAAACGTAAAAGACACAGAGCTGCAGTGTAAAACTGTTGTTGGCATTGAGAATGTAAAGCGTCTATCAGGGTGGAAGTGCAGGTTCAAGAGGTTCCCAGGGTGGTTGTTTAGACTGGCCAAAGGGATCTGTGTGGAGACTACTCCATCATGGAGGTCTTACATGCTTGACACATCAAAGTCTTCATAAACCGTGTAGAGGACCCTATGCTCTGTATACCGACTGGATCCAAGTTTTCAAACCTCGTATGGAGAGACAGACAGACTAACATGAGTGTATATGCAAATTTCCATACAGTGTTTAAAATCATCACACCAGGCAACCTTTTTTTAAGTCTTCTGTTGTGTGCCTGGCACCAATGAACATCCCAAATAATTAAGTAAGTAGAAATAAAACCCATAAAAATTTGTTTTATGGGTTTGATTCAAATTCAAATGCACACATACTGACAAACTAAACCAATGTAATATGTGAAAGCACTGTAAGCTTTGGGTAAAAATGTCTGCCAAATGCATATACACACGATAGTGACATTGATAATCAACAATTGATGTTGTTTGAGTGGTAATCAAGTGAATGATGCTAATATGATAGTGTTTTTATATATTAACTTCTGTAACACCTGGTAGAGCATAAACATGTCTTATCAATTCATAGAATGTAAAGGTGAGACCTTAGCAACACCTTTTTTAACACTGTTATAAAACCTCTCTTTTGGAGATGTTGACATTTTCCGTGAGGTCAAATATTAGTCCTGATAAGGTTCCAGTCAGCCATAAATGGCAGTTCTCAGCATCTCACTATCTCACTGCCATAGAGACTCTCTTCACTCTGCCTGAGTTCATTGATTCCAGTGCAGGTGGTCGATCAACCTACCTGTGCTCTCGGTTTCTCTCTCTCCTGCACTATATCAATACTCATCTCATCTACTTTCCTATCGATCACCTCTCCATCTTCTTTTTCTCCATCGTGAAGTGGCCTCACCATAATGTTAATTTTGTGACAGATTTACAATAAATCTGAGGTTATTATTTAACTGTTCCGTCTTTGGCGTTTTCTGTGATTTACAGTTGAAGTGGGAAGGAAGAGTTATTGTCGACGCAGATGTCCCACGTCGAACTAGAAGGTAAGCCTGGCCATAACTCACTACCCGAGTGTCTAGTTAGTCAATCACTTGTTCTGTAATCACAAATGCTGCCAGATATTACATGAATGATGAGTGGCAATAAAAGATCTTGCTTTTTCTGTACCAGGGTCTTAAGTGTTATTGGCTAAGGCCACTTGGTCCCAGGAGAGCTAGACTGTGAAACACAATTCCCTGATATAAACTGCCTCATTGGTTCTGATGCTTCCGCCACTACAATGTATTAGTGTGGTGGTTGTACTTGTATGCACATTTGTGTGGAGTGTGAATAGGGTAGAATACTGACATTATTGTGATAAACAGGAGAATGAACATTGAGCATTTATCCATTCTTCAAACTGCTTATCTTTTATACAGAGTAGTGGAAATGCTTGAGCATACACACATATAATATTAAATTTAATTCCAGTCTTTAAGTTTGATTGAGAACGCAGCAGACCAAAAGTTATGTCGTAAAATGGATAGATCTGGTCCTTGATTCTGATTGGTTGAGCCATGTTCAAAGCTGTTGCAATTACTCTATAAACATACTCCTGTCCTGTGACATCATTATATTGTTTTATTATATGTGACGTTTCCTTCATGTTTGCTTCTAATATTAGGATCACGGCCCATAACAAACTTTTCACATGCTGGAGTTGGGCGAAAAACTTTGTGTGTGCATATGTATGAAACCTACAGTTTCAGAACTGCAGAGGGAATGTATGTTTGTGTGTTCCAGGTACTGTATATTTATTGAGATAACGCTGTTTAATGATGCTGCTTATTGGTCAAGCTAGTGCCATACAGTTCCTATCTCTGTTTATGTTTCAAATCCATAGGGCATTGTACCTAGGAAATCACTACTGACATTTACTGAAATCGAGCATTTGGCATTTAATGGTAAAAAAATAATAATTAAAAATAAAACAAAAAACAAAGCATGCAAATATTTTCCCCTTAACATGTAGGGTGATTTGACATCCCGTTTCACCCAGGATATTCTGTATTTGAGCTCTATGTTCAGCTTTATTTTCAGTTTATTTAAAAGAAAATTAAAAGTAATGTTTTGTCTCATATTTCACTTGTGAACTAGATATTAAGTAGCATGACATTTATCTCAGGAAATTCATCCAGTATGCAAAACTGGTTAGATAGCAGAAGGGGAATTATAGAGAGGAGTGTCTTGGGACTTATTGCTTTAATTCACAGTTCTATGGACAATAACATTTGGGTACAATTTAAAGCACTGCTGCACCATATGGCAAACGTTTCACTCTGGGCTACAATAGCTTAAACAAGATTTTTTTTAAAGCTTTTTTCAGTGATTCTGCTTATTACGTCTTTATGCCAGTAGGAGGCGACAGGTGTCTGTTCTTCAAGTGATTCATTCGGTCAACTGATTCGCTCAAAATCACAGATTTTTTTTAAGGAAAGAAACAAGGCTAACCAGTTGTCTTCCTCAAAACAGTTTCTCAAACTCGTTTGTTTATTGAAGCAAAAAATGCAGGAACTAACTGGAATATTAGCCCCTTTCACACATACAGACCTTTCCGGAAAATTGGATCATGTGTGAACAGGCCCTTTTTGAAAATACCCGTAAGTTCGTTCCAGCAATTTTCCTTAAAGAGAGGTTGTAACATTACCGGTAATTTGCCGAAATGCTCCGCTGTGTGAACACAGAAGGAAAATTGCTGGAAAGAACGCGTTGACGATTAGAACGCGCTGACGTGAGACGTCTACTCCAGCCAATCAGAACATTCAGACGCATTCACATCCGCGGTTGTTTATGAAAATAAAAGCCTTTGAATATTTTTCCAGACACATTTAGCTGCTAGATGTTAGTCAGATAATGTTTCTTTGTTCCTTTTTAATGCCAATTGTGTAAAAAATTATTACAGCTGTTTGTTTACCTTCAAGCTCTGCTTCGGTTGCTTGACGCGTGTGCACGTGAAGCAGCCGGTGAGCGCCACCGCACACACTTATTATGTACATCTCCCGACATGCTAAAGTGTTCCTCCATATGTTTACATCGAAGTTGTTCAAAATACTTATCCATCCACAGAATTTTTTATGTAGTCAAATGTGTAAACATTTAGCTGCGGTTTACGCTTCTGCTTTTGGATGTCTCTGGGACAAAGCAGCTGCATGAATGCTAAAGCTTTAAATAAAAGTGAAACTATTAACAAAAGCCCGACCCCTTTTATGTTTACAAATACAAGTGCAGCCGTTTAGAGGCCATTTCTGGTTAATGATGTCAGAATTTACCTGTATTTTGGAATGGATGTGTGAATGCTCTTTTCCGGAAAAATTTCGGAACGTCCTTGCCTGTGTGAACAGCGCTTTTTTGAGTCGTTCCAGTAATTTTCCGGATATTGCTGTGTGAAAGGGGCTATTGTCTCAGTAATGTATATAACTCAATATAAATATCTTACTTATTGACATTTTGTATAAAAAAAGGCACATTCCAGCCATTGTGCTGGTCTAACTATGAAAACAGCAACTTGTGTTTTATCAATTAAGTTCATTTAGTTTGGTTAATTATCATTTATAAATTTGGTGTTAAAAATGATGAATAGTCTCAAAATTATATATGAACGATCTCTTCCATTAATTAAATGAAATGGGCAGGTTTATTGCCTAGTGAGTGATGGGCATGCACTTGAACATTGTTGTTATTATATATAGCTATGGACATAAAAGACCAAATAAAGCTAGAGATGCTTTTTGTCCAAAAAGGAGTCTGTATTCAGCCTGCTCACGACCAGGAGATCAAGCATGACAGCTTTATTGATACAAGAGGCCAGAATAATTACACAATGGCGGGCTGACGGTATTGATCATGGTATTGATAAAATCATATTTTAATGCAAAGCCCCGGAACACACAAACAAACAGTCAGGTGGAAAGTCTTGATCTTCGTCCCTAGAAGAGACAAAACATTACTTATGCTCATACACAAAATTTGCACAGACTTTCAGCCATAATTCAAACACTGTACAAAAAAAAAACCTTCCAAAGAACTAGTGGAAAGATGAACAGCACTTTATAACATATAGGAGGACAGTAGTGATGATGGTTCTGTCTGGTCTGATGATGATTTGTATTCTCTCTACTGGCAGAATGCTGGGCCCTTACAGAAAATGGCGTTCTTTAAATGTCCCATATGACATAATATGACAAGAGGAAATAGCATTAATAACAGTCACCCAGAGGGGTGTGTGAAAAGGGGGGACGAGTGTACTTAGACTTAAATTACATCCACCCTATGCCCTATTTCAAATGTCAGTCATCAAACCAATATTTTGGTTTGTTGTATTAACTTTTTTGTTTGACTTTTCCCACAGAGCTTCCTATATTTTAATTTTTTAACCCCTGAAGTTGGTTACTCACGTTTAAGTGCAACATATAGTAAAAACGAGACCGTTTTTGTGTGCGACACTAAAGGCATGAGCTGAAAGGTATTGATGCGTATGGTTTTCCGCATTATCACCCTTTGATCCACACCTACAAAAACATTAAGCTTACATAAAATAGGAAAGGCCAAATTTATTACTATTTGAGGGAACCAAAATAGTCCTTACGACTCGTTAAAATGAGCAGCACTAGACCGTGTTTCCGTTTTGGCAAAGAGTTCAAAGCACATCTCTCATTCTTTTTTTCCATTTCAGCCAGACCCTGAGCCACTGGGGTGCAGTTTCACAAAGATCTCACCACTGAGTGGTTTTCAGATTTAAAGGCCAAAGACCCACAAATGTTCTTGGCTGTGCTGTTCAGTGACAAAACGTCCCAGTTTCAGCTGTGAATATAAGGGTGTTCTGATAGCAGATCAAATTTACCTTTTGGATACATTACGGAATCCCAAAAGTTCCGTTTGCTTTAATCAAGATGAATAGTTTGAAACCTAATTAAATGAGACCAAGTGTGCAATAACTTTATCTAGTTATGGAAGCAGGTAGAAATGATGAGACATGCAGTCACTTCTGAATAAGATGCCAAGTAAAATACAGTTTTCCTTTTATATGGCCAATTGAACGAACAGAGTCTGCTTTAGGAGCCTATCCACCCTTTTAACTATGCCGTCTGCTAACATAGTACTGCTTTTACAATGGATTACACAGAGAATTAAATTGGTGATTACTTTTAAATATGTTGTGATATGGTATACTGTTCACTCAGAATGATGTAATTGCATAGGCTAATATATTAGGGTTCTTGAGAAGTGGGATTCATAAATGATAAAACAACTGTTTTTTGAAAGCACAGTTGTCTGTATCCAGACAAAAGCTGTTATTTCATCTTAGCCAGGGAACGGCGATTCCCTGTGACAGCGTGATGGATATAAGTAAGCTGCGTATTTACAGAAGCTGATTGCATTTGAAAAAGAAAGAGTTTTCCACCCATCCTTCCTCTTATCTCCGGTCATAAATCACCCCTGCTGGCCTGCATAAATGGGGCTCTTCATAAACTTGGCACAAGCAATTCCATTTTAACCTTTACATGTGGCACTGGTCATCCACTCTAAATGCAGACTGTGACCCTCATGACCTTGGCCATTCATATTTAATAGTCATTAAGAGCCAGTGGCAATCTGGACAACAAAACAGCATCTACCGCATGACGGCTAAAATGATCATTAATGCGTTTTCCATAAGACATGTTCATAGGTAAGATATGCATAAAGATGAGCAATTCAGCTTGCAGCATGCTGCCTGTATCTTTCAATTTCATCGAATCCTCCATAATCAGTCTTATGGCCATGCTAACCTTTGACTTGGCTTCCCACTGTAAAGGCTTTGCTCTTTGGCCCTAGTCCATTAGACCTGCCTAAAGTATACCTTTATAATTGCCACAGCGACCATCAAATGAACATATGAAAGCATGGTGGGGATGGGTAGAGGAGTCTGACTGCTAACCTTTTGGCCTCTGGGTCAACATGTGCGCCAGAAGCTTTTTGTCGAGACAGTTCGTTCTGCCACAAGCTTTGTACTGTATGGGTCTGCATGTCAAGATTATCGATGGACCCCCGACAAATATTTTATACTTTGTGTTCGACCTTTGACGTCGGTCGAGCATAGTGACAGGAGACTATATGTGTCACCACAGCTAACTACTTCAGAATGAATGGATGCAATGGTTAAATGAACTTGGTTTACGTTTTTTACATTTCTGTGATCAATGATCTGTGGATTTTTTTATTTTTATTTGGCATCTAAGTACTAAGATTATAGATGTCTGGTTGCACTTGCTGACCCTTGTTAGAGGTCTTCTTAGTAGTTGTTGATGTTTTCAGTGTTACCAAGGGGCTCTGTGTAGTGTTATGGATCCCGAATACTGTTTTTCAGTTTTTCTCCAACCAGCCCTTTTTAACAGTGACTTAGTAGCAACATCAAAGGCTTCACAAAGCCCCAAGTTACTGCACTTTACAGATATCCATAACAAACCATGACAAATGGATTGCGCCTTGACTTGCTTGTTTGGTTCTAGACGGCTCAAAGGTGTTGCTGCGTTTCTATTCCATTTGTTCTTTTTGTTTTTTCTCTATATGGAATATTGTTTTGTGTATCAACAGCAGCCCAACACTGTCCATATTATGTGTTTAACTTACCGTACTTCTGCTCTGGCTATCTCAGCACACCAGGCAGGCACAAAAAGAAAAAAAGAACAACAAAACCCCTCTGCTAGCCACCCTCCTCTTTAGCACCGTTAGCCTCTTCATAACACAGACCCAGGCTTAAGCTGAAGCACTGTGATTAAGATAAGCCCGACTGCAGCTGGACAATTACCTGACAACTAACCTTTTCTGGAGCCACTTAAGGATGTAAGGACCCCTGAGAACTGTTGTTTTTCTGAGAGGAACACAGCTCTTGACAGCAAGGAGCCTGGGAAGAGGCTAGCAATGAGCTAGTATCATAGCTGAGATTACCTTATTCGGCCCACAGCATCAGTGTTGAAGGACTTTTTTTCTAGACAGAGACGAAAAGGGCATTAGGATTGATTTGGTCTGAGGGAGAGAAAAAGGTGTGTTGAGTGTTTGCACTGCAGTACCTTTGGCGGAATGACAGTTTATGATATTGCTCATAAAAAGGAGGCCAAGTACTTAATCCTGAATGAGTACACTTAAGAATGGCTTATGGAGTTGGACAATACTTTTTTTAAAACTACACTGCAGTTATAAATTGAATGATTGTATAGTTTTACACACATTTTCTGTAGCGTATGGTTATTGTCTGTGTTGTTAAATAATGGTACAAAAACAAACATGGTACAGCTCATGGGTAATGAGCTGCTGGTATTTTTTCTGTTATTTTACAAATTTATTTTGTAAGGCCTTTAAATGGGGTGTATGGACATTATGAAATTGTGTATGCAAGGTGTCGACTTGTACATTCAAGACTTGACAGAACCACTGTCATGTAATATATGTAAGACTCAAAGGAAAATTCTGTCATCATTTACTCAACCTTTACTTGTTCCAAACTTTTGAGTTTTTTTTTTTCTTCTGTTGAACACAAAAGAAGACATTTGAAGAAGAAAGCTGGAAACCTGTAACCAGTGCCTTTCATGGTAGTTTTTTTTTTTTCACAAAATGAAATAATCTCAAAAAGGTTTGGAACCACTTGAGGGTGAGTAAATAGTGATTTTTTTTTTTTAAACATCAAAAATATCTTTATATATAACAGGTGCTTTACAAAATGTTTTATAATTTGTTAAATATCAAATTTGATTATTTAGTTATATTATTTTTAGTTGCATTTTAGACTTGTATTCAGAGTGTTTTTAAGAAAGTAGTTTAGCAATGCATTTCAATTTAACATGTTCAAACACAGGTGGGATGACGTAATGTCAGTTATTTGTTATTATAGGGTGAATTTCAGCACGCATGCTTCAGTGACCCATAAGCAGAATTGACCATCTGAAGATTTAATTCCCCAACACTAATTTGAAGTATTGCACTTAAACTGAAGAATTTAGAACCACTACTCGTCCGAGAATGCCCATCAGCTCATTTTGTATTATTTTTGTGTGTTTGTGCATGTTATGTATTCCAGGCCCTTTAGAGACTACATAGACGGTCCTGGCCAGAGCTCCACACACTCTCTCATCCTTTGCCCAGGCCTGCAACATCACAACGACAACCCCCGAGCTAGCAAACACAGTCAGGGGTGAGTGTTTATAGGCTGCATTTGTTAGGGTTCTCACTGCGCTGCTTAAATATAACATCCATATGTTCAACTAATGCACAGAAACTGTTGCTTGGTAGGATGGTGTTGTAAACATTGCTCCTGTGATTGGCCGAAAGCGAAGCGCACATAACCTGCACAGCCAGACAGTCGGTCATTACCAATCCATTCTGAGCTGTGAGTGGGGGATGTAAGTATTCAAGACTTATGGCTTTGTTCAAGTGGAGCGCAAGCTTTCTCCTGGGGTTAATGCCCGCTGTGAATGTGGCTGTCAGAATCGAGCTTCTCTCTGGTTTACACTCGTGAGGCAAAGTCAGGGGTTATTTGCTGCTATTTTTACAAGAAACGGGTTGATTTGTCTTAGGCCATTACCGTCTATTATGGCCGGGAGTCTCCGGGAAGGAGGTGGGAAGCAGCAAACGCTGGCATTCTGCCTAAAGAGAAATCAATGAAACAAATTAATCCTTCGCAGGCCGCACTGACACAGTAATCCATCATTCAGGGGTGCTTTTACACACCGAATCAGGGAGCCAGGGCTGAGGGAGAGAGCCCCAAGGGATTGCTCGCTCGCTCACACACACAGGCACGCACATACACACAAGGCAAGACATGAACAGTCTGGTGGCACCCGCCACACAGCTGCAATCCTGTAGCCCAGTGTCTAAAGGGAAAGAGATGAAAGACGTAACATTTTCTAATGGTCATTGTACGGGACGTGTTCCAAGGTCACACCATAGTCGACTGTCTGGGGTGTTTACTGTTACTTGATTATCAGCGACACCACCTAAAAGCTAGTAAAAAAAAAAAGGCATTGACAGACATGGTACATGATGGAGAGTTTAAAAAGTAGAGAAAGGATACAACAGAGGGAGAGTGTGCTTGGGCATTGAGATTTCTTTTCCACCCACAACATGTGGTGTTGCGTTTTTCAGACATATTTGTTTATATGGTTTCAGTGATCAGGCACTGTGATTGCAAGGATTTCCTTAGAGGGCAAGTGTTGTCATCAACAAAATATTAGAAATAATAAAATGTAAAAACAATCACACTCACATTTGAACCCCTAATTGACCTTTAAAAATATTTTTAAAGTAAAATAAATGATATGGTCAAATATGTGCTAAG
>CAIGQV010019084.1:4803847-4819177 GCA_903798115.1 Danio jaintianensis
ATATATATTTATATGTTTCTATATAAATCTATATCTAGATTTATAAAACTTTATTTATTTATTTTAATTTTACAATAAGTCAAAAATCTAATTTAAATATCTTTATTTTTATAGTGCTTTCACAATGTAGATTGTGTAAAAGCAGATTAACAGATGAAGAGTAGAACTTAAAAAAGCCATAACAATATTTCAGATTTTGGAAACATTCCGGCATGTCAGACAAGCAGGAGAGTTATGGTAGAATGCTGGTTTAGTTCTAGTTAAATGAAAACTGATTCAGTTCAATGTAATACTATTGTCACAGTGGTAAAGAAACGGGTGTAAAGAAAAGATTCTTTAACTCAAGAAACTTTAAAACTATAAAAATTAACTATAAAAATTAGCACAGTGTTTAGCCTTACCTTTCAACCTCAGTCGTTAAACAACATTAAGATATGTTTATTTTTTATAGCATATAGGTTTCAGAATTTACTAAATATTTTCACATTTAAATATCTTTATTTTTCTCCAACATGGAAGTAAACATTTGTTTGGTTTTTAAAGAACACAAAAAGATTTGAAAAACTATTTTGTAATAGTGAACAAAGCAATACATTTTCATAAATAAATATTCAAACACATGGAATTTTGCTCCACTTTCCATTAAATGTATTTTAATAATGTAATGTACTGTTGTGTACAGTGTACATTACATATTGTGTTCCTGTTATATTGCAAATCACTCTTGCTGCTATTGTGAGACACAGTTAAGGGTAGGGACAGGCTTGATGGTATGTTAGACTAAGTGACGGGATAAAGAGGGGATAACTGTAATTACAGGTGTGACAACAGAAATGAATTACAGATGTAATTACAATAATGTATTTACATGTGAATACATTGGAAAAGCATTTATGTACACAATATGTGTTTTGTATCAAATTATTAATTAAAATATAAGTGCATTGTAGTTAAAACCATTTAATTTATAGTGGGTCCCATATCAGTTGATAAACATGCAACATAAACAAATTGAATTACACATTATAATTATAATTTATATACAATTATATATACAATGTGGCATAGTGAAGAAAGTGACCAATGAGCAAACAAAGTCAGTGCACATGACTGGTTCATGTGACCTGCTCTAGGAAACATCTCTGTCCTTTGAGAGCTGTACACAATAATATTCCAGACAAAGGGAAACACAGGAAATGAGAAACAGAAGAAAAAAAATTAATATGCACATAGGAAAAAATATTTATTTACAAGCATTCGCATATCTCAAACTTCAACAGTGGGCAAATAATAAACATGTTACAATTCGTGCATGAAAAAAATACATTATTTTATTTTAGCATTTATGTTATGGCATGGAATGTCTGAGATTATCAGTTGTTGCACACCTGTGGTGCAGGTAACCCCCAGGGATTGGTGAAAATAGATAAGAAAGTACTAGCCCTTAAGGCTAACAAGGGGAGGCCACTTACCTTTAAGCTCTTTCTGATAGATGACTAGCAAAATGGGGACATTTCAGGACAAAATGAAATAGGTCACAAACATTGAATGCTTAGCTAATGAATATATTTTATGAAGAAACAACACATTTCAGTTCCATGTTTGTACTATGAAGCCCTATACAGTATATTAAGAAAATACACTCCATGGATAAAAATGCCCATCTGTTCTCCAGGAATATTCACCACCGCTTCTGATCCTAAAAAAAAAAAAACTTGCAATAGTAAAATCATATTGTTTTACCAAAAGTCTAATACTTGTGATCCACAAAGAACGCTATGTGACAAACCTCCACGATCATTTCAAAACAGAAAACACATGGCTTAAAATCAAATAAATTCAGCAAATAAGGAACATATGTTGACTGGTGAGCAGTTTGTTTCATCAGTCAATTGATAATAGCTCAATAAACACATTGGCAGACAGGGTTCACCGCATATGTTGTAAATGACAATGCTGTCCATGTAATAGTAGATGAAATCTGACACTTTCGTGGCTCTTTACATCACTGTTTTTTCAAACATAGAATGGACAAACAGTATTAGATGATCCTCTTCTTGCATGCATTTGTCATAATAAATGGATCTCGCATACACGTAAGACTCTGGATGGTTACTTTTTTCATCGTCCTGTGTTGCTTTTTTCCAGTGATTAGCTCACATAACAAAATTTGCTTAATGGTCAGGTCATGAAAAAAAAAAAAAGCTTTATTTTTGTATTTGTAATTTTACAAAAATTATAATAATAATAATAATAATAATAATAACTATTGAAAAATACTTCCATATAAAATGTTTTGGTTATTTAGCTAATAATTAATCATAAATACAACTTTCCTATTCATAAAATAAGTAATTAGAAAAAATTGCTCTGCAGAAAATGTGTAAGTGTGTTCATTTTATCTCATGCCATTTTGTCCTGTTTTGCAGTCCTTCCTTTCCATGCTGTCTCTTGCTTGTATGATGTGCCTAATTTTGTGCTCAGAGGTCAGAGAGTTTACTGCTGACTGGAATTTAAGATCTGCAGGATGTTCAATTCACTGAAGGAAAACATACACAACTTTCCATGCAGGAAGTCCCTCACTAACTGCTGTCCTAACCGTGGGGTGGAGAGGAACATTTGGAGTGCCACAGCTGCCTGTAATCAGTCCTCTTTCACTTTTGAAAACAAGCTGTTTCTTTGATTCTTTTTTTTTTTTTTAAATAAAGCTCGAGTAACCTGACCATAGTTATCAAAATCTGTTTTATTATGTGAAAAGGAGTCTTGCTTTGTGGAATGTGTGTTTAGGAATGACGGCTGCATTCTTTCCTTTGCAGACAGATAGAACTGATAGAGCGACACTCAATGTACAGTGCAGCAGGGGTGACATGTAAACACAGATACAGGTGCCTTTTTTCTTTTCTTTTTTTTTTTTTTTACATTCTATGAGTAACAGTACATGTGTATAAGCATAATCAAACCATGTGTTTTTCCACCTAAAGCCACATAGCTGCTCATCTTTTGGGAATCTGAAAAAGAAGCAGAATAAAAACAAATAGTGCTTAATTCAAGTTTATAGAACACAAGAGAAGCAAAATCAATTCTTAAGTCATCTGTTCATTACCTTTATGAAATATAATTTATCAAAGCTTAAAATAAAACAGAGCATTATTGGCATTTAAATTTTACAAGAGTATACTACTGTTTGTCCCTGAAACAACTTTCACAGTTGTAATGTGTTGCTGGTTTTGTTATTGTTTACACAATTTGCTACCAATTTCTGAGAGAAAATTGTTTTAATTTTTAATTCCTCCATGTCAACTTTCTAACACTAAACTCGCTGACAACGACTATTTTATTACCCATGACATATAAGATTTTTAATTTACTAATGTTCCTAGTCAAAAACAAGGTAATAGAAATAAGGAAAGTTTTAGTTTACTGACAGAAAAGACATCCTGCAGGCAATCACTAGTGCTGCTTTTGATCTGATTCCTGATTCAGGATTTGTTGTTTAAATCCATAGAGCAGAAGGCCTAAGAAATATTTACGGTGAGTGAGGATAGTTGATGTTTTTAAAAATATGACTTCTGGGAGTGAGACTAAACAGATACCAGTATGATATGCATTGTTTACATAGAGTACACCACACCCGACACAATTAGTTTTGTAGCTAATTCCTGGTTATAAATCCTGAATTAAACAGTACATCTTCAGCAAATCTATGAATACAGTCTGATGGCTGAAAGGGCGAAATGTTCTGCTGTTTCATTATATTTTGCAGATGATGTGATGAGGAAATTATGTATTAGTATATTCACTTTTTTTGTGTTCTACGAATCTGAGCACAGTTCAGCCAAAGTATCTGTCATCATAGTTTATGACAAAATTGCAAGTCCTAAAGTTTTCTGTCAGAATTTATATCTCTTGCATTTTGGCTCTGCAGAGAACTATAGCTTGACAGATGTTCGGGAAGTAATATTGTCTTTGTACTTGTTATGTGCTCTGTTACTCAAACTACACAAGCAAATGTAAAAGCAGTTAATAATGTATAAAATGATGAAATTGTGCACAGAATGCACATAACACTAAACAGTGTAACAGATACACTAACACTAAAAAAAATGGAGACATGATTTTTTGATCTGAGGTAAAGAAACGTTTAATAAGCATCTGATATTAGTATCAGTCAGTATCAGCAACATTTGCTTTAAAACATTAAATTTAGCTACTCTATAGTCATACATGGTCTGTACGAATAATGTTTTTTTTTTTTTGTTCCAGTAATCAGTTGCAAAACATCCTCAGACACATTTTTACAGTGCAGTATTCTCTCTAGCATTATGCTATGTAAATTCCTTTAATGTAGCACTACCCAATTTGCCCACACATGTACATCTCTACTCTATCTAGATGTTTTTGCATAATGTATAATTGCTCAGAGCTCCTGTAAACAAAAACAAATGCTGTTTAATGTGTGCGCATACTCATGGACACAGCCAGTAAACCTCTGTCTGATTCTGATCCTATTTTTTTCTTCATGGTTCTATTTTCTTGCAGGTCATTGGGTGCCATTTTTAAGCATCTTTGCTCTTGAATAAAGGCACACCTCATCATCTACTATGAAAGTCCCTTGAATATACACAGCTGTTCCAGACACTCATGGAGGAAAAAGATTTCTTCACCCAGTGAGTCATCAGTTTCGCTGCCTGATGGAGCTCTAGCCTCAAACAACCTGCTAGTATTTGCCCTAATGTGAATAGCTGCTCAGCAAAGTGAAAATTACTCACAACCCAATTTCAATTACCTAATGACTCAACATCACTTCACAAAGCTTTTTTTCCTCATTTTTTCAGTTTATAAAGAAAATCAGGGTGGAAACCATTCTTATTACTAAAAATAATACTGTAAAATGTTCAAGATGTTTCAATTTGGAGAGGAGAGAGGTGGATTTTTTTTTTTTTTTTTTTGTATTTTAGAGAAAGTGCTTACTCATCTGTAGTTTGAGAACATTTGAATGGTATACAATCTAAAAACAGAAGAAGAATAAACAAAGTGTTACTGTTATTGTTATTTAAATTTACAAAAGGTATTCTTTAAAGTTAACAGTTTTCAGTGCTTAGGTAAATAAGAACAATACTAATACAGTATGCATTTTAATGTTAGTTAGTAAACATGCATGAGCTAATATATTCATTATGGTCTTTCCTCACATCTGTCAATTCCATCACTTCACCTCTGACACCTCGAACAAACACATGCATGTGAATTTGTGTGCAGCACAGATATTAGCAATCATAGCAAAACTAATACCATTAACCATAAAGTAATTGCAAGACTGATTAGTTTGAATGAAATGTAAACTGGAATTTGTTTTTGAAACATCAGACATTAGGTCTCTTTATCTGTTCTCCTTCAGCACGTGTACATTATCACCCTGTTTAAAGCAATTAATCTCCTCTGTCTTCCAGCGTGGATGTGCCCGAGACAGACGGAATTCCAATTAAATTCCTGCTGCGGGTCGGTTTAAACAGACCATTATGAATATGCGAGGTGACTCTACCTCACACAACAAAAGCTCTCCCCCTCAAACACGGTCCCTTATCTTTGCTCTTCTCTACTATAAGAATGCCTACGCTTAAGCGGTGTGCTTATATGTGGCTTTGCTCTTGCTTAGACATTCGTTGTAGGACCATAAAACGCGATGGCAAAATTGGTTAAACAGATAAAAAGCAGGGTGGACACTGACTTCTTGGTCAGTCTCCGTTGAATTATAAGTGAAATGGGGATATGTGCTACTTGTATTAAACAAATAGCGATCAGTATTTCAAGTTTAATACCAATTCTTCAATAGGCTATAAGCCATATCACCACAACTTTTTATTGTCTGCTGGGTTGGGGTCCAACCCAATACGCTCTTATCGTACATATAATATCCACGTTATTCTACAAACCATTACATACACCTAGTGGTATTAGTGCATAGTTTACAGGATTTTTCCTAACATCAGTATTATATAAGTATTATATAGCTTTGATAAAAATAATCCTAAATAGGTGGTAATGTAAATGTTGAAAGATTAATTGATTTATTAATTGATTGTTTATAAACAGTAGGTTATATTGCATTAATTTATACTAATATTATTAGTAAGAATTATAGCTTCTCGTTACCTCATTTATCTTATAAGGAAACCTTCATAAAGTTTAGGTTGCGTGTAAATCCAGGCCTATCACGTGACATGCGCAAACCGTTAAATGTCCCTTTCGATGCGAACATTTCTATTCTCGGTTGTATACAATGACTTCGGGAGCAAAAGTATTACTATTTTAATTAAATGCCCTTGCTGTGGTTAACTGAAAACCGTGAGAAAGATTTAAATCCACGTAAAAAGAAGAATGCCGTATAGCGTTCGAGACTGCGAACTCTGGTACATTGTACTTTGATGACACTTTTGGAAAAACGCGTCTTTGGGATCAAGTACTACTTATGTGCACCTGACGCTTCGCTAACGTTCCGTTCTTTCTGCTTGTGCTTCGAAAAACCTACATGCATTTTAATTCAGTGTTTTCCCAAATGTTTGCCCAGACAATTGAAGTGGCACATACACAAGTTCACAACTGCAGTTTTACTGCTATAAGAAATTTTATTTTCATACATTTTTTAAAAAGAAACATTAATAAATCTTGTTAGTGCCGTCAGGTTCTACAGGGCACAATGAAAATGGATCTTGCTCCTTATGATTGCTGTGCTGACATTGATACGAGTACTTAGGTGTCATTGTTGTGGTTTTCGTGTCTTTTGAGGGAATGTCAAAGTGTAAGGTAGACTAATTATTGTTGGTCTGGGCTTGTTTTAACTGCTAACGGATTTATGATCTTGCTCTCTGAGACCATCCAAGGCAATTAGCACATAAGCTCTAAATAGATGGTGGTTTGTGAGCAATAAAGCCATTACCTCCAGCATAAACTGACTAATATATTTAGTCTCTAACTAAACTACAAGCTATAGCCAAAAATACATTTCACTATGATATTTTATCATTAATTCATAATTTGATGATGTATTTAGAATCTTTACAGAGAGCATTGTTTTCCTACCTGTCTTTATGTATCCGCCGTGAAGGCCAGCGTATCACAGACCATCAACAGAGCCCCATACGTGCGGTTAGATGATTTCACCCGTTTCTGTGCATTTTAAATAGAATTGAATAGAAATTATTAAATACATTTGATAATCGTATTTTATTAATCTAGATTTGGTTAGTTGCAAGATGGAAAGTGACTGAACGTGCTGTTTCTTATGACGAAGTTGTACTTTTTATGACGGCGAAAGTTGGGTTGAAAAGTTTAAATATCTTAACCCGATGTGCAAAAGCATGCTGGGGCTTTAGGCCTTTCTTATAAAGCTGGACCGAGGGAAATGTGGAGTGACTTTGTTCAAAACATTAACTAGTCTTTTAAATAGCCCATGCAGTAATATTAAGTGGCATAGTTTAAGATATTTTCCACATCTCTCCCCACTATCCTTTCCATTAAGAGCGATTAGATGATGTCCATTGAAAGTTGCTGATCCATAAAGAAAATGGAAGTAGATAAAAGGCGATTCCAAGTGACCTTCTCGTCCCTTTCACACCAATCTTAGCCCAAATAGTTAGGGATCAAATTGAACAAAAGCCCCCTCCTCTTTCCTTTCAACTCACTACTACTCAAAGTGACAAAACCCACCATCGCATTGGAGAGGCGCGTAATGTGTTTAAGACTTTGAGATTATTAGACAGAGAAAATATATCTATGAACGATAGAGTAAAATGTCATCCTTTTACGTTAAACTCTTCAAAGTAACACTCATAACAGATATCTTCAAAATCACATCATAAGAAAAATATTTAATTTCTCAGCAATTTGTAAATAAAAACGTTGTGTTGCTTGCAAAGTAGAAATACCATACTTTACTGACATATTTGACATATTGCTTGGATGATTACTTTTCCTGTTTCAAATACTAATGCAATGCATTTATGGCAATGCAATGCATTTATTTTGCTTCTTTTTTATCAACGTCTATTTAAACTTATTTGTACATATGACATAATTGTAAAATTTGCTCAAGGCAGGCCTGGTATTCAGCAGCACAAACACTTCAGACGTCTTTACATTAAAGCTTTTATTGCATTCACTACAAAATCTTTGATATGTTAATGAAAATGGTGTTTGCTTTTTTTATACTGTAGATACTAAATGTAAGCAAACAGAAATTATACACCTTAGAATAATTTTATTTTTAATAGCAGTTAAATGCTGCATCAGAGGTGTCTAAAACGAGAAAAGGAAATATAGTTTATCCCTGCTGTGTCCAGTGTTTATACCACCTAACCCGAGCGTATTTACATCCCTGCTTGGTAGGAGGTCCGCCATTCGTAAGATTTTATTACTCGAACTGCTCTTAGAGAGCATGCATTATACTAAATGGTATATGTTGTTTATTGCTATTTTAAACGAGGTGCACGTACATTAAGAAACATAACATCATATTACAAATTGCATGGGGTGCTTTGAAACCATTTATTGTTATTACTGTTATTATCATTGTTGTTGTCTCTGAAATTTTATCACACGTGACAATATAGCACAAAACGTATCTCTTGAACCATCACTGATTTCAAATAGATAACATCTTGGTGCTCGTAGTATCATCTAAATAATTAGTAATTTTTTCTGTTATTTTAGTTTGTGATTATCCCTTATATAGTCACATGATAGACTGCAACTAACTTTTTAAACATTAGTTTATACGTTAATTTAAATTAACTTCTGGCCTAACTCTAAAATAAATATGATTTTAAAAAAATGCATACAAAATAAATAATATTAAATCATATACAGTGAATGTGTTCTCTACTCTCTTAATGTGCAATAAAAAGCTCTAGGTATCTTGTTATCTAATTTAAAGAAAGGCACGAGGAAATAGTCCTTGTGCAGACAAGACATGAAGCTTTTTTAGATCTAATTTTTTATTGCTTTATACTTGCTTTATTGTCTATCGTTTTATACTCCTTTTATCAGTTTGTATAAAACTTTTCAGAATTGTTTAAATGTGTAGTACACGAGTCAGTCCTACTTTATTCAGAACAGGTCTATCGTATAATCGTCCTTTTAATCCGATGACATTATCACTTAGACAAACAGACTGCTATCGATCTTCCCATTACGAGATCATGCAAGACGAATAGCACAGGTGAAAAGCCACTTCTTAAAGTCAAACGTTCAGTCATTTCCAGAATCACTACAACCTTAGTGTTTTCCTCTATTTTTATTATTATTATTTATTTATTTTTTTCCAGATTGAGTAGGCTAATGCAAGTGATCCACAGGATTCGGTCTACCGATCGCCCGTGGACTAGCCTATATTCTCATTGGTTTTACCTGACAGTCTCACGTTATTAATTTGATAGGTTTTTGATGTTTTAGTTTGATACAAGTTTACGCACATTGCAAGATTTCTATGTGAATTGCAACTAAAATTGGGATTGAATAAAGTGATAAAAGTACTTACCTTTCGAACACGGACCAAACTGAGAAACCGCCGATCCCAAGTAATACCCACCAGTCACTGGGCGCTCGCACTTTGAATGTCCAAGTGTCCACTTTACCATTTCTTCAGTGCTGTTTTCATGCGTGCCTTGTGTTCCCATTCGCTGTCCCTCTCCCTCTCTCCCCTCTCGCTCTCTTCCCTATCTGTGGAGTAAAACCTTGATGGTACATTTACAGAAATTTCTCTTTGTTCGTTTTAATCTTATTCGTTTCACCTTTGCAATGAACAGAGGACAGCAGCGTGTGTTTCTACGGATCTGTTTGTGGAGGGACGGAGAAGCTCCGCGGTCGAGTTGAAAATAAGCTACCTTTTTATAACTAGAGGGTTTCGTGAACGGTCGGATGTCGGGGGTTTGCTTCCTCTTAACTTCACTTAGACAGTTTTGTACTTTGATGCACTGTTTATATAAAAAAAAAGTTATGGTAAAAAGAGTTTGTTGGGTGATAAAGGCTACTAAAATATTTATTAAATACTTAATTGTCTTTTAAACATTACGGTTGTCCGAGTGTAAGAGGCCAAAAAGCTGTTCTCCGAAAAAAATAAAAAAAATAAACATAAGTTTAAATAAAGATATTGTTAAATAAATATAAAACTTGATGTTAAACAAGTTGCTGCACATCATAATCAAAAAAGACATTAAATCTGACGTTTTTAATAGCCTACATCACTAAAATAAAAATGTGAAACATTCATCCCACCGCGCAATTTGTCTCTGAGCTACATTTGGAAACATGCTTAAAATGACAATAAATTACTAATTTTTCATGTCGCTGTAATTGTCCACTGTACGCTAGATGGCAGCCCGATCCAGACATTATAAGTCTGTACAGCGCAGCCTTCGGCATTCATGCACAAAAAAGCCGGTTTCCCTGCGCATTATACCAAAACTTCCCTCGTTTATAAATATGTTAAAACATACACTGAGCGATGGATTTTCTTATTTTTCAACATTATATTAGTCTGATTCCTTTTTTGTGCCCTGGTTTGTTGCTTGATCTGTTTCCTATCACTGAGAAAGCATTCCGTTATAGCCTATACTGATATATCTTTCTAGTCAAACTAGCGGTAGTCATTGCGCTTCCCGGTGCTTTTTTATCTAACTGTTTTACTGAGGATTAAGTGTAATATTGACACGTAAACGCATAATTTATACATCGATACGCAATTTCGAGTCTGTATGCTATATTGGTCTGTCAAATTGCGTTAAACCTTAATGGGACCTTCATAGTTCAAATCTGGACGGCGTTACGGGTTATTCTTTGTAATTAAGACTACGGCTTTGAACAAAACACTTTCAACTTTTTGAGGTTTGCACCAGTGCTTTTGCCTCACGCGCATTTGTTTATTTCACGTGCGCGTATAGTTCGCTCATTGCTTTCATCCCGCTTTTCGCCGCTTCTTTCTGGGGTTTCTTCCTCTTTTTTGTGACAATAGACGGTCCATTCTAATCGGGTTTCAAAGTAAATAGCAGCGCAGGGGCGAGCGCAATGTAAATTGTGCTTGTCAGAGCCCTCAGTCGTAGGTAGCGAGGAGCGAGGACTCTAACCAATGGAGTGAAGGAGGCTTGGCTAACCTTAGTCTCCCATTTTCTCTCTCCCCCCTCGATGCAGGGTTCTGACCAGTCAGTCGCCTTTGATTATCAGTTGCCAGCAGCCCCTCTCTTGGCTCCTTGACACGAGCACCATATAAGGCGCAGCGATCTCCATAGAAACGTGTCAGTTTCAATAGTAGTGTCAAAGTTCACTATATACAGACATTCGCGCAGATCTCCGTTTCGGAAACATTGCTCCGCTGGTACTCCCGTTAAAACGCATTCTTTTTTGGGTCTCTGCTTCTTACATATTCCATTAGTTGCTTTTTTTCTTTTCTTTTCCTACTGGAGAGGTGAAACTACATAGGCAGTCGGGCGACGTTGCTTTTTTTCGCTGGACCAGATGAGCTTTATTCATGAACATAGATAGAGAAATCCGTTCTTCAGTGTTTCCTCCTCTCCAACCGCGAAGACGGAGAGAGGAGCAAGGAAGAAAAAAGAGGGGAATTTATTTTGCACAGCACTTTGGATCTCCGGTCCACCAGAAAGCTATTATTTTTGCTTCAACGTGAAGATTTTTTTTACTGCGGTATTTTTTTAAGAAAACTGTTTTTTTTATATTACGTCTGGGATCGCTTTCTCTATTCACGATTGGGTTCCCGAATGGCTGACTGCAATTTACCTTGGAACTGGCCTCCCGACAACTGCATATGCTGATCGGGTGCCTTTATATCGACTCCGGTATTTTGAATGTATTGACCATTTTCTGCTTCTACTTTTTTTCCTATGAGATTGAGTGCTCCGATTTGAATTCGCGCTGCCGTTCGTCCAAGACTTCCCTTTTCCCTGCTCCGATATCCGAGCGACCAGTTCGCTTGAAAGCACTTTTCGGGCCCGAGATATGGCAATGGTAGTTAGCGTCTGGCGAGATCCGCAGGAAGACGTGGCCGGAGGACCTCCGAGCGGCCCCAATCCAGCAGCTCAGCCGGCGAGGGAGCAACAGCAGGCGGCGTCAGCGGCACCACACACTCCGCAGACCCCCAGTCAGCCAGGACCTCCGTCCACACCAGGGACGGCTGGCGACAAGGGCAGCCAGAATTCTGGACAGAGTCAGCAGCATATAGAATGTGTTGTTTGCGGGGACAAATCGAGCGGCAAGCACTATGGTCAATTCACCTGCGAAGGATGCAAAAGTTTCTTCAAGAGGAGTGTCCGAAGGAACTTAACATATACATGTCGTGCCAACAGGAACTGTCCTATTGACCAACACCATCGTAATCAGTGCCAATATTGTCGGCTGAAGAAGTGTTTAAAAGTGGGCATGCGGCGGGAAGGTGAATATATTTTTCTGAATGCAACACACTTGCTACACACAGGTTTATTGTTTAAAGCAAGGTTACACAGACCTCGCAATATACAGATGTAAACGCGAAATAATTTTGCTTTAAATTTTTGCTAAAGAGTGAGAGGGCGCATACAAGCATTTGTAAATATACTCGCATATGCAAGATCAGCATGGATCTAATATAGTTTTGTTTACATAGATTGGCAAATATCATATGCACCCATTTCAACTCGCAAATAACAAGATATAGCCTATTAGTCACCCAAAGAACACTCTGTGTGTGTAAAAAAAAAAGATAAAGATTAAGTGTGTAGCTAAATGTACGTGTTGTTACGTGTGTGTGATGAAAGACGAAAAAGCGAACTACATTCACATGTCCATAAAGTGTACCCTATTGAAATAAGGGGCTATATGTTTATTCCTCAAAGTAAGATGTACAAGTCTGTTTTTACGCCGTAGCCTAGAGTAAACGTTTAGAGGCCTGTCTGTCCCCTCGCAGCCTAAGCTGCATGTGAACAATGGCCTTTGCAACTTACAGTCTAGTCTTAATAACGAGTAGTACGAAACTGCTATTGCTAATCTTTAGATTCCCTTAAAATCCGAATTAGTTAAACGTAAGACGTGCTCTATGTGTTATTTATATTTGCTTGAAATGAATAATGGAAACAAACTCTTCGTACTCGATTGTGGACATTTTTTTCTGTTCCAGAGATAGTAATCATTCAATTGCCTGGAAACTTATTACCACACGTGAACATATACGTACATTACAAGTATTATATCAAATATTATTAGAGTATAACATTTGTAACCAGACAGATGTCAGTGGCAGTGAACTAGTTTTACTGAATAGTTGAGAATTAGGCCCGTTCTTCGTCCACTGTAGTGTTTGCTACATGCATATGAAACAACAAAATAACATTTCAAAAGAATTATCATGTGCGTGCGTGTGTTTGTGGAGACAAAAATACACACAGGGAGAGATTGATAGCTAGCGTTTGTATGTCTTCATATTCTGTATTGAAGTCCACACTCAAAGATAAACATTACCAAATAATAACAAATGAGGTTAGCAGAGATTCAATGACCTTGTGAAAAGATTTTTCTTCGAAACGCAATGCCTAACAAATAAATAATAAATAGTGTGCAATTTTGTTGCAATTTCGTATATGCTAAACAGCAGTCTAGACTACTCATGCACTCGAAGTAAAGCTTCCACATCAATGATGTTTCTCAGTTCTGGATGTACATTTCCTCTCCCTTTCTTTCTTTTTGTCAGCGGTTCAGCGAGGAAGAATGCCTCCAACCCAACCGAACCCGGGCCAGTATGCGCTAACGAACGGGGATCCTTTGAACGGTCATTGCTATCTCTCCGGATACATCTCGTTACTACTTCGGGCCGAGCCTTATCCTACGTCTCGCTATGGCAGCCAGTGCATGCAGCCCAATAATATTATGGGGATCGAGAACATCTGCGAGCTTGCAGCTCGCCTGCTCTTCAGTGCAGTGGAATGGGCGAGGAACATCCCTTTCTTTCCCGATCTGCAGATCACCGACCAGGTGTCATTGCTCAGATTGACATGGAGCGAGTTATTTGTGCTAAACGCGGCTCAGTGCTCCATGCCCCTACATGTGGCCCCACTGCTCGCCGCTGCCGGCCTACACGCCTCGCCTATGTCGGCGGACCGCGTCGTGGCCTTCATGGATCACATTCGTATCTTCCAGGAGCAGGTCGAGAAGCTCAAAGCACTGCACGTCGATTCTGCCGAATACAGCTGTATCAAGGCAATAGTGCTCTTCACGTCAGGTGAGTGTGTGAGACGAGGCCTACTCGCAGACATAAGGGGCATTGCAATATGGGGCGGATAAGCTTCGGCATCGAAGCTATAGCTCACTAGTGGGTCAGGCTAGCTTTGTGTTTTGGTATCTCTTAGCGCACAAGTATTTGAGTGATATTCTAAGTGTGACTGATTCAATGCCATTCGTAAATATTTAATATTGTTTAGCAAAATGTCACGTTATTGTGGTTAACGCGGATGATAGAACATTTATAGTACATTTTGCATTATTACTGGCGCTTGACTGATATATACATACATATATATATATATATATATATATATATATATATATATATATATATATATATATAAAGCATTAAATTCAACATATAATTCTGTATGTTTGGAAAATATTTAGGCAAATATATGTACGATCAAATGTTGATCTTGTTAAGAATATATTTTCTAAATCAGCTCAAACAGTAAGTGTGACAACTGCACATGGCACCACAGTGTGCATACACAAATATAGATCTGGGGCCCTGTCTATTGCGACAAGTTGACAACGGAGGCCTCTGTTATTAATAATTTATTTTAAACTCCTGTGATATTTTAAATTTAGTTTATGTACGAATTCGCAAAACTATTCATTAGACTGCTGCCAGTCTATTTAATGACGGGTTGATTTAAAATAGTCTTGGTGGAAAAAAAGCTGAACTGCTACAATTTTACCAAAACATTGATCGACACCAAATTACCCATCACGCCGCAAGCGTTGCAATTTATATTTACAATATATTCTCTATTGCAAGCAATGTCTAAACGGACTGTTAAAATATTAATGTTAGGCTACATTGCATGTTTTTGATATTCGTAGGCTGCTATTTAAATACATTTTAATTTATGTGTAATAGAGCACAAATCTATTAGTTTCCTTAAGCACCTAAAATATATACATGACGAATGACAAGTAAAATAAAAGTATCCAGTACCTACCACCCCTCAAATATCTAAGAGTCAAATAGAGTCTTGACACACACACACACACACACACACACACTATTTTTTATATTTATCTATATATATATGAGCGTCGAGA
>CAIGQV010019084.1:4863943-4877931 GCA_903798115.1 Danio jaintianensis
ATCCATCCATCCATCCATCCATCCATCCATCCATCCATCCATCCATCCATCCCTTAACTTCATTTATTTAGATTAAACTCAAAAGTTGACCTGCTGTATTTAATAGATTTATTAGCTAATAGATTTATTAGCTAATATGATCTAACAATGAACATTATTATTTTTTAAACTAGTTTAAAACTTAATTACTTTGACAAACCCATTGCCAATTAGTAATTAATGCTAATTAATGTATTAACACAATACATTTACATCTAAATAACTTTACATACAGAGTATCAGAATATATTACAGAGTATCTACATTAACTATTCTATATGAAAAAATTCTAATTACAAATGCCTAAAACATTGAAAACAAAACCATGACATGTCAGTACAGTATTGTACTGCTGGAGATATACAAGGAAATATCTATTATTTTCTGTGTGCTTTTCCAGTGGTGTGCTGGATATTTCCATATGCTTTTACTTTTTTTTTTTTTTTGGCTTAACTTTATGACTATTTAGTCACTAATATTAGTACTTGTAGGTGGTATCTAGTTTCCTTTTCCCCTCCATTATTTGTTTTTTCTTACATTCTTTTTCTCTTCATTTTATTTGTTAATTGATTAGTTTATTTATTTGTTATTATTGTTTGTGATTTTGTAGTTCATTTGGACTATAACCCATGTCACAATATCTTTAAAACTTGCTTCTAATTGATTGTACTTTTGAAAGCACATTGTACATCCATTCTGATCATTATAAATAAACATATCACAAAAAATAATAAACAATAAAAATAAAGAAAAAAAACCCGAACATATTTTAAAACAATACAGCTTGGCACATTTTGCGCACTCATTTAACAAATGTTATACTTTGCAACATTTTACGACCGCAACAACTCACCTCCCACACACAGACCACTTTCCTTTTGTATTCCTGACCACAGTGTTAAGAGCATGATCACCACGGGCAGATTAATAGCTTGCGGTCAAATGTCCCGCCTTAGGGAGCGAATCTAAACCAGGAATTTAAGAATCCCTCGATAGCTCCAGCTGCTTGGTATAGACAGTGGTTTATCATGCCTCATAAAGCAAAGACCAGCGCTTTACAATCTCGGTGACAGTAACATCATGCAATGCGATCGGTTTTCAGTGACACCTCTCAATCTCATGCATCCTTCATCACACATCCGCTCTGCCTGTGTTCTTTTCTCACTTTTCCATGCATTAATTCCATCTGCTCTCTTCTCACAAACTGTGTGTGCTCGCACATATATTGCTCGCTGTCTCCGAGGAGACCGTAATCTCTCTCCTGTCGCTCGTCTTATGTATTTTCTATCCCGCGTGAGCTCTTCCTCTTCCCTGAGCGAGTCTATAAGACTCAAGGACTGCAGAATGATTTTAAAGAAGCGGAAGATCCAGAGGGAATCCCTCCATATCAGCATTTGCTCTTGTGGCACGCCATCGATATTTCAGGGCCACAGAGAGTCATGTGAGCTGATGGCATAAAGGTTCCTCTCTGCGAGTTTGAGAGTTTATTTGTCATACTTTTACAAAGGTTTTGTGTCATTACGATGAATCAAACAGTTTCAAGCCAAGAGTTAAAAAGCCGCCTACGCTTTTGAAGCTCAGAATCTGTTAAGGTATTCTATAAACTTCGATTACTGGCCTTTTTATTAAATGATAAATGCATTCAGTGAATAGCCCTCGCAGAAGGCCGTTCTGGTGCAATGGCTGGAAAAGGGATCTTCACTTAATGGCTTTTTCCACTATCGGTTGTTAGAGTAAACAGCTATTTGGAGCGTGTTCGTCGACATCACTCAGCTCCATGGTGAATAAGGACAGGTGTGTTTGAATGAACCTATTTAATCACCTTGTTGATCTATAGAGTGTATTTGATGCTCTCCATCATAAACTGGAGAGAGAGAAAGTGAGAGAGAGAGACAGATAAATGGATTGTGTGCTGAAGGTAAATGGTAAATAAAAAGTTTGTTAACATTTGAGCTTGATGGTGAGATATTGATTTCTCCTGTTTCCTTAATGGAGGAGAGAGAGAGAGTGTTTTAAAATTTGGGGTAAGATGATGGTTTAACAAGAGAGAGTGCTTTATGTGGTCATGTTGCTGAGAGATGTTTGTGTGGTCGCTCTTCAAAAGCGAGCGAGCTAAATGGATGCTTACACTAGACCTTAAGCAGGTACGATGATTTCAGGAGCTTGCAACAAATAGGACACTCGATAAAATGCTTTAGAGCATTTGTATTGAACAAATAATAATATATTTGTTACATTCAAATATGTAGTTTTCTGAGAAGCAATTAATTGCAATTTGCACTGTATTGAACATTAACCAATGGGAATTTGTAGTAAAGTGTCAAGTTTCCATGGAAAATAACAAAATTGCAATTTAATTAATTCCCATTTAAATCTTAAAAAAAGAAAAACTAAGAAACAATTTGATGGATTTAATGTGATGTTTTTTGCTAACTTACACAATTTGCTTAAAACATCATTTTTGCCTAATACCCTTCAATTTTAATGACAAATGCAGTTTCAGAGCTTCACCTGGCTGCCTGTAACAAATATACACAAAGAAAATAGGTGAAAGTTTTTGAGTTTTTGTGTCAAAGCTGTTGAACAACAAAGTTGTTGTTCGATTTATGGCCCAAAAAGAAATCAAGAAATAGTAGTTTTGCACACACTGTCATTTTAATTCACATCTTTGGATGGAAACAAACTAATGTCAAGTGTTATCCTAATTCAAAGCAAAATACAGAGCTTCTAATGTGAAAAATGGCACTGTCTGTATTCCAAATTTTGTGTCAGAGTGATGCTTGACATTAAGCACTCTTAACTCCAATTATCAAACCGTTTTGTGGTAGATTGGAGCAAAATGAACGCATAACTCAATTTTGGAAAACCTTCTTTCATCAACTTTTCTTTTCTGGAAGAGCTGGATTCTCAGCCATTCAAGCACTCACTGCAGTGAGGAGTGTTGCCTGCTAACGTCAAAAGTCATAGGCTGACTGGACGCCATGACAACAGCTTCACACAGGAAAACTTTAAATATCGCCTTTGGTTTCATTTCAGACAATCACCATAAAAAAAAAATTATAATTTTTTTTTTTTAAAGTAGTAAAAGTTTATTAAAGTAGTAAATCCACCATTTTAATCTCTTATACACAATTAGTGCTCTTGAAATTATGAAATGTAGGAGAGTCTGGATTTAATTCTCTCTGGGTCCAGACCAGGCCTGGAATTTAGAATTTAGAAAATCTGCTTTAAACCTACAGAAACAGCAGCAGTGATGGCTGATATCATACCTGTCATGCTAAGCAAAGAGCTGAGATGCTCTTACTGCACCGACTGACCCATTCAAACAAACGCCAACTCTCACTGACATGAAGAAAAGTATTTTTCAGTGAAATCTTATACTGTTAAATTAGTCATGTACAAAGTCCTGACACCTTGATTGCAGCAGAAGCAAATAAAACTGACAAGCCTGCTTTGCACTTCTGAGATCTTCATCATGTTCTCTGTTGAGGAGGAACAGAGACAGATCCATGAATAACTAGAGAGAGGGATGATAAACGTGTCATCTCTTTGTGTTGGCGGAGAGACGTGGAGTTGTAGGCATGAGCCAACTTCACTGAGAGCGAACAATGTTGAAAATGCTCATGACCTTTCAAACACAGATGAGCGTATTTGCTAAGTACATCTTCCTACCGCTGGAACGCCGCTGTTTCTGAAAGTGAGGACGATGACAAAGAGAGGGAGAGTGCACGATTAGGGCAGAGAACACAAATCCACTTAATATCTACTTTCCGTCTGTATGTCTTCGTGGTAGCTCGGTGAAAGCGAGAGGGCTCACGATAAACCTAATTTAAATGTTTAAATATTGTTTTTGGCTGGCCGAGGGGGGCAACGTCGTCTGCCATGTTCTCATGCTGACAAATCTCTTTGCATGCATTCCCAGATAGGGAGAGAGAGAAAATGTAAGAGACAGTACGCATGAACAAACAGGATTTGATGTATGGGAGAAATGGTGGATCGACGTGTACACAAAAGAATCCAATGTCATGAGCAGGTAACATAATCGCGGTCGGGCTGTGTGATCATGTATGTCTGAGTGAGTGAGTGCATATTTACATGGAGGAAGAGTGCTAGCTGTGTGGCGGTCACAACATGCCTGCTGGGAGGAAGAGCCAACAGCAGGGAGGCTCTTTCTCTCTCTCTCCGCATCCACACAAGCCTCCTCTGATTTCAGTTACGCCGGTGGAACTCTAGCCTGTCTGTGTCCTCAGGCTACAGGCGCGCAGGTGTTTGCTGCATGCACCTGTGCACTAGCGCATGCGGAGGGGCTGTCAAATCCGCCCAACGAGCGCTGACCTGGGATCAGCCGGAGCACACCTGTGCCATTCAAACCCAAGTCTGTTGTCATGGACCTGGACAGCGGCATCCGCAACAAACGGTGTACATTATAATGTGCCGCACTAAACAAAAGACTAAGACCTGACAGAAGGTTAAGAGGCCATGTCGGGGCTTTGAGGAAAGGAAAAGAGACAGTTGAGACAGAGTTCAACGAAAGTCTATGGTGGCTTTGCACCATTCTGTACAGAGAGCAGATTTGCACCACATGCTTGCCTGAGCAATTACCAAAGCCAATCTGAGCAACACATGGGAACATGGAACCGTTCCTGAGCACTCTAAAGGGAGGAGACCAGCCGTACATTGATTACACTCCTAATGGATGACTATCAATGTAAAGAGTGTGTAAGGTTACAATTAGGCTCCACTTATCTACGGTAATTAGAAACTCCCGCATTCAGATGACTCAATATTCTTCAGGTCGCCATAGGCTGAGAGCTTGGCAGCCCGTTGCGCTCATACCTAAGTGCTCAACACCACCCAGAGCATCCCTGGCAACCTCACAATGTAATGTAGCCCATCCCATCCTATCTGGCTGCTCTTTTGTCCTGCCCTCGACCTGTGAACGTTGGCACAACCCTGAGGGTTGGGGCTAAAAAAGGCCCAGGCACAAGAAACAGAAACATAGTCTGCATTAGCCAGCTAATCCCATTAAATCTGCGGCCCTGCCAAGAGGCAGGGTCAGCCAATGTGCCACGTCACTCACACGCACCTTTGGTACTGCCCGTGACCCTGGACTACTGTCCCATAGATGAGGGCAGGGGGGCTGCCTGTTTTTTCAGGTCCAGATGGAATTAGGCAAAAGCTGGGATGCATGGATGCACCTGCTGGCCAATCGGTTGGACCGCTGGAGGCTTTTTGGAAATGAGTGTAGTTGCGGCTGAGATTTAGCCGCAAAACTAAGCAGCTTGCACCCGCTCTGTGCAGGGGGAATTGGTTTAATGTGTTTACAGTGGATTACAGCAGCACACTGACAGTTAAAAGGCACTAGTGATCTGTGTGGTCATCTGTAGTGTGAAGTGTCACAAATAATTGAAATGCTCTAAAATAATGTCAAGTTCAGATAAAATTGTACTTTCCTAATCAGGTGTCTTTTCTAAGAAAAACTGGATTTTCTATGAAAAAAAAACAAACCAAAACAACAAAATAAACACTAAACAAATCTTTCATAATCTAATATAAAAGTAGGACAGGGTTTCATTTAATGTAAAAAAACAGGCTTTACATACTACAATGAAATGGCAAATTAAAAAAAGAAATTATTTATTAAAAAAAAATTAGGGAATTATAACAATTGGAAAAGGATAGGCTTTATGACCAATTGAAAAGGAAATCAGTTCCAAAAGAACAACAGCTTATACTTTTTTATAATAAAAATAGTCAACCTTGAAATAAAACACAATTTGAACCTTGACAGGGTAAACAGGGTCTAAAGCTGCACAATTTGTGGAAAATATGTAATTGCAATTTTCCCTGACACAAATCTGACTCAAAAGCAATAAAGAAGGGATAAACGTTGGCCATGATTGTTTATAGTGCTGCACTACTTAGCCCGAAATATTGACTATATATCAATATGACACGAAGACTAAACAAAACATTTTCAAACTGAACCCCAAAATGGCATCACTTTCCATTGAGTCATTTCACCACCAATGTGAGTGCAGCAAAACTAATTGGGTTACCTGTTATCGATGCAGAGCAAAGCAACCATCCTGCTTAACTTGACCTGCGCTCAGACACTTTACCCCAGATCTCTGCTGTCCCTACAGTGTGACTTAAGGACAGGATATCTCTTCTGCCATGAATAGAGTACCTGATGTAACAAGTGGACCATGATGACTAATTGCATTAGTGACACAGGTAACATATACTCCACTTCCAGAGCAAGGGGTCTCTCTATCTGATGGTTGTGGCCTAAACTGCCCCTTAACCGGAGACAGCTCAATGGCAGGCCAATTTACTTTAGGCTAAACAATCCATTATTTGCCTGAAGCCAGTTTGGTGGCACCAATGTATTGTTAAGCAAAAGTAATATTGTAATATTTGTGACTCCAGTAATAAGGTTGGTGAGATGGAGAATTTAACTTGAAACGTGCAAACACTCTTGCTCTGGTGTCAACTCATTTACAGCCATTACCATTGTCTAAAATTACTTAGAAAAAGCTCTGATTGTTGTAAAAAGGAAAGCTTGGCAAAATATGGACTTATGCTCAATACAGAGAACAAAATATGGGAGGATAACCGATAACTCCCAAAATGTGCACTAAAAGCACATTCCTAGTTGTTCTTATTTCTGTTTACTGCTCTTTGTAAGCGATGGGGGAAGCTTCTTCTTGGATGCACTGTGGGTCAGTACTGGTTTTCAGGGCGAAAGAACAGACATGACCTTCACAACTTTTTTCGTTCCTTGATCACATTGATAGTCCAACAAGACCGCAGGAGATAAAGCTCTAAGCTCATTACTTATTGAATGATCTCATGATAGTCCTTGTCTTCGAGCGCTGCAGCATTTGTATCATTGATTAACAGTAGTAAAAATTCAAGACTTTTTCTGTCGAATGTATTAATTCAAATGAAACAGGTCACATTAATAAGTAAGCCTTAACTTGGCATCACTCAGGCAATAGTGAGAGTTCAGAGCAGGGCTTCTCTGTTTGCTGCGAAGACTACGCATTTATAATTTTGGCAATACACAAAATAGAGACACACAACAGCTTTAAATATTAAACTACACAATACGTTCAGTAAGAAAGAATGTGAAAACGCATATCTTAATTCCCTCAAATTAAATCTCCTTACTGTATGTGCCCTTATATATCAGTAACAACCTTTCTATGTAGTGAGGCAATTGTTTTGTTTTAAATAAGTCATATGGGGTGAGAGGCAGGGAGAAAAATCCACTTTCGTGGAGAGTTCACATGCCAGCCAGCCCGTTGCTTTGGCAGAGCAGATGAAGATATCAAAGAGAGGGGAAGAGAGCAAGCCCTGCATGCTGAGGAGGCCAGGAAACTGGCGAGAGAGCGAGAGAGAATCAGAAGTCAAACTCGGGGCTCTTCTCACAAACAAGACTGGCACCCAGCAGGGTTTAAAGTTCTGCTCGCTTCCGCCAAGGGATTTTCCTTCTCTTTCTCTTCACTCACTCTGTCGTTTCACCATAACAAAGGAACTTCTTGGTAGTGCACAAACCAAGACTTGTTGCAAAGTGATCAATTTTTAATCCACCTCAGTTTTTCATGTTTGCCAATGCTGCCAGCTTGAGGGGGTGGTGAAAGTGACTGAACTCTTCCTCTGCACAAGACGCATAGAGGTACAGGAAGAAAAGCAACACCTGTGAGCCATTCAGGTTTCACAGGCCGCATCTGTGATAAATGATGCATTGGTATCTAAACCACAGAAAGCAAGAGGCATTGTTATGTAGATCCAAAAGATATGGGTTAGTTATAGTTATATATGTTATAGAGCTCATATCGCGAGAACAGGCATTTCTCAAACATGCAAGATCAAAAATAGCCATTTCTTCCAACTGTCACTTGTTACAAGCCTTTTAAAATGTTGACTAATGGGAAAAAAGAATAGAAAAATATACCATGCTGCCAGTTCCTTGTACATAAGGAAAACTTCACCACATAAACACACAGATGGCAATGACTAGCCTCGCTCTCAGCTTAGGTGGTGTAAAAAAAAAAAGGGGGGAACACTGGTAAATCCAAGCTCCCTCACGCTGCTGCAGCCACTACTAATGAGTTGCGACTTCCTGTCACGCTGTTTTTTCTCTCTCCCACTTCTTCCAGGAGAGGAGGCGGATTGTGGAAAGTCGATTTCCTGTGCGGCGGTGCTTGTCGTAATTGCGCCGCGAGGCGGCTTGGTTCGCCAACGGTGACATAGTCGGTGAAAACGAGCAGAAAATCTAACTGTTCCATATCAAGGAATATTTTTACTCTGGCTAATGTGACTTAAATACCTTGTTCCACAGTCGAGTGGGCTGGCACCTGCTGCATGGGAACTGGCCAATTACTGCGCAGTCGCTCTAATTTTCTGATTCAATTAGCATGCTTCAGAGCTTTGCCGTCTAATTGCAAACTACTTCACAGTTACCTCTCTGATTAATCGCTGCCCATCTGCGAGCGATCGGAAACCTTGGTGGAACAAATTCGGGTATTTCAGAATGCCGGGAGCCTGGCAAATCGAAGCCCACGTGGCTGCAGGTTGAACCCTGGACTCTGCAGGGTGCCTCAAAAGAGCAAGCTGACAGTGGAAACAAATCAATGTGCTGTCACCTCTAAATCCACTTAATACACTGGAAGGTTTCATAAATCAAAGCAGCTATTCAAGCACCGGGCAAATGTGACAGGAAGCCATACTAAACAAATGATCACTCATCCGTAAACGTTGATTAATGTGCTTAAATACACTGCAAGCAGGTATGATTGAGGAAATGAGGCAACATGAAAAACCGAGTTCTGCGTTTTCTTGAAAACAATCCCTGGAGGATTGAAACCGACATTGTTAGTCATTTCTAACCAACCAATGGATGGCATGTATAATGACCTCAGGCTCAGATAATGTATGAAGACCAGAGGCTATCGACCCTCACACGCAGCGGGTTATGCTGTCAAATCGGTGGCGCTTTGCCCAACCTGACCCATGACTCTCTGTACGCTAATGCGTACCTATTGACATTCTCAAGGACAAGGACCCACAGGGTGTTTACATAGTTTTTACACCATGTTACATCATTCCAACCGCTGAGGTATCTGCCCTGACCGAAATGACTTGGCATCCGGTCTTGCCCTCTGTGAGCAAAAGGACTACGGCTGCTCCACAGACATTCATTTTCATTTTACCACAGTTCTTTTCGACTTAATGAAAAAGTACAACGGAAACAACAGTAAGCATATTGCATACTGTTGCCAGTGGTCTGATAATGATGTATAAGGCAGTGGCTGAGGGAGACCATAAT
This sequence comes from Danio jaintianensis, assembly GCA_903798115.1. Taxonomy (NCBI): domain Eukaryota; kingdom Metazoa; phylum Chordata; class Actinopteri; order Cypriniformes; family Danionidae; genus Danio; species Danio jaintianensis. The sequence goes on from CAIGQV010019084.1 coordinate 4,873,320, forward strand.
TCCAATATGTCAGGTCTCTGATTTGGCCACAATTTGCATGGTTATAATAGCTTATCGACTGGCTCAAGGTTGAGGGAGACCACGGTAGCCAGCAGTAATGATTACGCCGCATGAGTTTATTTCAAGCTGCCGGGGTTCACTCACCCGAGCCCTTTTGTCAATATGCAATTTTGATTCTTCTATGCCCCTTGGAGAGACTAGGCTAACGGCGAGCACTGCTGTTCCCCATCAACACCCCTTAAATGATTCCTGTATCATATAAACATTTCCCATGAAGATCAATACAAGTGCCATTCATTAACCCTCAAAAATATACAAAGCTAAATGCTAGATTTATTGAACAGGCCAATTGGTTTTTATAGTTGTTTGTGACTAAATATGAATTCTTGCTATTTCTGACATTTAAAAAAAAAATAATACAATTAATGATTGATCAAGAAAGTAGCTTACCTTCCTAAAGACATTTTGGAAGGTGTACATATTGCAGAATTAATATATAAAATACTATACACGCACGCCATTTTGCATTCATAATATCAAACAGCTGGTATCGAAGCAAACTAAACCAGACATAAAAAGGTGTCTAACAGACATCTCAATGATGCCTGAAGCAATTAAAACAACCAACATTTTCAAATGACAATTCCGTCCTATGAAAGCAAATCATATCAATCACCTTGTGTAACAGATGGAAACTTTATAACCCTACATAAATACATTTCCATTACTTCCTACATGAAAAGCTGTCAATTATTTTATTTTAATGATTTCTTTCAATGACATTAATTTATTTAGCAGATTTGAATTAATACCTGTATATACAGTAGTCAACATTTGAAGTGGATCAAAACTTTTCATCAAGTTACTAAAAAATGTAAAAAATATTGAACAACACCCATTCTTGTCTTTTTGACAATTTTGAAAAGCCTTATTCGTCCACTTTAAATGTTGACTATATACATAATGTTCAGCAGCCTCACTAATAACATCAACAAATATCATATAAAATACATCTATTTATTTACACCATATATGTATATCTTAGTAGAACTCCTCTCCCTAAACAGCAGTGTAAAAACAAATAAATAAAACAAAAAAAAACATTTTCTTTTGTAGAGTTTTTTTTTGTTGCTTTTTTGTTATTGTCTGTGTAACACGGCAGCAGACACAACACTAGCAAACCTCTCTCTCTATTTGTGTTTTTCTGTCTGACTTTGATTATGTGGATAAACAAACTGTGGTGTGAGGCAGAGCCACCTGTGTGAAGCTCATCCTGCTGCTGCACTAATGGTTTAATGATGAAGAGCAGCTCAGGCCTCTCATACACTGAAACTGTGGTGAGAGAGACCTTTTCAGCCCCTAACCTCCATTATTTCTCACACACACACACACACACATACGCACGCACGCACGCACGCACGCACGCACGCACGCACGCACGCACGCACGCACGCACGCACACACACACGCGCACACGCACACGCACACACACACACACACACACACACACACACACACGTTATACAGATTTAAAGTGTACTTTGTGCAGATTTACCTTGATTTTTAGATGACACCCACAAAATCAAATGCATTTGTATTCACTACTGTAAATGTAATTTAATGCAGACACCAAAATACATCCTACCTTTGACCCATACATGGATACAAAAACTATTTACATGAGCATATGTAGGTGTTTCTTCAGTTATGACAAAATCTATTACCCGGTGCTTTGAGTAATACATTTTGTTATTTGATGGTCAGACTGATTTACATTTTTTTTCCTAGTTTTCCAGTTTTTTCCAAATATTTATTTCAAATATTTATTTGAAATTAATATCTCCCTAATGATAAACAATGTTAGCTATGTTTAATTTAGCATTAGTTAAAAATAAATATATTTAGAAGAAAAAAAAAAAGAAAAAAAAAATGTTTCCTTTGCGACTTTATAATTTTAAGTTTTTCTCCTTTTTCCATGCATTCACCCAAAGGTGTTTAATTCTAAGAATGTTTAAAATGTCATTTTCTTAAACAAGATTTGTTCAAGACTAGGGATGTAATGATTCCGGACTCACGATGTGATACGATTCACGATACTAATCTCACGATTCACGATTTTTTAACAAAATTATTTGAGACAAATGTAAGGTGAAAAAGAGCCCTTTCATTTTTCTCAAATGCTGCACTTTTTTTTTTTTTTTTTTACAAAATAAAATCTTTTCTGCAATAACTAAATTGGAATTTTAAAACAAAATCCAAATAAAAAAGTGGATACAAACTAAAGAAGACTCCTTAATATAAACAAACTAAAACTTTGACTGTGCAGCTAAATTACAAATTTAAAACAAATTCCAAATCAAAAATGAACAATACAAATTAAAGAAGGCTCTTTAAATCAAACAAACTAAAACTGTGACTGTGCTGGGATTTGAAATTTTTTAAAAGAAATATCACAATATCTATGTTTTCTGGCATAAGCTGAGATCTTTGCACATTTACAAAGTCCCCTGCTGATGAAAAAACTCTTTCACTGTGGACTGAGATGTCTGGTGTGGAGAGGAAAGCCTTTCCTATACCAGAGAGCAATGTGCGCAGAGGGGGTCAGCAGCCCTCTCTGCTCCAGGGGACTGGCCACTGGCATTAAATACTTATTATAATATAATATATGATATAATAAGCAAATTATTAAAAGATGCATAAACTAAATTGAAAAATCTAATACCTGGTTCACACACAGCTTTCTCTTTCAGTCTGAAAAACATCTTCACACTTTGGCTATGAAAACACTGATGCACCGTGTGATCTCCGTAATGTTAGCACTCGTCAGAGCAGGTGTGCAGGTAAAGTGAGTTTGCGCCTGTAAACTCAGCATTCCCTCTGTTCAAAACATGTATCGCGATTCATTTAACATTTCTACCAGTTTGATTCCTCATATATTTGAATCGATTTTCAACCGTCTCACGGTGAATCGTTACATCCATATTAAAGACTATTTGTAATGTAACGCAATGCAATGTAACATAATATAATGACAAAAAATGTAACACAAAGCAATGAATTGTAACTTAACATAACGTAACATGAATCATCCATATACAAAAGTGAATCATCCATACAGTCATGAAGAAGTACATCATCTGATCAACACAAAAACATACATTTGTACCCCAAAGCATTTCTCTTCTATCTACAAAACTGGTATAGCCCACAGTCAGATGTCCAGCAAGTTAAGATAAGCTAGCTGACGGCACTGGTCGTCCCCACCAGGAGATGAAACTGATCAATTCCAGACGAAAAGTGGTTGAAAAAAAAAAAAAAAATTATTATCTGACCTTTGACTATCTAACAAAACAATTCACATTATCAGTGCAGAGGCCTGACCTTAAGACTTCTTTAAATGGGAGAGTATTGATTGTCAGTGCACAACAGACAAACACCTCACGCAGCATGTCTGGGACAGTTCAGTCAGTGCACGGACAAGCTGTCTGACGACTCCAACCTGAGCAATTAAACACACACATGTACACACACCTGAGGAGAGATAAGTGCATGAGTCAACAAACAAACCCTAACACACTGCATCAATCACTGCACGAAAGAAGCACTTCTTCTGCATGTGGACGTCATCCAGATTCTTTTGGATCCAATGCCAAGTACTATCAATGCCAATAATGATACTGATATGTCTATCTCTAAGCAAATTTTGGAGGATTTTCTGAGGATAAGTTGAGTCAGTATAACCATTTAACATTATATTTGAAAGCCCTTAATCTTAATATTTAATGAATCACACATTTACAGACCTTTTACAGAACACAGGTCAAAACAAAATGGATGTATTTCACTTGCATATGAAACTTCTTTTTATAGCGTTGCAAATGTTTATGCGAACAAACCTAATGTATGTAATGCATGGAAATGAGCTGAATTTTGACTAATAAATGTGTTTGAAATATAAAATAACAAGGTTTATGCATTTATTATTTCTTATACATATTTACAGTGGGTTCTGCAAGTTATATGAAGGCAAATTTAAGACATTTTGATAAGATATCTTTATGAGACCAAGCTTAAAAAAAAAAACATACATTAAATAAAAACATAAGTTATTTCAATGGGAACAAAAAATGTTAGTGTGTTTCTGATCTCCTTACAAAAATGTTTGAACTCTGCTCCCAAACACTAGAAAATGGAAATGAATTGTACTGTATTATCTGATAAAGTGATGTTCTTTATCAGTATATTTGTCTTTTCCAGTGCGAATATCCAAAGAATATTAACTCAAGAAACAATTACAGACATGAGATAAGAAGTCTTTTTACTGTGAAATTGATAAAAATAATTTCATACCCCACTCACAATTTTTTTAAGTATAAATCAATCTTAAATTTGCTCTATTTATTATAAAACTAAACTTTTTTTTTTCATTTTCCAATTCAGTTAAATGTATCTTTATTGAATGATGTTTATATGTATATGTGTAATATATATGTATATGTGTAATCTATATATATATATATATATTTTTTGCACGCTTACTATATATATAATAATTTTTTTTGAAGACTTTAAATTAGATATTTTTTGAAGATTTAGATATCTCTCTCTCTCT
>CAIGQV010019084.1:4897426-4912027 GCA_903798115.1 Danio jaintianensis
ATATTAGCAAAATATCTGAATGGAAAATAGATTTTTATTCAACTGAAGAAAAAAAAAAAATCACAAAATGTAAAACAATTCAGATGCTTTTTTAAATCAACTTGTAATGAATGTTATTTTACATTTATTTGAATAAATTATGCCATAAAGGACATGCAAACACAGCTAAATATTTAGCTATAAACTCTACTGACTGGCTTCTCCCCTGTACAGTTTCACATGAGAATCGAACTCCTTTCCACCACTTGAACTTAAAAAAAAAAAATCATGTCATTTTTGGTTTTTAATTTTTCAGCAGTTTCACTTTCATTCAGCAACATCTTCTGTTTTATTTCCGGACAGCATAAACGTGTGTTCGGTGATAATGATAATGACGAAGACGGGTGTGTGTGTCTCCAGGAGTTCACTCCATATGTGTGTGTGCGTGTGTGTGTGTGTGTGTGTGTGTGTGTGCATGCATGCACTCAGAGATGTGTGTCTGTGGTCCTTTACTGACTTGATGGGTGCAGAGAACTATCAAACAGCTGAGTGTGTATGGCTTATCTTGTCGCAAAATGCAGCTAAAAGTCCTACACAACGGTAATAGTTTGATTACGTCGTTTACATTACGTCTGTACTGCACTTCAATAATGCGACTGAAATAGAAATACTCCACATGTCTTAATTCGATTAGTGTTTACAACGATTATGGCTTTAAGCATATCTAAAGTGCTATTTCATCGTATGTTATGAGCCGTGGTTAATGGGTGTGGCTGCAGTTGTAGCAGCCTCTGCTTTGGGATGCGGCAACCCTTGAACTACTGTGAAGAAAAAATCAGTTACGTCACACTCACCCGCCCCAAACGAGTGACGCGCAACTCCGAGGCCAGCCTGTCAGGTGTGTGCAAAGCAGTTGATGTGCGGTTCTAATCCAATCCTGCCTCCAATCTTCAGTGCTAAATTCACCCTCACACTCCATCATAACATCACAACTCACGAGACAACTTTTCACCTCGACGAGAAATCTCGTCGCGATTTAGTCTCGCGAGATCTCGTAGCCCGAGATCTCATCACATCCTTAATATATATTATTACTGCTGTAAGAAGAAAGTCTTATTTATTTAGTATAGCTAGAATAAAAGTAATTTTTTTTTTATTATTATTATTTTTAAGGTCAATACTATTAGCATCCTTAAGATTTTTTTCTTTCTTTTTTTTTGGATTGGCCACAGAACAAACCACTGTTGTCCAGTGACTTGCCTGATTAACCTAATTTAACCTAATTAACCTAGTTAAGCCTTTATATTTCACTGTAAACCATCTACTACCACTCATCTGCCATTCTTCCTCTTAAATAATTATTCTTCCACACCTAATCAAATGCAAATAATTTCCAGCATGTTTCATACTTGACCTTTGAACAGCAAGAGCTTGCCAGGTTAGTGCTGAGTAAACTTGAACTTTCATATACAGTACAAGAAAAGATTTCATTGCATATCCTTACATCCCCACTCTCTCTGCTTTGTGTGGTTATGAATGGAGGTGAATGAACACAAAAGTCTGGTGCGACCGCCTCTTTAAACTAATATCATGTTGCAGCCTGGGTTTAAAACACGAGATCCACATCACAGGACTCCCATCAGGGCCAGGCCGCATAATCACACACACGCACACGCACAAGCACACGCACACACACACACACACACACACACACACACACACACACACAGAGAGAGAGAGAGAGAGACCGATATTGGCATTGTTTCTGTTTGTAATCCATCCAAAGGCTGGTCTAGGCTTCCTCTACTGTTGTGCAGGCAATTGGCTTCAGCACCTACAGCGACTGACTGTGGGTCAGTGTAGGCATAAGGCTCAACTCCCCTCACCCAGCGCTGGCGGACCAGGGGGCTTTTCAAGAGATTTGTTCCAGTTTATCTGCATATTTCGACTGGCTTTAGTGTGCTGCTAACTGATAAAGTGCTGCCAGTCTCCCCAAGCTCTGCCAATGCTGAGGCTCACTGACCTTCCACTGAAGATTCCTTTTGAACCAGGGGGAAAAAAAAGACAAAAAAAAAAAAAAATAATAAAGGGAAAAATCCAGGGGGGTGGGAGGAAGCTCCAAGTTTTATCACATTGGGAACAAAACAACAGAGACGTCAGAAGAGCTTCCGTTTCCAAACACACATGTGCTCATATATCCACACACACACACATACAGACACACACAAGCATTCAAAAAATACCAGCATGGTAAGCTGGTACCAGCATGGCTTCACAGATGATTAAGTGTAACAGACAAGGCTGCTCTGTGTCTTGCCATCACACACACCTGCACAACTTAAAATAGCAGAGCTAGCATGAAAATACTGCCACACACAGTGTTAAAAAGGACAAGTGAAAGCCAAAATCAACGTAGACAGTGGTGGCTGTCAACAGGGAAATTACTAAATAAATATGGTAATGGAATAATAATAAAAAATAAATAAATAAATAATAATAATAAAAATAAAAATAAAAAGATTTATCATGTACATAATAATCTTACAAAAAAAAAAAAACTAAAAAAAAAAACCCTATAATAAATTAATAAATAAAGGTTTTAAAGACTAATTACTTGCCATAAAGTATAAACATTTTGTGGTCAAAAAAGTGAATTATACACAATTTTTATATTCACACACAGCGGATACACACACCCACACCCATAAACTTGAAAAGCTTAAATGTAAATTGTCTGTACATACGAACAGTTTGTCACGATTGAATGAAAGAAAAATGTCTATAGGGTCATAAATATCAGGGTATTCATAATGAAATGTAAAAATCCACTAATTAAATTCAAACCCTGTCCTGCCCTTTACTTCTTGCATGTATAGTAATGAACCATCAAACTAATTAGTCCACAATTAATTGGCCAAAGAGATAAATCAAGCTGATGATAACAAAACGCTATTGTCCTTTTATTATACTTTTATAATGCACTTTTCAAAAGCCAATCTATAACTGAAACTGGCTCTTGCGATCAGGGGGAAAATTACAACTAACGCTCAAGAGACATTTAAAACAAGATTCATAAAAGATTGCATCGCAGCTCTCCATTAATGTAGGCGATGAGTAAAAAGCACATTAATTTAAACTTGGAACTAATGCCATGCACAAATACAAGAGCTGACAGTTCAGAGATAGTTCACTTGGATATAAACTCAACCCAACTTCACCCAGGACTCCAGATTACGGTAAAATCAGGGAAGTATTGTCCACATTACAAAAGCACAAGTGAAAATATCAAATGACATTTTGTAGTACTGTCAGTCAGCATACCATCTCATGAAGCGGAGTCAAAATATGGGCAGCGCTTCATCTCTTTAGTGCAGGGGTGATGGTCAGGTCAGCCTCATCATCTCCCTGCTCTGGATTACAGATTATAGGCGTAATCCGGCATTGAGGACATGCTGCGAAATACTAAAAACAACCAAGGCCAGAAGGACAAACTAAACTATTGAAAACATTGATGCGTGATTAAAATACACATATTTTAATAAAAAAAAGAACAAGGATTTCAAAGGTCGTAGCCTTTATATTATACATCAAATTCTTTTATGATGTACACACACATTCAGATGTTGCTTTCCATTTTTTATCATTTGTGGATCAGTAAATCACAGTAAATCTTTGCAAAAAAAAAAAACAAAAAACAAAGAAGGAACCTAGAGATTCTTCCACCTGTACTCCAGCAAAGATGTGCAGCAAAGAAACGTGTTTTCAACAGTAATGCACAACTTTGTGACTGTGACAAGAAAAACAGGCACGCTTAACTTTTTAGTCACATCTTGTGACTTGATGTCTTGTTTACTTTTTGTTTGTTTGTTAGTTTGTTTGTTTTGTTAGATGCGCTTGGTCAGTGTTCCACTCATATTTTTATTTTGCTGAAGTTGGCTGAGACCCATCTTTTTAGCCCTTGTATGGTGTGTTCAGGATTTGGATTGTAGTGTTCACACCATGAAAAGTTCTAACAGAGCAATCACACCAGAATTAATTTTAATCAACCTAAACCTTCCAAGTGTGATCACTGCCTAAATCAGTTAATGGAGACAACCATTGAGATCTGACTTTTGTGATCACACAAAAGTCTGTTGATCTTCTGATCTGATCTTTAATACCAGGTCTCACACTTTGGGCAATTTCACCAAACTTGTGTTATGTTCCAAGCATCCCAGGCTTACTGGAGATTTGTGCCTCAGGTTACATTTTTGAAAAATGTAAAATATGTTGCTCCAGTTATGTTTCGCTACACATTTCAAATGACAAATCCACTAGAGAGTGCTGTCTACATTTTTGTGAATCTGAAATGCTACTTGGGGTGTGTTTTGTTTATGTTTCATATACACATTTGTGTACACTTCCATGAGAAGGTGGGGCTTGTTGCACATATCGCCCAGTGACCACTGTCCAAATCCCTCCCTAAACCCAACCAATACTGTTTTCAAAATGTAGGCCAAAACACATATTTTCAATCAGCCTGTGCTAGATTGTGCTGTGCTGTGATATCTTCTGCACGCAAAGTCCAAACTTAACAAAATATGGTACAGACAAACATCAGGATACTGTAAATTAGTACACCAAATTTGGTCTAATTCCGTAAATAGAAATCCATGATCACTACAGAACCATTTGATTTTTGCATGTGCTATTACTGTATATCCTCAAGCACAGGTGTCAAATCCTGCTCCTAAAATGCCAGTGATATGTTGAATTAATCTCCAAATTGTCCCAACACACTAGCGACAAACAGCTTTATTAGTTGGCTTAGGTGTGTTTAATTAGGATTTGAGCTAAACTCTGCTGGACAGTGACCCTACAGAAGCAGGACTTGACTCCCTTGTCCTAAATACAGATTTGATTCTCAATAAGAAAAGAATAAGAAAGGCAGAACGTGAACTGTGATGCAGATGTGTTTGCTTACCTGCTGAAACACGAGGGCAGTCGTTGAGCATGGGGTCCACAAGACTATCCAGGGGCTCAGGGCTCGACACCCAGTTACAGCAGTGCTGTAAGAGGGGAGAAAAAAAAGAAGGGAGGGAGACAGGAGCAGGCAATTAGGTACTTTAGAGACATGTCACACTGACAGTTTTTTTTTGCTGTTGTTGGGAAGGAGTGGGCACAATGCTGGTGGCCCTCCAAGGGGTATGACCTCGCCAACCTCCCAATGTCATCAGTCTGGTTCCTGAGACACCATCTCGCCACTTGTCCTCAGGAGTATTTGTCTACAGCTAAAACAGGTTTAATTAAGCATGCTATGTAGAAACAAACAATCACAGCCTTAAGCTAATACAGTATTCCATGATTTTGCTTGGCGCATGGTGGCAGAACCAGTCCAATCTCATGAGGAAACGTGACTATTTTACATATTGTCAGAAAAGTGGCTAATTGTACAAATTCATATGACTTAATTTGTATGAAAATGTAAACATTTTAAAAATGAGGCATGCCCCCAAACCCCACCCCTTAATTGGGGGATAAGTAATCATACTAAAATGTTCAAATGAGATCGTACAAATGAATATAAATTAGCCACTAATTCAAACATTTACAAATAGCAGTGATATTTTATCCAGCAGAACATTTATTATGAAAACAATCATACTGTTTAAATGCTTACAGTGCCCCAAAACACCACTCCTAACCATACCCCTAATTGGGGGATGAGCAAATCATACTGAAATGTATGTGTGAGGTCGTACAAATGAATACAAGTTAGCCACAAAAAGTTACAAATTGCAACGTGATTACATTCGGCAGAACATGTAATATGGAAACAATCATACTGTTTAAATGGGCTGTAGAGTCCAAAAAAAAAAGTTACAAAGGCATGCATGGAAAAGCACAGTCTGGAGATAAGATAAAACAAGCTGAATAGAAGACAGAGAAATTCAAACGAGATTAGTGTACTGCAGCTGGCGTCCTTGTGAAGCGCTGATTATCTGGGGTTGTTTACTTTCGCAGACATCACACTGTCAGCCATTACCACTGCCGAGGGGACTGTGACCCACCCGTCCACACAAACATGGATGGTAAGACAGACAGATACCCACAAACACAATGCTATCAAACCCTCAACCAACTCCTGAGACGAGCTCCCCTGACAGAGCGGGCAATTGCAGCACCCCAGACACCCCACAAAAGACACTCGCATACATAAGCAAACACATGACAGAGCCCCAGGTCACATCACACCTCAGCCTGTCAACCTCCTTCACCTCTGAGCCCTGTGTCACCCCAGGGGTCACCACACTCCCACCCGATTGGGACCCTCGATGTGTGTGTGTGTGTGTGTGTGTGTGTGTGTGTGTGTGTGTGTGTGTGTGTGTGTGTGTGTGTGTGTGTGTGTGTGTGTGTGTGTGTGTGTGTGTGTGTGTGTGTGTGTGTGTGTTTGGGTAACGGGGCAGGGGTGTATATTGAGAAGCACAGGAATGTGATTTTGAGTTCTATCAATCTTTTTGGCCATTGAATCATTGTTTAACTCAATGTAATTATTTGTATAATGATAACTCTGATCAAAAAACAGCATGATTCTTAAGTCCGGGGTGGTAATGGATGTGAAAGTTGTGTCTGTGCTGTAAAGTGAAGTTCAGATTTTGAAATCAAGTGGATGACAGAAGTGTAAATGTTAACAATAATGCAAATATTCCCAAAAGGAAATGGATAAGGAATGATCACACGTCAGATGAAAGCTGAAGACACTCCTCAAAGCAATAATAAGAAATTTTTGAAAAAAAAAAAACCATACATGTTTCCTATGCCTACAAATTATTTTTTAATTAAAAAACAGCACATATATGTTACTGTGAAATATTACAATATACAATTTTGTATAAATTTTTTTTTTTGGATTTTAAAGTATAATTTATTCCTGTGATGGTAAAGCTTTTCTCAGGCACTACTCAAGTCTTCAGTGTCACAATTACTCACAATTATAATTAAAACAAACAAACAAAAAAAATCATATTAACTATAATATATTGTAGCACTACCACCATCACCACTAATAACAATAATAATACTACTACTACTACTACTACTACTAATAATAATAATAATAATAAAAACAACAAATGCTATAACAAAGCACAGTTACAGCTTTGATAAGCAGTTGATAAGTCATCTCCTGCTTTTGGCATGTTCTCCCTACATGCTGCATGACACAAAGTCAGAAAGAAGCTCTGTGCCATGGCTCTGGAGTTCTCCTCTCATTTCTCTTGTCTTTATTCTCCTCTCTTAATCCTGTCAATCGCCTGCGTGCCTGGGTTTGGGGGAGAAGACAACTGCCATTGGAATGAACAGGCGTGCATTGTGTATTTTTAGAATTCCTGCTGCCCTAGTTGTGCACCATGGAGTCGGGCCAGCGAGAGGAGCGCTCCCTGACTGCTGCATCAAGTGTCTTATTGTACAATCTTAATTCATGCCGTCTGGAGAAAGATGTCAGCTGGGCTGGAAGCAAGGGCAGGAATTTCAAAGAGCCGAGTCCCAGCCAGAGTGAGTGGCAAAGAGGCGGGGGGTGGGAAGAGGCTTCAACAGATTTGTCAGGGCTGGCTGATGCTCCACCATGAGTTTCAGATGAAACACAAGGCCAAGGCCACTATGTAAGAGGATGACATAGCTTTAAAAAAACAGATAAAAACATCAAGCAACGGTGGAAGGATTTTTGGGGGATCGAGCTGTGGGAAGCGGCCCAACCTTTCTGTGAAATCTGATGGCTTGTGGTTGCCTTGAATTGTATGAAATGACAATTAATTCCTATAAATACATAGCTTCATAACTTGGCCCTTCAGGTAATAAAGTACTTAATAGAAGTGTCTGATTATACAAATGAAAACCAAGAATTAATTAGACAAATTGGATATGAACAAATGCGCTTTAAAGTCTTTGTTTGTAGTCTGGTAGAGGAAAACAGACATTAATTTTAGCATTGCTCTGCTTTTCCTTGAGGATACAGGGCTTATGCTGCTGCAGCTAATATAAGGTTTTCACTTTATTTTGGATGCAAGAGCATTGTTACCCTGAATGCGCAAGGCTTTTAAGGAAATAAATGTATGTATTGCAAACTGTTATTTATCACATTGTTTTTATTAATTATCTAAATCCTAAATACTCCGTTTTTTTCTTTTTCTTTTTACAGTTTATCTATTGTAGCTAATACATCAGAAGTCTCACACAGGAAATAGTTTATTTTACACTGTAAAATTAGGTGGATAATGACAGAAATAGCAATGAAATAGCACAATCCAGGATTTCTTGTTTCCCCTTTGACTAAAGGGATAAACAACCATGTCATTCTAAACCTGTATGACTTAAATGGATCAACAACAGAAGATATTTTGAAAAATCCTGGTTGCTGAGATCCACTGAGTTCCATCGTATTTTGTTGTCCTACTGTGGAAGTCAATGGGTGCCAGCAAACAGGATTCTCCCAAATATCTTATTTTGTGTTCAACGGAAGAAGAAACTCATAAAGGTTTAAAACCACATGAGAGACAGTACTGTAAATGGTGAGTAAAATGATGTATCATTTTAATTCCAGGGCAAACTATCCCTTTACTGATAACACTTTAGTATGTGGGCCTATTCTCACTTTTAACTATTTGCTTATTATTGTATATTGGTTGTTTATTAGTATTTATAAACCACATATTAATGCCTTATGCACACATCCCATAACCATGCCCCATACTTAACAACCACAACAACTAACTATAAACAGTGAATTAGTATTTTAAGGCAAAAGTCATTGTAAAAGTGAATATGTGTTCTCCATGGTACTTTCTTCGGTGTGTCAAAGAAGATACTTTGAAAAACATATTCATACATACATGCAATATGCAATTTGATGTGCTGCACAGTGATGATAAGAATGTTTTCAGTGTCTCGGAGTGGCTTGAATCACAGTAAATGACACATAGACTCCATCTCTGCAAGCGCTACGAGTTTAACTTGCATACCGTGCATATGGAAATCCAACATGTGCCAAACATCTTCCATAAGTATGGAAACCTGTTTCCAATCTGTTGTCAGCAATAAAGAAGCTTTCAAAATAAAATGTTTTTTCAGTGATTTTCCAACAAAATAGAAGTTCACAACAACAACAACCATAAATATAAGATATAATCACATAATTATCATTTGATATAATCACAGGCATATTAGACAAATAGTACAAACTGCCAAAACAATGAATAGCATCAAGCTACAAAGGAACTTTAGCTGAAAACTTGATTAAAAGCACCATTAATAGTCAGCAACTACGTGATTTTATGTGGGTTTTGTATTTTCTAATCAGCCAATTGCTACATCTGCTTAATATTTCTCAAGCAAACGTTGATAATCTCATAAATATTGTCTAAATAGAGCAAATATCATGTTTATTAGCCTTATAGTGCACATGTTAAAATGTCTGCTTTATTTGTATCAAAGACAAATAAGGAAACACAATACACACACATTATAAGCTATGAATAAATATTTTAAGATTAAAGATGAGTTCATATGAATAATGGATATGAAATAAATATGAGTTATGAAGCAAATGATCTTTCTTTGAGTCATAACATAAAATGAAAAAAAAAAAATACTGAAAATAAACTGCTTATTAACAAACACACAAACACGCAAAGAGAAACTTTTAAGGAGAAAGGATGCAATAAACAATTCTGTGGGGTTTAATGCAAAATTTATATAATAACTATTGTAAAGAATTACTACCAGCAAGGAAATACCGTTACTTTTGGAAGAAGTGACAGGTACAGTAATTTAAATATGGCAAGTGATTCTGAAAACCCAACCTTATACTCTACCAACCTAATACTCTACCAATACTCTAATGAGGGTTAGAAGACATGTAACATCACTTACAACCAACTTAAAGTCAAAAGGGGACTATTAAAATAAAGTGCATCTTTACACAGAACATAGCTATACCCTACAATGTTTATTTTGCAAATGCACATTGTTATTCTTTAGGTGAACAATTAATCTGTGCAAGTTAATCCAGTTTTGACAATCTTTAATTAAATTCTGACCATTTGCTTCCACATTTGGAGTCCTTCTCTGTTGATGACAGCTTTTACAGCTTCACCCACAACCCACCCTTAACCACACCCTATTACTATTAGTTTGCTATGAGGGACTGATGTGCTAAGAAAGCCCCACCCCTACTCAATTATCTGTTTGGAGGCACATCGACATACTGAAATTAAAGTCTCAGCAATTTCCAGTTCACACAGACTTTAATATGATGTTGCAAACCAAAAATAAACATGTGAAATAAATAAAATGTGCGGTGTATGTTTTTTGCTCTGCAATAGATTTTTAGAGTATAGGAACGACCAGCGCAAAAACCATTTAGACACCAAATCCAAATCCCATCCCAGCTGAAGCTGCACAAAATGAAAAACGACAAACGGACACAAATGAGCGATAATGGTGTACGGTGAGGCCCATCAGCATTAATCAGGGCCATATGGTTGTGGTATTGCCTGCTCCTCTGAGCTGGGAGACGGGGTGCTGGAGCATGGTGGGACTCTTAAGCGGTCTCCTAATGGCCCAGTTAGAGAAGGTAAACAGGAGACAGGTGTTGGATCCCTGCGGAGAGAGATCTCTCCTACCTGCATGAACTTATTAAGCATCCCTGTGCCCTGCTTCTTATCCTATAGCTGCAATTTAACATCAAATATTCTGCTCAATCATTGCCGGATCACACCACAGCTACTGTATGATTCAAGACAGACACGTGTTGGAGCAACATGTCAACAGGTGCAATAACTGCTCAAGTACATTGAAAGCAACAAAAAATAAATAAATGGGAAAATCTGCATTCAGATGTCTGTTATCACAACTACTGATTATTTAAAAAGTGCTTTGTTTAATCAGTTTGGATTTAGTTTGCTTGCTAAACACAAAAAGCTTTACTCAGATTAAAAATAAAATCACCACAGCAACTACAGACTACTAGTTACTTTGACATTTTAGTTAATAGTAAAACAATAAAGTGATATATAATTTTATAGATCTTTGTTTCTGAACTCAGAAATCACCTTGACATTAAACAAAGTTAAAAGATGAGCTATTATTATTACAACCCACACCAGCAAGCACACAAACACACACTCTTGCAAATCCAATATTAGCAATATTGGTAAGTATTTGAATTTTTTTCCACCAAAAGACATTTAGGAGACTTCTAGGGCCACATTCACAAAACATCTTAAGGTAATTTAGAAGGAGAAGAAAATATATATATATATATATATATATTGAGCAGTCATAAATCTAAAAATATTCCACAAAGGATTTTAGTGGTAAAACTAGCTCCTAAATCAGTGAAACTTTATGACCAGTGAAGAGGACTCCACCAAACCACAAATAATGCTAAAATGGCTGTTTCCAGCATTCTGCTTGAAAAGAAAACATTTTAAAAATATTTGACCACAATGATCCTTTGGTTATTGCATTAGTTGGGGAGGTATTCTCACAGTCAGAAAAACAAAAATCCTATTTATTTTATATAAGACATTTCTCAAATAAATATTTATGAAAAATATATGTTCTATGAATACACATTTGTAATACTACAAATACAAAACAAAATAAAAAAAATCTATATTTTTACATTTTAAACCTTTATTTGAATATAGCAACATACTATTGCACCCAACAAAATTTCCACAAATTAATTTCTGACAGGTTTCTTTGCAAAAGTTTTAGAAATGAGATCCCTGGTCTTCTTAAAATGTCCCGCAATCTGAAAAACATGTTTTTAGTTTTTTTAGTTTTAGTTTATTTTCCTCCAGAGTTGATGAGCAATATTCAATATGAAGCTTATGTATACTTCTAATGTAAAGTCCTATTTTATACACTAGTGTATCGTGTTACCCTTTTATGCCCTCATTTCTCTTTCCATCACTACAGTTTTCCTGCTAGTCGCAGGTACTCTTGTGGACAATAGATATTTCTCCACTCTATTTCTCTCCTCTCTCTCCTTGTCCTAGGAGATTTCCTCTCACCGTTTCTTCCTCTTCAGTATATACCACTGCATCCCAAGGGGATCTCAGCCTTCTTCAGGTTGCTCTGTTTATGTCTGTCTTTCCAATGTCGTCCCTTCCCCCTCTCTTTCTTTCTTTCTCTCTCCCTCTCTCATGCCCTCAGTCTGACCCATTATCGCCACATCACCTGTCCTACTGCGCTCTCGTCCCGAAAATCCCTTCAATTCTCAGCTCTCATCCCTCCATCTCCCTCAGGAGAAAAAGGGGAATTACCACCGCCTGCACGAAAAGAGCTCACGGTTGTGCGAGGAACAGAGAATCACCTCCGACAAACCCCTACAGAGCCAGAAACACTGATCTCAAACCTGAATAATGTCAAAATCGCGATTGCTATGGACGCTACTATGGAAGGGGATAGAGCCACGACCCTGATTAAAGAGAGGGCTATGCTGGAAACACAGGCAAGTAGGAAAGCCGAATGCCTTTACACGACTCCGGTCCCAATTCCTGCTGGAGTAAAGGGATTAAGGGGGTTAATGGGTGACACAAAAGGACTGAAAGTGACTTTAACATTCCTGAAGTGAGACTCCAGCCTCTGGCTTCAATTATTGGGCTGAATTAGATCTGAAAATCAATTAAATAAAATGCTCAAGCTCATCTGTGTTAATCAGGGCCTCTGACAAATTAATATTTGTGTCCTCAATGTATGGCGGCAATTGTGTGAAGTGTGTGTATAAAGTCCTTTGGTATGACATTAACAACAGTCTGTGTAAGAAAGTCATTTTAAAAGGTTTCATCAATATTGTACTGTCATAATTTACTCACCCTCGTGCCTCTCTCTTTCTTCATATATATATATATATATATATATATATATATATATATATATATATATATATTCTCTCTCTCTCTCTATATATATATATATTTTTTTTTGTGTGTGTGTGTGTGTGCGTTCTACATGAAAAACAGACTCATAAGGGAAAGTACAGTAAATTAAGTTTTAGTTTTGTGCAGCTATTCACTGTACATGAACAGCAGAAAAACAAAAACTGACTGCAAGATGACAGTATTAATATTGTAACACACTTAAGTTGCTTACTTGTTTGTTAATTGCAATACATCACTTAAACGGCACAACTTTATTTTAATATGATTATGTTCTATATGATTTCATATGAATTTGCAGTGGCAGGCCCTCGACTTTGAAACAATCTGCTTCTACATGTTAGAAAGGCCCAAACACTTTCTGTCTAGCTTAAAAACCTATCTTTATAGTCTGGCGTTTAACACTATGTGAGAGCTGTTATTTTATCTCAGTCTATTTTACTCACTACTTTTATTCCATTGCATTATTTTCATAATGTTTTATTATTTTTAGCATTATTTTGATTTTATTGTGTTCCTAAAAAGTGCTTTATAAATAAACTTTGGCTTTGACTATAAACTCAACCCCATCAGTCTGATTAAAAGTACTGTACTTGAATGTGGTAAAGTAAAACACATCATTGCCTAAATGTCAGCAATGCAGAGACATTGATGTTGATCTTTAGTACACTATACTAGTTTTAATAAAATATTGAAATAAGCTAAATTGTTTATATAAGAGAACATATATTTATTATTTGTTTAATGTATATTCAGTTTACTTTCTAAAATAATATTAAAACCTATAAAACAAAACAAAAGTTCGAAAGTTGGATAATTTTTCTTAATGCATTCGAGAGCTATCTAGCTGCCATCATATAGATTGGACTTATTTTAATAATCCAATGTTCCTAAAAGTGTACCTAACACTGGGACTCAACTCAGTCCCTTTATTCATCAGGGGTCGCCACAGCGGAATGAACCGCCAACTTATCCAGCATATGTTTTACACAGCGGATGCCCTTCCATCTGCAATCCAATACTAGGAAACACCCATACACTCTCACATGCACACTCATACACTACGGCCAATTTAGTTTATTCAATTCACTTATACAGCATGTCTTTGAGCTGTGGGGGAAACCGGAGCACCCGGAGGCAACCCACGCAAACACGGAGAGAACATGCAAACTCCACACAGAAATGCCATCTGACCCAGCTGGGACTCGAACCAGCGACCTTCTTGCTGTGAGGCGACAGTGCTAACCACTAAGCCACTGTGTCTGTATTGGCATTTTAATAATATTAAATACAGTAGCTGTGATCGGACCACATTGGAGTATAAAAACTTGACTGGAAGTGCCTTTACAATAGACCGTTTTTTATATATCTTGAATCACTCTAAAGTGCTGCATTTTTTGCAGTAGGACTTCCATTACTGAGGCTGTCATATCAAGCATTATACATGTTCTCACATTTATTATTCTGTGAATGGTCTGTCTACATTTCCTTATGTCTCAAGTGTAAGTCACACCAGTAAAGCGAACAAGGATGAACAAATGAACGACAATGAGTTCCCATTTTTGATGGACTTATTATTCAAGGCAAAAATCACACATAAAACCCCCTTCATATTATACCATATCGACATTGTCAAAAAAGATGACATCATCAAGAAAGAAAGAAAGAAAGAAAGAAAGAAAGAAAGAAAGAAAGAAAG
>CAIGQV010019084.1:4912037-4922443 GCA_903798115.1 Danio jaintianensis
AAAGAAAGAAAGAAAGAAAGAAAGAAAGAAAGAAAGAAAGAAAGAAAAAGATGTGCCCTAAGACCAACTACAACGGATCAAAAAAAATAAATAAATCACCAACGCAAACAAATGGCAAGCAAACATCTGACGGACCAAAGCAGATCAGCAAAGACAAAGGAATGAAAGACATTTTTATCTGGTGGGCTGGGTGGTCCGCCGCTCATAGAAAAAGCGGGCTGAGAGGCGAGGGCGTGTGTTTGCGCTTGGCATTTGCATGGCTGGCTCCCCTGTAGCCCTGGCTTGGGATCCGCTCTCTCATATTTATGTGCATATTGAGTGTTCCCAGGTGTTGTCTCTGGACTCGAGGTCACCGCTGAAAGGGCAGCAACTAAATAAAACTGACATACTAACAGAGTATCTGCCTGCGTGAGGCGGCGTTTGGCTTTGATTTCTTATTGACATCTGCCCAAACAGACAAACAAGAGTGTGGATGAAAAACAAACTATTGGCTTTCCATGACTCCTGCTTCGGGAGTGTATCTGCTCGCTGAATGAAATGCCAGGCTGTTTGAGCGGAGCTGTGCGGCTGCTATTGATGCTGTGATTGGGAATATCAAGGTTTTGGCGTTTTCGCCTGATGGAAGATCGTACCTCTCTGAGCCAGTCCTGAATGGACTTGCTGGCCTCCTGGTGCCAGGCGTTATGGACAGAGTCAGTCATGGCCACCGCACGAACGCGACTCTTCACTTCTGCTTCTCGGTTAATCATCTGTATGAAAGAGAGATACATTAGCAATTAGCAAAAGATACCATTTGTTTCAATTAACAATTACAAGATTACCCAAATGAGTGCATTTTGGGGGATGTTTTTATTACCAGACATGTAGTATTTTAAAGGTGCCATCGAATGCATTGATACAATGTTAAATCTAAATAGAAAGTATATGACTTAGGTAAGTGCAAAAAATCTCCAGAAACAGTTTTACAGGTCCATTTCCAACCCCAGGAATTGTCCCTGATATGATATGGTTGGTTTAGACCATATTTGGAAGGGTCATGAATATTAATGAGCATGAATATTGAATAGCTTCATGTCAGTACCTGATCATGCTCACGCACACAGCATGATATACTCTGAAATACACGTCCAAAATAATCATTCAAAAAATATTTTAACAAATTGAGACTTTATGCCACCTGAGTGTCACAATACACGTTAAACTAACAAAAGATAGATTTAAACAGACCTTATGCCTCTTGGCACCGAATAAGCTTATAATCGATATTCAGCATACTGCATTTTGTGTTGAACTATGAACACTCTGTGGTCATGCATGCCTGCCTGGTTGACAAAACTGCTTCTTGACTTGCTTGTAACCTGCCCCTTTTTTAAAATAATACATACAGCTTAGCTTAGATAAACTTGAAAATAAGGAAAGATATATCATTGTAGTATTCTGAGGGGCGGCACGGTGGCTCAGTGGTTAGCACTGTCGCCTCACAGCAAGAAGGTCGCTGCTTCGAATCCCAACTGGGCCAGGTGGCATTTCTGTGTGGAGTTTGCATGTTCTCCCCGTGTCTGTGTGGGTTTCCTCTGGGTGCTCGGTTTTCCCCCACAGTCCGAAGACATGCAGTACAGGTGAATTGGGTAAACAAAAGTTGGCCGCAGTGTGTGTGTGTGTGTGAATATGAGAATGTATGGGTGTTTCCCAGTACTGGATTGCAGCTGGAAGGGCATACCGCCGGAATATTTGGCGGTTCATTCCGCTGTGGCAACCCCTGATAAATAAGGAACTAAGCCGAAGGAAAATTAATAAATTAATTTAGTATTCTGACTCGAAAATGTTGTGGCCAATCAAACGTTGAAAGAAAGAAATTATTATGTATGTTATTTGTTCTGTAATTGTATAGGTAGCATTAATATTATACTGCCAGGGTTGTATATTAATGACCCCGTGTGAACGTCACAGTCAGTTTTGTAAAATGCTATAAAATTTGTGATTTAATAAAAAATTTTATTGTCAGAAGTATAAAGAAAAATGTACCAGTGTTTTGACTAACAGTTAAATATATTATGTAAATATGAACCATTTTTGATTTTGACGGCTACAACACTCCAAAAAAAGTTGAGACAAAGGTAAGAATGATGAGAGTGAAAAGATTACAGTACATCCAAATTAAACACGTTCAAAATGGTCTACAATAAGCAGGCAAACTGAGAAAATATGAGGGTTTCATGGTTGAGTTTAAAAGGAGGATCTCTGTCTTTGCAAGTGAAGCTGGATCCAGGCACATCATTTTGTGTCATGAAAAAGTCATGAAAAATGCTATAAAAAAAAAGAAATCTCAATGCAAAATCTAAAGGGAATCTAGAGAAATCTCAGTCTGTGTAGAGCAAAGCTGAAAACCTCAGCTGAATGTCCATGACCTTTGAGCCCTAAGATGGCAATGTATAAAAAAACATGCTGTGTTGTTAATTACAGCCAAATGACACGCAATGTCTTTCAGAAAACCAAAGTCTGCTGCTGCTTCAAGAATTCAACTGGAGTCTCTGTTACTCAAAAAGAAAGCTATATTGTACATCAGTTTTCTGCAAAGATGCTGCTGGTTCTCCAGACCAGAGCTCATCTCAGACAGTCAAAAAGATGGTGGGAATGTATGCTGGGCCCAGAGGATCTACATTTCTTTTTTTTTTATGAGAAAAATGGATGTTCTCAGACTCAAAGACCAAAGGGACCATCCAGACTTGCATGATTGACAGATGCAAAAGCAAACATCTGTTATGACATGGCGTTTAGTAGAGCAAAAGGCACTGGTGACTAGCATATGTGCAAGGTTACACTGGTACACATACATTGGAATAGCACAGAGACACATACTGTCATTGTGAAGAAAACTTTCATGCATAGTTTTTTATGGTAATTAGACCAAGTCTCATTTTGCATGTGCTGCAAAAGCATGGTTTAATAGATACAGAGTGAATGTGTCATATCTGGCATGCCTAACATACATAACATGTGTCTACTATGGTATGATGTATGTATCATAAAATGGAGAATCAGACAATAGTGACCATGAACTGTTGAGCAGACAAAGTCTTTTATCATGTCAAGACTGGCCAAAAATTGTACTTGTAAAACTTTAGCAATCAGTATTCTCATTTGACAAACAATTAAACATTGCAATTAAAAAGAAAGTTGCCTCTTTCCCAAATGTTTTTGAAGTGTGCCATGAAAATCAAAATGTGTTTATATTTATGAAATACAAATATTTGATCAATAAAAATATTAGAAATCAAATGAGAAGAACTTAATTTGAGCCAGAAATATCATATTTTTGTGCTTTGCATTCCAGTATTTATCTTAATCGATCACCCATTGAGTGGTGCCTGGTGACTTCCTGGACGTGTGTGTGAGAATGAGAATGAGTAAAAAACACCAAGCAAGGCTGTGGGTTTATTCAGACATCTATAGGTTATATTTGGGTGTTGAGATGATTCAGAAACCTAGTGATGTTCTTATGCTGGGTTCACACCAAAAGAGGAGCACCGTATCACTTGCTCTAGTTTACTCAGGGGATGTTTTTCCCTTCATGCACATTCCGCGTCATCCGTCCCAGACTGTGACAATTCACCTTTATTCGCTTTTGCATTGACTTTGTATGTAACTTACTCATATGAATAGGCTACTTAATTGCGTGTTTGGTGTGAACCCATCATTCGATGACACTATTACAGTTTAGTGCCATCATGTCACAGGAAAATTGAAAGTGTGTGGTTGGTGGATTTTATTTGCATTTTTGCTTTGGAAATTATTAATTTTACAAATTAAGCAATGCTAATTAGAGACTAAATAAAATATACAGTACGTGCAGGTGGTTGTCATCACAGAATAAAGCCTGACAGGCTTATCAGCAGCCCGACGCAAAACAGAGGGCTGTTGTATAAGCCTGAAGGGCTTTATTCTGCAAAAACAACCATCTGGATGTACTTTATCCCTTACTTATTACATGGCTACTTGCCACAAAATGTAAACATTAAACACAAAAGATTGTTCTGAGCCATCACATTTTATTAATTATTTAATTAAATGCAAAGCTGACAGAAACAAAAATGGCTGAATGGCGCATACACTAACCTACATATTATTCAGTTACAATATGGCATCAAACTGTCAAAAAGAGTGGCATGGCAGACAAGCATATATCTATGGATATGAACATATTCAGATGATCAAGACGATTCAAAGTATCCTGATGAGCCTGTTATTAGTTTAAGGTGTTATTATCTGGGAATAACATATATTGAAATGACATGACTGACCAATCTGAATCAAGTATTCTAAACAGCCATGTAATAAAGATAATTAACAAAGTGCCATGTTGTTGATTTGATTGCACTTTCCCTAAAAAATAAAATTTGGATTATATTCTCTGTCATCTATTTCTTTATGAACTGAACATTGCAGCAAGAGCACATGGTCTGTAATTAATTCTTTAAATCACTTCTACATCATTAAAAAAAAAACAAAAAAACATGCAAAGTGCCAACTCATTCCATCCCTGTATTTTAGATTGTGTTCAATCCAGAGGAGTTAGCCTGTCATGCTAACTATTCCATTCAAGATAAACGGCTAGAGAAAAAAGGGCCGGTCTGACAACAATAGGTTAACAATCACTTTACGTGATCCATTTTACAGGAGCTACACCTGGCCTGGTGCTACATCAAAGTGTCCATAGTCATTTTAATACATTCCCCAAGCCCATTTAAATTAGAGCGACTGTATAGAGATAAATGGAATCTATTAAGGCACTAAGGACTAATACATCACACTGCTGATAAGCTTTTCTCAGGAGCATCCTCTTAAAGAAAAAGGGGAGGAAGCACATGGCGACTCGCATACTCTCTAACACACACACATACATATCAAGTGTGTAAAACGTGCGTGGGTAAAATGTCTTCCTGTTTCAATGATACCCAAGAGGCCAGCAAATTTAACCTTTTAAAAAGTACTAAAAGTGTCAGTTAAGACAGCGCTGAGACTTTGGAAAGGTAACTAAATTTGTTCCAGATATACATGGTTAAAAAAAAGAAGAAGAAGAAGAAGAAGCTTGTAATAAAAGAGCCAAATGGAGCATGAGACTTTTTTAGTGTTCTATGTATATTATTAAAGCATTAGAAGAAGAAAACAAAAACTGTGAATTAGACAAGTTGAATAAAATATTTTAAAATACATAAAATTCATTTACACAATAATAAACATATCCTGACAATATTATAATCATATCAAAGTTGAATTCAAGTTTGAGCCAAAAAACTAAGTAAGTGATTCAGGTTTAAGAAAAAAATAATAATATACAAAAAAGTATGTAAAACTGAAATAATTAAAGTGACAACATTTTTATTAATTAAAATTATTGGTACAAGATTGTGTATTTCCAAACATCAACATCATTTTCTATTATTTTTTTATATATTTTTTTATTTACCAACTAATAAAGCTCCTATAAAATTGTATTTCTTGTTTTTTTATTTATTTAATGTTTATTTTTATAAAATAAATCACAACACAGCAAAATAAACTAAATATTCAGCATTCACACAGAACATTTACTGAAGCCAAATAATTTTTTTTTACTTTGTCCACTGAAATTGAATTTACATTGTGTAATGTAAATCTATCAGCATGCACACCTGCTAAAATCAGCTTTTTACCATTAACATAAATTGACAAGAAAATTATTAATCCAGAATTCAAAGAAAGATAAAAGTGCAGAGAAGCTGTCCAATGTAATACACAGAAACAAAAAGCATGATAACACACGATAACAACAATACAATAAACAGTGAATAAACAATATAAAAATAAAAATAAACTGTATACTTTTCACAATCTTATGTTTTACTTCTGAAAACAATAACTTTAATGCTAATGTTTGGTTAGACCTTTTACTGTTTATGTCCCCCATTGATGGTAATTAATGAATTAACTAACATTTCTCCTGTAGCTTTTTCATTCAAACTCAAGGTGTACTCTATTGTTCAAAAAGTGCTGCATATCATCAAAACGCTGCTGCTAATATGGAAAACGTTATGCATGAATATTTATATATCACCCAAATAGGCTGTAATGCTATTTAATGACAGATTTACTCATGCCATGACAAACGGCCAGACAAAATCATGTAAACACAACCTCAAAGCAAACATGGGCTCTGGATATGAAGGGGGAAAAATGACAGAGAGGCGCTTTGATGTGTGTGAATCTGTGATGTTTTCCACTGGGAAAACTGAAACATGTGTATTAGATTTACACCCTCACATTGCTCTGATTGATGTCCTTCAGTGACAGTCAATGTGCTCCACACGCACGCCGTCTGCAACTGCCTTACACACACGCACACGCACGCCAAAACTGGAAAGCCAAAGTCAAAATGCCCCATGGCCAGAGCCGAGTGCTGAAATTATTCAAAGAACACACGACCTGGTGAAAAACGCAAATAAGTTACTGTCAAGCCAATCAGCATAAAGGAGCGAGCAGGAATGACGGCAGGCACAGGACCAAAGCCTTAAAACACTCGTAATCTACATTCCTCCG
Organism: Danio jaintianensis; assembly: GCA_903798115.1. NCBI lineage: Eukaryota > Metazoa > Chordata > Actinopteri > Cypriniformes > Danionidae > Danio > Danio jaintianensis. The sequence continues at coordinate 4,918,614 of CAIGQV010019084.1, forward strand.
TACATTAGCTTAAGCATTATAGCACCACGTGAGCCGCTCTTCTCAGCTGGTCTGTACCCATAAAAGAAAGAAAGCGGGCAGCTGTGCTCATCAACCTCCTGCCCAGAAACAGCGCGAAGAAAAAGCAAACATGTGGAAGTACTTGTTGCACTAAAATCAACAGAGACAGATGTTGAAACATTTGCTATCTCACTTCTGCCCTTTTCTTTGCACTTGAGCATCTGGCTTGAGGAGGAGAGACAGGGGGGAGAGAGGTGAAGACGCGATGAAGGAGGCATCCAAAAGCAAGATGACATCCAGCCTTCGGAATGGAGGCAAAACATCACTCCCTCATTTTCAACACAACCGTGCTAGTGGGGAGATTTGCATTTTCTGAAGTTTTAGGTTGTTCTGTTGCAGTCTGTGTTATGACTCTCAGTGGATGTCTTTTTTTTTTCTTTTGTCGGCTGCTCGCTGGAATCAACACTTAGTTACCATGCAGTGTTAAAGTAGTTGTAAGCGGTTAAAAAAGCTGCAAGGAAGACAATTAGTAATTTTGTATGCAAATAGATATAAGAAAGAATACCAGTCGCAATTCATTATGTAAAATAGTATAGATGACAACACACGAGATATTGTGAAGAAAACTTGCACTAATCACATGCAAAATTACACCAAAGCTATGCATTTATACGTTAATAGGTTTACTTCTTTTTGAATGCAAACTGTATGTAATGATATAATGGTAGATAATGATATATAACTTAATTGGTGATGAATTAGTAAAACCTAGCGGTTTGAAAAATAGTAGCACATCATAAACATTTAAAATAATAATTCATTTGTATTTTGGTGCTGCACTGAAATCCTTAAATGGTGTCTTTTAATATTTAATTAAATAATTATTGTTCATAATGTCTGAAAATATGTTTTTGTACATAAACCATAGCTACATTAAATGACATTTTAGGGTGTAATGCATAAACGTACGATAGTTTGATGTTTTTGTGATTTTGTAGTTTATAATTTTATTCTGAAAATCATTATTTCAATCAGTGGCAATCAAGTCATTGCTGCAAAAACAAAACAAAAAATATATATTTTAAATGTAAATGTAAATAAATGTTCTTTTCAACTTTTTGTTCATTAAATCTCCCTAATTTATACCAATTTCTGAAAAAAGCAGCATAACATTAATAATATTGATAGTAATTATAAATTATTTTATAAATTAATAATATAAATAAGGTGACATGGTGGCTCAGTGGTTAGCACTGCTGCCTCACAACAAGAAGGATGCTGGTTCGAGCCCCGGTTGGGTCAGTTGGCGTTTCTGTGTGGAGTTTGCATGTTCTCTCCTTGTCTGCGTGGGTTTCCTCCGGGTGCTCCGGTTTGTCCCACAGTCCAAAGACATGCGGTACAGGTGAATTAAATAAACTAAATTGGTCATAGTGCAAGTGTGTGAATGAATGTGTATGGATGTTTCCCAGTACTGGGTTGCAGCTGGAAGGGTATCCACTGTGTAAAACATATGCTGGATAAGTTGGCGGTTCATTCCGCTGTGGCGACCACTGTTGAATAAAGAGACTAAGCCGAAGGAAAATGAATGAATGAATGAATAATATAAATAATAAATACTGATTTATAATATTTTAAAGTATTTTAATACTGGTAATAATAACATGTTTCATAAGCACCAAAATTGGCACATTAAAATTATTTTTTGAAGGATCATGTGATGCTGAAGCAACAGTAACAGCTGAACAAAAAAATTATAGTAAAACTACTTCCCAATATTACATTACATGTAAAACTGTAAACACAACCTTAGCGAGCAAAAAGCAAAAATATTACAAAAATCACACTGACCTTAAACCCAGAGAAATGTGTGAAGAATATCAGTCGAGTGCTGTTTTGCAAGCACTATAATAAAGTCAGCACAACTCTTGCAGGCAGGAGTTAGTATGGGCCAGTTGTTATTATATATTGTTTAAAGGGGGTGATTTTGAAAGTGCTACGATATGGTAAATGGTCATCTGTGACATTTGGTCAAACAGTATCAAGGACTGCCAGCAGGAAACCTCAGAAGACAGCAGATTTCCCTTCTTTTTCTCTGGATAAGCTACATTAAGGCTCTTCTCTTCATCCGTCTTTTCCTACACAGTCCAGTTGCTATGAGACCCCAATCAGTAGAAACCCAATTAAAGACACAAGGATGATTTTGGACCAGCTAGACGAAATGGTCCTTCCGATAGCGGCTAAATCCTGCAGCTGATGAGGACAAAATACCCCCGTTGTCATATATCCTTGGCCCCCCTTCCCCATTCTCTCACTCTTTCCCTCTGTTTGACCTCTTCAATGACCTCTACTGTAAAATACAACATTTAGCACTTTAAGTGGCTTCACGTCACGTAGTGAGCTAATTGCTTGACTTCAGTTGTTGGAAATCGCATTTTCTTTAATGAAGCTGATCGCAATAGAGCAGCTTTTATATTTGCTGCCGGATTGGAAACTCAGAATAGTGTGAAACACACACACACACACATGCAAAGAGGAGAGTTTAACGATAAGAAAAGCAGGGAGGCGACTCTCGTGCAGCGATAAATACTCTGCCATTTCAGCCGTCCCATCGACAAAAGCGAACGCTCTCCACGAGACTTACATGCAAACACACAAGCAATAAGACAATTATTTAGGGCTTTGATAATTACGTGTCAAAGGCAGTGCAAGTCACCAGATAATTAGGTGAGAACTGAATGGTAATCCACAATGGCGTCCCTGGAGGCAGGGGAAAAAAAAAACACTCAACACATTCCCAGAAGAATAAGGGAGGAATAAAGTAGCGAAGAGATAAATAAATAACATAGGCTTTTAAAAAGGAACGTGCTTACCAACAAATAGCACCATGAAAAAGCAGCAATTACCATGGTGAGGAAAGACAGTGCTGATACGCACACACACACACACACACACACACACACACACACACACACACACACACACACACACACACACACACACACACACACACACACACACACACACACACACGTGCACATGTGCGGGTGAATCCAGATGCGGGGCTGATTCAGGAAGCCATGCTGTTAGCATCGGTGCTGAGTCCAGACTAATGCATCCAAACTGCTGCCATAATCTGGACATCCCACTGCGTGGTAAAATGAAGCTTAAATATTTGATTGATTAACTGTCCAATTACGACCGGCAAGAGAGGGCCAACACTGTGCATAGATGCACAGTGCGCACAGCTTACATACATCCACATCCGCGAAACAGCAGTATGTCTTGGCAAACATCTAAACTGGCCCTGAAACCTATTTGGACACTTGCAGTAAGAAACTGTTAAGAATGTATGAATATCAAAAGCTTTACCAAATTTGGCTGTGATGACAGGATCTAATACTCTCAGACCAAGTTGGATTTTTAAAGGGCTCTAAATAAGGCTACTCTCACCCCACCACCCCCGAAATAATAAACTACCTTTAACCAGCTGGAGTCAGTTTCACTAGTTCTGTGGAAGTTACAACTTCCTATAGTGTAAATGAGCACTAAGTTACAATTTGCTTGAATGTTGAATCTATAAAAAGGACAGAAGTCCTGTGTTGGTTTTCCAGAAGTCCTGTGTTGGTTGCAATTACAAAAAAAAAAACCCCAGAACATTATAAAAAATAAATAAATAAATAGAAAATAAAAATCTCCATGTTTATATAAAAATGCTATATAGACTGTCTCCCTGATAATAGGTCAACATTTCAATTTGAACTATATAATAATAACTATTATATATATATATAACATATATTTGTTTTAAAATAACCAGATATAAGACTTAA
>CAIGQV010019084.1:4930298-4972381 GCA_903798115.1 Danio jaintianensis
GTGTGTGTGTGTGTGTGTGTGTGTGTGTGTGTGTGTGTGTGTGTGTGCGTGTGTGTATTTACAGGGACACAAAGTTGTATAATGACATGGTGATATGAGTATGACTTAATTGTACTCTATTAAGATAGTTTAGAGAGACAATAATCCAAAATGCTTTAAAAAAATAAATAAAAATATTCACACTTAACTCTTTTGAAATTCAAACTTGGTTACAAGTTTGCTTTGAGGATTGGGTTTAGAGGTAGGGCCATACAATAAGTGTTTTTTACTATATAAAATACATTATGCCTATGAAGTGTCCTTGTAAACCATATATACAAGTGTATCTGAGTGAGAGATGAGAGATACATTGTGTGAGATATGAGAGAGAGAGAGAGAGAGAGAGAGAGAGAGAGAGAGAGAGAGAGAGAGTGTGTGATTACAGCAGGAGTGGGTTTGTGGTGGTTCACTACCTGGAGTGACAGATCTAAAGTTGAACCAACTAGAAGTTTTAGCGTTTACACACGGAACCTACTTCAAGTGACATTAAGTTGTGATAATGTCACATGGCAAAAAAATCTGCAGAAATTGTACAAAAAAAATTCCAAGCCTCTAAATTATACACAGTTGCTTGATTTTGCATTTATGTCTTGCATTTATGTCTATGTGAATGTTGCTTTACTTGTAGAATTCCTCACTGATGAAGCTTTAATCAGTAATCCACTTTCAGCCACAGTACATCTAATGCTGATCCACTCACATCGCTCATATTAATGTCCAACTCCACCGAGGACCTACATCTCGCATACATCAAGGTGTAGGTTCCATCTCTGTGGCACCTCAGCCTGGCTTCAGGCGGGTGTGAGTGTGTGCATGTGCGCATACATTTATGACCAGCAAAAACCCACAGGCACCCGCAGTGGGACGCAACCCCACACCGCCACCACAGTCGTACGTCTTAAGATGACATCAAAAGAACACCACGAGCTGTTGATGCTCTCTTTACCGTCTCTCCAGTATTTCACACAACCCACCATAATTCACAGCACATAAAACCTTAAAACGGCACATAAAACAGTTCATCTCTTTTCAGTGTCGGCTTCCCGGGCTTAAAAATTAAATATGTTTTACCGCAGGTACATAACTAAAATATAGAGTTTAAAAAAAAGAGTCTCGTAAAAGATTCAAGCAGCATTTGACTACGTGTTCAGAAGCGGGAAGCTCGCGTCTCTCCCTGCAGAAGCACTGCGGAGGCGAGCAGACTTCCACGGCACGTCCAGATCTATAGAATAATCGGCACCGCATAGAGATGTGTGATATTATGAACACACAGAATGCTCTCATATGACATGTGGAGAGAGAGAGAGAAGTAGTGAGAAATCTGGCCCAAACTGTTTGACTGGTTGAAAACCCGGTGCTGTAAAACACACTGACATTCAATCAGATTTAAAACACATATGGAGGGAAAGCAGAATGTCGAATGAGAGAGGAAAATAATGTACTGACGAGGTAAAACATCTGAAGCTCACGGAGAAACTGATATCCAACATCCTCTGAAAGAGCAGAGTTCAGTGACATTTGGGAAGTAAGGTGGTTCTCTTTCAGGAGAGCGATTTTACAGCTGGTTTTCCTTCTTTCTGGCCTCTCATCTTCCAGAATATGAAGTATTGTTTTGCTTTTTTGAACGTCCTTCCAAATATCCATTAAAATTCAAGATTAAAAGTTTGTCTATTTACCTCAACCTCATGTGAATCAAGACCTGTCCAGCTATTTCTTGTACCATTAGTGTTTAAATATATAAACTAAGAAACCACTTGGTAATACTTTTTATTCTTTTGGATGTACTCAGACAGACAGACAAACAGACAGACAGGCAGACAGACAAACAGACAAACACTATTATACATATTCCAAGTTTATCTTGATCTTGGTCTAAAAAAGGTCAATATTAACCTAAAATATTTTATTGATTCCAATGAACTCCAAATAAAGCACATAAATGTCATATAATGCAATTAAATCACAACTTATAAGACATAAGACAAATCATATTTCACTATCCATTTCAACCAAATGATTGACAAAATGTCACTTTGTACATTTCTTGCTATACTTGCTCATAAAACAAAACAACTCTCTATTAACTATCATGAAATAGATGACTCATGCTTTATCTATTATTGTTATTTTGCATTTTACAGTGCATGGCATCCAATTATGAAGAGGAGACAAAGGCAAAATACACAGAGGGGCAGAGAAAAAGAGAAGGTGAAAATCAAAGAAGAAAGATGGAGGAAAGCGAGGGATTGCTGTCCTCCTGGACTAGCCTTAGTCCCGAGTGCAGACCTTGCCGTAGGCTCAGAGGGAGAGAGACAGAGGAAAGGAAAAGCATGTGGAAAGGTTTGCTCCTGAGGTCATGCGCAGCACAACATCAAGAAGAAGAGGATGAGCGGGATGTTCGACTCCGTTAAAGATGACCTGCAAGAAGTTCCTTCTAGAACACAAAATACTGTATATTGAGGTGTAATGTATTAATCCTTTAATTGGGATTAAACAGTGAATAAAAAATGTCTCTCTCTTGAAATAATAAACATATACTGAAACCATCTAAAATCATATTTAGAAATCTTAAAATGTTGGCATTAGTAAAATGTTTATTTTTTTTACAATAAAAAATAACAATCTTTGACTACATTTGAAACTGCATATCTTATTCCTGTTAGAAAAGTGAAATTTTCAGCAGCAATTAATATAGTCTTCAGTGACTTAAAAAAAATCTAATCTACTGACTTAGTACTCAAACATATATGTTTATAATAAATGTGGAAAACAACTGTTTTGTGTAAAACTTGAGATTATATGAATAATAGGAGTTCCAAAAGAAAAATTGTATATATTTTTTTATTAAAAAACACAAAAAAAACTTTATAAACATTATAAATATTGCATATTTCTTATATATTACATATTAAATAATAAGGTTTGCACTGTGCGCTTGCGGTTTTTAAACTTTTTCGGTGCGTTAATCTTGTCAATATTTTTAGTCAGAAGGTCGTGATTCGCACTCATCAAATAATTACTTTGTATAGTATTTATTTTATTTTACATTCTTCAGGTGATACAAAACACAAACGTTTCGGCACAATGCCTTCCTCAGTGTGTGACACAATCCTCTCACTCCACCCCTTTATCCCACAATCAATCACATTATGTCATTAGTTGTCTCATTTTCATTTCAAATACTATAATTGTACTGTAAAAGTACTGTATTCATAAAGGGAGACACGGTGGCTCAGTGGTTAGCACTGTCGCCTCACAACAAGAAGGTCACTGGTTCCAGTCCCGGCTGGGCCAGTTGGCATTTCTGTGTGGAGTTTGCATGTTCTCCCCGTGTTCGTGTGGGTTTCCTCCGGGTGCTCCGGTTTCCCCCACAGTCTAAAGACATTTGCTATAGGTGAATTGAATAAACTAAATAGGCCATAGTGTATGTGTGTGAATGAGTGTGTATGGACGTTTCCTAGTACTGGGTTGCAGCTTGAAGGGCAGCAGCTGTGCAAAATATAAGCTGGATAAGTAGGCAGTTCATTTCGCTGTGGTGATCACTAATGAATAAAGGGACTAAGCTGAAGGAAAAAGAATAAATGAATGAATGAATGAATGTATTCATAAAAATAAAAATAATTTTAGTAAGAGATACAATCTGTGCAGTTTCATATTACGTGAATCATCTGACCAATGCAACCTCTGATTCTTGATTCACACTGATTCCCATACTGACTCAACCAGTTTCACTCTATATATCATATAAAAGAAAAAAAAAATATCATCATCTGGCAAGTTGCTGCAGACTGAGTGGCTTTACTCCTAAACAGCAATGGATCACTATTTCTTGAAGCTGAAAAACCAGAGATATAAAAATTCAGCTTTTTTAAAACAACCTTGACTAACATTATAAGTAGACCTCAGGGAGAGAGAAAAAATGAATAAAACTGTAAAGAATGTATGAGTGTATGACTAAGCTATAAACTCTAATCTCTATATACAAGTTCCATATATTTGTGTGCTGTATCTCTTAGCCCTGTTCAATACCCACCCTAAACCGAAGCATGAATACACATCACATAACCCTTCGCTCATTCTCGATACCCCTCAGAGCGGCGACTATTAAGATATTGGCGTCAAAGTTTTTTTTTCCTCTCGTCTCTCCCACACTCCTTCCTGCTGCAGGTTGGGGAGGATGAATCTGAGGTGAACTCTGCATAGCACTATCTCAGGGAAAAAAAACAAAGTGATCAATGTGGGCAGGCGATGCGAGGTTCCCTAGGACAAGCCAATCAATGCGTGAGAGGAACCTTGCCCAGGGCCTTTATGCAAATGGAGGCACGTCCGGTAACCCCGGGAGCCGACATGTGCGTCAGATCAATGGGGCGCTGCATTAAAAACCTTACAGCTATATCAGATGCCTGCCCACTAAATATGTAATGATGAACCCCTTAAGATTTCACTGTGAACTCTTTAACTAGCGGCTGCGGCACATGTGTGAAAGTAAAAATTGCATTTTGTACACTGAGAAAGAGTTGGTGGACACTTGATTATTGTCATTTGCTGGAGATTTACTGTGAATATAGTGGCAGACATGGTTGATGTACTGTAAGTGCTGTGATGTACACGGTAAACACAAAAGAATGCTAAAACAACTACATAATTGTTTGATTTCCAACATTTTTCAAAGTATTCCCTTTTGTATTCTAAAGCTGAAAGTCATATACGTTTGAAATGACATGGAGAAGGTAACTTAATTGTAGGGATTCTGTACATGAACTAAAACAAATACAAGTTATCATTTATCACTATACTGTAGCTATGTGTCCATCCAACAATTTTTAAGAGCATTTTAGGATTTCTCATAATGATTTGCGCACTGACGCAAAATTAATTTATTATGAAAGAAAAATAAGTTGCAATGCATTCCATGCTTTCAAAAACGTGGGTTTCTTAATAACGATTTATCACAAATCTCAGAAAGTGAACATTTTATTATCCAAACCCTTTCCCCAAGAGCTATTTATTTATTTATTTATTTATTTATTTATTTATTCATTCATTCATTCATTCATTCATTCATTCATTCAGTCAGTCAGTCAGTCAGTCAGTCAGTCAGTCAGTTAGTTGCCTGCATTTTTATGATTTCCACCCAATTTTGACAACCCTCAGAATATTTTCTGCTAAAAATATATATTATATAAAAATAAAGAACCAAGCCTACTTTTAAATAAAACAAAAACATGTTATTCTATCTCCATGTGTTCATGTTTTATCACCACTTGAATGCATATATATATATATACTGTACATTGTGGCAAGGGTGTGTGTGTATAACAGAACTTTGTTGGGATCAATGGGGGCAGATCATTCCACTATGGTGAGCCCTGATTAAGAAGGAACAAAGCCCAGGGAAAGTGAAACTGAGATTGACAGGTTTTCGGTGTATCCACGTTGCATTTAGAAGTTTCTGTGCCTGTTAAAGAATCTCTCTCACTGACTCTTCCCGATGAGATTCAAAATGGTCAAACCATGAGTGATCAGAGACCGAGTCCATCAACGCCTCCCTGTTTAGTGGTACATTATTTTTACATGCAATCTGATCACTTTCTTTATTTTTCTTTTTATACATGATCTGATCTACACTGATTGTCTATGTATTTTGTACCCAGAGGAATGACAAATAGCGTAATAAATTCAAGACTTTACGCTAGACATTCCCTTGCCATAATAAACCTAGAAAGTACAGTAGATTGCCATTTTTAAAAAAACCTCATCAATGGCAGGGAAGTGTTGTTTCTTAATTGCCGAGATATATTGTCAATGGTGGGGAAAGAGTTAAACAAATGAGATAGATAAATAGATTTATTTTTATTTTTATGCAATATTCAAATTTTGCGTATAATTCAATTAAATTTGCACTTTTGGATAGAAACATAGTTGTAGATAATGTATCCTAATTTCTACTGAACTGTTTTAGTTACATGGAACTTATAATACATATAAACTTTTAAATGGACTAATGCTGTTTGTTTACAATGAACAGTGAGGATGCATGTGTTGTATTGATCATCAACATGGTAATTGTGCTCATTCTGGATGCTGGGAGAAACTGCACATCAGTCTCGACTCCAGACTGTCAGTGAATAATATTTCGTTTCTATAGAACGTCTCTTTACATTAGACATTTTGGGATGGCCTGAGCATGAGTAAATCATTTGTGGTGAACTAAATTTTTAAGATTTCACTGTAAACTCTTTAACTATAGTGACAGAGGAAAATGTCTGAAAGTGAAAAGCTTGATCGGTATCAGAATAGATGTATATAATTAAATCAGACACTATATTGTTTATGAGAAAAGCATATTCACTTGGTAAATTTTGTGCTAGAGTTTTGTGTTTGAAATATTCAAAACGGTACCATGGTATAAGCTAAATACACCAGAAGGCTAACTTTGGTCTCCTCAAAATATTCCACAAAATATCTTCTTTTTTATTTCACCGAAGTATGCCAGTTTGCCAAAATGCCAGTTTGAAATCACATCAGGGTACCGTAAGCAACTTGCATCCCTTTAACTTATATGGAGCTGGCTGTGAACTGTGCTTGTAAAAATGCTTGTATTATTTATAAACTAAAACAAATCAATGAGATAATTCATCTCTGGCATCGTGTCCTAACCTTTGCAATTCCAGTGAACTCCAATTTGTCTGTCTTCACAAATGCAAAAATGTTGCACAATGCAATAAATCACAAACAATCAGAAGATATTTATTGTTTATTGTGCAACATTTTAAGCAATATAATTTTGCTGTGAACTAACTAGCAGCAAATGTACATCTAGCAAAAGGCTGGATTTATACTTCAAAACAAACATACAATGATTACAACGAATGCTCAACTATTGTTTTTTAACACTACTTATTTTATAATATTTAAAATGGTACACTATAGAAAGTAATTCATTGACTACTTTAAAAGTAAGTAAACCTGCTGCTTTAAGCAGTTACTGTAGTTTATTAAAAAAAATTTAATAAATGAAATGGAAAAGTAATTAAACCTGTTGCCTTAAATGATTAAGTAAACGTACCATGTACATAATCTTAAAAAAATAATAATAATAGGTTAAGTCAACTTAACAGTTCCAATTTATAACTGGTTTACTCACTTTTAAAAAGTAAAGTAAACTTGTCGCTTTTTAGGGCAACAGGTGTGCTAACTTTATTAAATAAAGCAACTTTTTACCGTGTATTGTGACACTAAACACAAAAGTAAGTTAAAACAACTAAAGAACTGTTTAGTTTCAGACAGTATTTAAAACTTCTTCTTTTGTATTCCACATAAAAAATAATACTGGAGTAATACTGGTTTGAAATGACACAAGGGCAAGTAACTTGTACTAATTCAATAGCAGCAGCTGTGAACAGTGATTTAAAGGTATAGTTCACTCAAAAAAGAAAATGTACTAACTATTTACTCACCCTTGTGTAGTTTCAAACCTTTAATAGTCTCTTTTTTTTCTGTTGAACACAAAAGAGGATATTTTGAAGAATGGTGAAAACTTGTAACCATCAACTTCCAGAGTAGAACTTCCACCCCATACCCCCCCTTAAGAAAAAAATAATAATACTATTTATACAAATACAAGTCAATAATTACAGGTTTCTACATGTTCAAAAACATGTTCTTGTGTGCTTAACAGAAGAAAGAAACTCAAATAGGTTATAAACAAAGGGTGAGTAAATGAGGACAGACTTTGGATAAACATTTTTGGATAAACTATCCCTTTAACTCCAATTAGCCTGTCCACATCAGATGCAAAAAATGCTGCTTAATGCAACAAAATCACAAACAATCAGACAGCATTTGCTGTTTAATTTACAATGTTTTATGGAAGAGGGTGTTGGGTCATTATACAGCAACGAACCCTTTATATGTAACTGTAAACTCATTATCTTACAGCAGAGAGACATATGTGAAACAGAAAAGCTTGATGTGTACATCAAGCCAGATGTACAGCATGAAACCGGACACTTAATTATAGTTTGCGTGAGCATATGCAAGCTGGCAAATGTACCACGAAGATGGCGTCAGACTTTAAAATTAGACTGATATATTCCAAACGGTCCTGCAGCGTAGATGCCAAACACAACCGCGTGCTAAAACAACTCTATAAAGGCTATTTTACATTAGCATGGGACGAAATGAAGTGTCAAAAAGACGCCTCAAATATGTCTGTCAAGCCATGACAGGGCTCATCACGGACGTTCAATGGCTTATTGTAATACATAATTGCATATTCTATTAGGGGGTACTCATAGCGATATACATTCACATGCAAATGATTTGGTCCAGATGAACCACACAGAAGATGACAGACAATAAGCAGGCATAACAAACACGTCTATGTCAGCGCAGACGCATAAACACAGGCGCGTATGCCACAATTGTGGAGTTACACATCGAATCAAAGAGTCTCTTCTCACTTCAAAGTGTATTGTGGACACAGACGTGCACACATTCCTGGAGCGGGTCTTATCGGCGGTGTGAAGATAGGCCACTCCACACAGGCGTTCGCTGATAGTTTATTTATAGAAATAGTGGAGCAGGGCCATTTCTCTTATCGTGCGCTTGCTTCGCCGTAAATGTATCCGTCCATTCATGTTTATGTGCTAAACTCTCGGAGCCTGTTAACAAGGAGCGGCTAATTAAGCTTGTGACAGAGAAAAGATGAAGTGGGGGAGGAAAAATATGAGAGAGGGAGGGAGAGAGAGAAAGACAGACGGACGGAGGGAAAGATGGAGTTAAATGCATAAGATTGACCTCGTGTAACTGCGTGGACCAAACAATATACAAAACTAAAGTTGAAACTGCTTTAGGAACCCAACAAAAAGAATATGCAATGATTGATGGATAATATGACTTAAACATATTAAAGATAATACAAAGATAATATAACATAAAAAAACATAAATAAAGTATAATTATTTAATAGACATAGTACAATGGAAAAAAAAATGTTAAAACACAATGAAAATATACGAAAATAAGACCAAATTAAAATTTGAATTAAGCATTTTTTACTGTTTTATGTATTTATTAATATTTAGTCTTTATTAAATTGACCTAAAATAATTTAACAACTATGCAATTCTGTAACCGTTTTATTTATCTATCAATCCATCCATCCATCTATAAATTATTACTTGAAATAATAAAACATGCAATTTATTAACACGTTGATATGGTTATATTAGTTTGTTGCATTTATTTATTTAAATTAGAAGCACATTCTACTGTACAACAGTAACAGGATTATATAACAAGTTAAACATAATTTGTATTTTGATACAATATTATTGCTATTGTTGTTTATAAATAAAGCCTTAAAATAATTATATACATTTCAAACACATATAACTGACAATAAAATAAAAAGAAAAAAAACACAAAATCCAAATACAACACAATACAAAATAACTAAACCACAAAACAAAGAAAACACAATGCATAATAAAATAAGCCAAAACAGCACGCAATAATTATCATTACACATTTCAATTAAGTAAATTATTTTGAGAAAATTGGCAAAGCCAGTTAAACTCCCAGCCCAAAAGAGGTAGGCACACCAGATAAAACAACAAAATTACGACCCAAAAGTGGGGGGAAAGTATGAAACAAAACAATTAAGACACAACACAATAAACATAAGTGACAAAAACAACAAAATGATGCTACAACACAAAAATAACGACTCTACAAACAAAACAACACTACTACAAATATGAGAATGATGCAACAACTCCACATAACTGTCCTAAAGCACAAATGAAATAAGCTCCACTGATGTGCTTTAGGACTCAACATGGTGAATATCGTAAGTACTTGTGTGTGAAGAGATTTGCTCATAAGACAGATCATCTTGCCTGGAGATCTGTTCCTCTGTGTAATATTTAGCAGATACAGTGCCTATACTGTCTTTATGCAGTCAATAAAAGACAGCTACTATCTCCATTTTACCAAGGTGCCATATGTTTAATATTACGTGGATCTGAAATGAACAGACATACTCATAAAAACGTCTAACAACATTTACTGAGCAGCGTCAAAACTCATTTAACCTCAAACAGCTGACACACACTTTTCCTTCATCATAAACATCCACTCATCCACGCGTAAGACAAATTAAATTCACATAACTATGTTTGGGCAAACTGCGCAAATAGGCAGAAAATGCATAATTGTTAAACAAATGATACAAAGTAGCCGTAATTATAAAAATTGAAAGTCATAATGCACATTCTATAACAACACAAATTCTACAATTATTATAATAATAAATATGTGTGTCATCTGTATTTAAACACCGTTCAGATGACAATTTTTTTTGTCAGTTAAGATTTTGCGATTCTGTCTAGATAAATACACTAAAAAAAGACTTTCTGCTTGTCTTTTTTGGGACAACTTAATTGTTTTATGTTCAATTCACTTAAATTTGTAAAAGCAATTAAGTTTACTTTATTTGTGTTGGGGCAACTAGAAGGATTTGTGTGGAACTCATTATTTTTTACATTTTATCGTATCATATCGTAGACACCAAATACAGCAGCTTTCAAATACAGCAGCTTCGGGATTAATCATCACGTGATGTCTACAAAATTGATTCTGTCATCAAGAAGCCGTAAATGTCTCTGTAATTGTCTGATTTGTCAGATTACGTGGTAATTTCAGTACTCACCACACTCAAAAAAAAGAAAATGAGTATAGCTATAATTTTGTATAAATAGTTTATCATTAACTGTTTGTAACTTTTTGATTTGATTTATTTTGTCAGTTTTTTTAAATGTATGTTGTCAAATTCCTTAGAATCAATCTAAATCTGCTATCGAATACTATAAGATTTAATCAGTTAAAAAAAGGTATGAATATGGTATAAATATATCTAGCTGTAGAAAAAGCCAGATCCAATTAGTTAAATTCTATGAGACTGGTTTACTTAATATCCGGGGGCAAAACCTGCGCAGCTCCATACTCCACACAACAGATGAATTAACAAAATGCATTTAAAACATATTGGATTTATTGATATTATTACATAAATCTTGTTCTTAGTTTGCTTTCGTTTCTGTTTAACTAACCAATATTAATCACATAAAGTTTATTAGTGAAATTATGTTAAAAGTATGCAACCCAAATGGATGAAAATTGTATATGCAATCAGAACACATCTTATTTGTTAGGTCTAAATATTTTTTGACTGTGCAGGTTGCAGAAGTGTCTCAGTTGCCAACATTTATCTTTTTATTATGTCATGGTTGTTATACGATGACATGTCGTGTACTGTTGCCAAAGAAAAGTTGTGGACAAGGGAAAAAATTAAACATGCTAGACTAGACATGCTAGATAACGACATGAAGCGTCACAGACATGGCATCGGTTGTAGTGCATTATGGCACACTACACTAGAAGAAACAATTGAATCTTCTGTCCCAATGTCCATTTGTCGTTTATGAACACCCACGACACCCTACATCAAGCAAATTTGCGCCGGAATCTGGAACAAATTGTGTCACACAGGTGAGTGGGCTTCACAAACCACCTGTAAAAACACTTCACTCTCGCTCACACAAAAAAAACACACCCTAACACTAGCACTTAATTCTCTAACAACAAACAGTTCCTTTGTATAATTAGCTTGTGTGTATTGTCTTTTCTTGTTGAATCGCTGAATGCCTTGAGAATTGTAAGTCGGTTTGGACAAAAAGCATCTGCTTAATGACTAAATGTAATGTAAATGTAAGTGGACTACCGTATTCATGTACTGTAAAAAGTACAATAAGACATATGTGGTGTGTATGGAGTGTGAGCTAGAAAGCTGATTATTCTTATACACACACGCACATTTACACACAAACACACATTCACACACCCGCGCACATACAAAAATCCCCTGAATGACCCCGTTTTCACATAACACACCTGGACTGCAAATTGATATCAATTAAAAGCCACAGACGGATGGGCTTCCATTCTCCAAAAACAATCTGTGCATGCTAGATTGCTCGTCATCTTCTAAAAACAAACAGAAATTAATGACAAAATGAGCCGGAAATACATAAATAAGCCAGTCGCGAGCTGTAGTCAAAGCTCTCTCTCTCTCTCGCTGGTGAATTCCTCCCAACAGAAGTCCAGGAGGGAAAAATTGGGTTTGAAGTGGCCCGTCATAAATCAACTAAATTAATAAATAACAGAAAATGGCACAAACAGGCAGATAAAGAAAACAATGCCTGGGAGGAGGTAAAAAGGAAAAAAGGCAATCCACAGTGGGGGAAATCTTTTACAGTGTTGATTGTCAGGATCTCTATTGAAGGTACAGAAATGAGCCACACACTCTGTGGGCTGGAGACTGCAGACCCTTCGCTGTTAATCAGGAGAATTCAACAACAATGCACAAGTCCAGGGGAAGCCTTAAGCTCAGTTCACCATCACACCCTGATAAACAAATATCACCAGTCTGAGCTTCATGCCTGGGGAACTGCATGAAATAAATAGTAGGACAATATCATCACATACATTCCAGCTGAAGAACTGAATTCATTCTAACCAACTTGAATGTATAAATACAAATAATACAGGCTTTAGCATCTACTGTTAGTCAATGTTTTGGAGTCTGCATAAAATTACATATAAAAAGTGATTTTAAATGCATAGAAAACAATAAATGCAGGTGAAGTGTGTACTTTAATATTTTAAATAACTTTTGTGAAAATAATGTAAACATAAAAATTCAATAACCATTTAGTATAACATTCATTCATTCATTTTCTTTTTCGGCTTAGTCCCTTTATTAATCTGGGGTCGCCAAAGTGGAATGAACCGCCAACTTATCCAGCATATGTTTCACACAGCGGATGCCCTTCCAGCTGCAACCCATCACTGGGAAACATCCATACACTCTCATTCACACTCATACACTACGGACAAATTAGCTTACCCAATTCACCTATCCTGCATGTCTTTGGACTGTGGGGGAAACCGGAGCACCCGGGGGAAACCCGGGGAGAACACGCAAACTTCACACAGAAATGCCAACTGACCCAGCCGAGGCTCGAACCAGGGACCTTCTTGCTGTGAGGCGATCGTGCTACCCACTGTGCCACCATGATGCCCTTTAGAATAACATATTTATGTAAAATTTAAGAAAATAGTGTTTAGTATTTTGGGAATAATTGTTTAGTATTTTTAGTATAGAGAGTATTTTTTTTATTTAACATTGTACTAAACTTATTTTTTATGCTTGAAAACACCTTTCGATTTTTGACCTCTTTAAATCCCCATTTCAGCTATTTCTAATGTCACAGATTATTAATACTTCTTTTTTTTTTATCTTGAAGAACAATGAGTTGTTTTGAGAAAAATAAATATTAAGCATCCTAACTTTTTTTTTCAATACAGATAAGAAATGATTACAAACTAGCCATTAACCATTCTGCTTGCCTTGATTCATTAACTGTCGGTTACTAGGTTACCAGGTTATCAACATCACCGCCAGTCATAACAATCAGTTTTTTGAACTTTAAAAAAGATTTGCTTGAATTTAACTTGAAACTGGCCACAAAAAAAAAAGTGCTTTCTGAAATTCAGTTCATTAAGTCTCTGTGTTATGGGACAAAAGTTACAATTAACAAAGAGAAACCAAACCCTAGACCAGTGGATGTCAATCCTGGTCCTCGTAACACCTCACTCTGCATACATGTTTCTCTTACCACTCGTCCTATTCGATCATAAAGGCCCAAGTATACTCAAACAAAATCAAAGAACAAACTGAATTAATCTCTTTTTTTTTTTTATCTAGCAAAATCAAAGTACATTTTTAGTTCATTCTGGCAGTTCGAAACAGCTCACCAAAGCCAACTTTTGGGGGAGTTCGTTTTCCACCTAAACACCTTTGAGCTACTATTGGTCCGTGGCAATTATGTAATCATTTTGGGCGTGTGGGAGTGTTCTGGAACTTTTCCTTCTTTGACCTGCAATTTCTTCTTCCTGATTTGTTTCTCTTTCAACGGAAAACAACATCCAAAACAACATAACTAGCCACATGAATACACTGGATAGTTGATTAGCAGAGCTGGTACAGATGTATCTGCACCTGTATGATCGCTAGCAAAGAAATTTTAAAGACTCGGAGAGTGTGTTGTGTTGTTTCACACCAGATGAGAAGCCCACCTCGTCGTGCCACATCTTTTCTATGAATTTGCACACACCGGTCGTGCCATTTGCTGCCGGCAAATAGAAAAGATGTGATTCGCTGTGGTGACTCTTCTCATGAAAAAGGTAATTTGCCAGATGTTTATGAAACTGCTGTGTTTACAACCCCACCTACTGCAGTGTGGGAATGTCAAAGTATTCAAAAACTGACACTCAGACTTTTCAAACTTCATTTTGCCCTCAAATAAAGAACAAAAATCAGGGCCTTAAGTGCCCTGTAAAGTGGACATCACAGTACATTCTGCCATGATTACAGTTTGCCATGATTTTAAGAAGTGTGTTCAATTAAAAGGGTATTAAAGTGCGCATAACATGACTTTTATACAAATGTCATGATTATGGTTAAATAACTTCACACTTAATAGGTTTCATCTTAAGTTGCTGCAAACAATGTAGAGCAAAAATTTGTTGAGCCAGCTTCCAATGTGCAGGGGCAATGGGGTAGAATACAGTAAACATTATGTAGGGAACATGTCAACTGGAACACAGTTCCTTCGTGAAGCTCTTTCATGGGGTCACGAAGTCGATCAGGGTTCAACAATTAAACATTCCAGGGTCTACATTTTGTCACATTGGAAAATTTTGAAGAATAAATTACAGTGACACTCTTTAACAATGACTAAATTTACAATATATAACAGCCCATAATATGTTGTTATAATTTTCAACTGGCACACAGGTGTGTAAACACACAAAGTTGTTACCTGAATTTACGCATGAACAGCGACAAACAAATGATACGCACATTTGATCCATTTATTTCATCAAAGCTGTGGGCACCCACACACTGGTGCACTGGGAGGCAGATGTATGATTGCATAACTCATTACATAATGTGCCCCATCTTCTCCAATCCGGCTGCTCTTTCCTCTGGCAGAGAGTCAGGAAGGTTACGCGGAGCTGAGCTCTGCCCTGACGGATGCTCCCACAGGTCTCTAGCTAGACTTACAGATGAAAGCAATCGCTGGAGCAAGCAGACAAGATGAAATGCAGAAAGAGGAGAATGAGGGACAGGTATGATCAGGTGAGATCAAGTACAGCGCTTCACAATAATTTTCCTTCAGGACTCACTATGGAAATCAAGTGGCAATCCAACATGGAACCACAACTGTTATACAACATTATACAAAAAAAAGTCTTGAGATTCTGAAGCATAAGTCAGATTACAGAGCAAGTGATTCTAAGAGAATCAAACACATACTGTACAGCTAGTGGAGTCTGATTCTCAAATGAATGACTCTAATGAATGTGACCTTTTAAGCAAATCAAACACACCGCAGAGCTAGTGTAGTCAGAGTGCCAAAATAAATGATTCTAATGGGTCTGATCTTTTAATTGAATCAAATATCTACTGCGCAATTAGTATAGTTCATTTAGTCAACAAATGATTCTAATGAGTCTGCTCTTTAAAGTGAATCAAACAACTACTGTACAACTAGTGTAGTCAGATTCCAGAACAAATGATCCAATGAGTCTGATCTTTTAAAACTTCTTCAGGCTGGTCTTTGAGTGAATTAAACACATACTACGCAACCATCATATGTTTATTCCCAGACAAATTATTATAAATAGTTTATTCTTTTTAGCAATGAGTCAAGAATATATTGTACAACTACAACCCCAGGCAAATAAATAAATAATATATATTATGGAATCACCACACCTTCTTTACTTAGCACATAAAAACAAATAATTGAAATGCTACAAAACATGCAGTGTTTAATAACTGAAATAACTAATTATGTGATACATAACAGAAAAAATGAAAAACACTATATTGCATTAAGTTGGTTCCAGTTTTCTTGAATAGCAGCTTTGCAAAAGTGCCCTTTACCATGAACTTTTATTTATATATTTAACTTTTATATATCATTTCCACCATAAACTTTCAATTGAATTTAAATCAGGACTGTTTGCTGGTCTCGTGATTGTGTTTATATGCCTTTCCTTCACAAAAATGCTGCATTTGCTCTGTGGCAAGATGTGTTATAATTCTAAACAATATCACCAACCATCTTTTTCCATTGATGGGATGATAAAAGTTTCCAAAATGGTCATGTACAGTACACCTGTGCATTGACTGTTGAGGTAATGACCCCCATTCCTAAACAGCTGCCTTTAATGTGTCTGATCTTTAAATTAAATCAAACACTTTCTAAACAGCTAATGTGGTCAGATTCCAGAACAAACTATTCCAATGAGCCTGATCTTTTTAATAGAATCGCTGTGCAAATGGTTTAGTCTCTATAGTGGATTCACTAATGCATGATTCTAATTGGTCTAATCTTTAAATTAAATCAAGCATCTACTACACAATTAGTATAGTCTATTTCGTCAACAAATGATTCCAATGAGTCTGATCTTTTAAGTGAATCAAACACCTACTGTACAACCAGTTTAACAAATGAATCTAATCAGTCTGATCATATACTGCAAAACTAGTTCATTTATCGAACAAATGATTCTAATGAGTCAATATTTAAGTCAATCAAACACATACTATACAACCAGTCCATTTCCCAAATAAATGTTTTTAAACCGTCTGCTCTTTTAGTGAATCAAACACATAATGCCAACTAGCAAAGCTCAAACTAATGATTCTAATGAGTCACTTCTTTAATTGAATCAAGCATATACAGTACAACTAGTATAGTCCATTTCCAGAACAAATCACTCTAAGTCATTTACGGTTCCGATTCCTACACAAATGATCCTAATAATCAAATGATATTTTAGCAAATCAAACACGCACAAACCAACCAGTCTGATTTCTGAACGAAGTACTGTAATGAATCTGATCTCTAAATCAATGAAACACATACTATTTTATACTATAACTAGTGTAGTCTATTAATTAACAAGATAAATCAGAAAGGTTCATAAACAAACTCTCAAACACGTCTCATTACTAATCATAAATCAGTGAACACTAACCACAAAACAATGCCAACCCGGTGGATACAGTGAATCAGGGAATTAATTCATATCACATATCTGCAAAACTTACAGCACATACTTCATTAAAGGCGGCACAGGATGGAAATCAGTTTGTAATGAGGCAACAAACATGTTAACTGCTTAATATAAGTGTTTAATGCATATTTATGCATTGTGCCATATCCCTCAGCTCTTATTGTACATTTTTGTGACTGAAAGAATGCCCATAAACTATGCACAACAGCCTATATTTTATTTACAACATATAACTCAAAAGCAGTAATGGAGGAACAGACTCAGTTGCCTACATAAAGCTCACTAGCTCCTAACACGAACCCTTATGACTTCGGCATCTACTCAGTTTGCTCAAATATTTTTTGACAAATGAAGTATTATTTTGCACATGCGTATTTCAGGGTACATCATGTTGTGTGTGTGAGAGTCAGAGAGAGAGAAAAAGAGAGAGAGGGACAGAAGCTGCAAAGCATCAGAACAGAGCTCACTTAGTTATTTTTTATGGCAAGTAATGCGTTACGTTACTTTTCAGTTACTTTTGCATTACTATTTCCAACCTCCTTCAGAACTTGCAGGGTTTATTTCCCCGTATTTTTTTAATAGAGGAGGACTTAACAATGCACTGTATAACCTACACCTTCATTTACCTTTAAAAACACATCAAAAAATAATAATTTAGGATAATGCTATCTATAGAGAATTTCCTGACTGAGAGCTATACATGCCATATATACAAATCAATGAAAGTTTAAAGGTGCTGTATGTAAGTTTTTGACTCTTCTAAAGCATAAAAAAAAAACAGAATTGTAAGGCTCTGCCATCTTAGTTTCTTTCTGTTCCTGCAGAGAGTGTATTCTCTCAATGAGTGCGTGATTCAACGTAACTAGGTTAATTTTAATTCAGCAATTTATTTTTTTTATTACTCTGTACTTAGAAAACCAATATTATTACATAACTCACTTTACTTGTAATGCGTTACTCCCAACACTTCACAACAATTCCAAATATGGTTCATATATTTTTATTCTAGGGGCAATTCCTGTGGTTATAAATGAGCATATAAAACATTTCTGGAGAATTGTTGCACTTATCTAAGCTACAGTATGTAGATATTAAAGAATGATTTACACATATCGTATCAATGCACTCCATGGAACCTTTAATAATCAAGAAGTTAATCAGATTCAGTACACTTTTGGATTTAGTGCAGCTGTAGAGTCAAATGGAAAAAAAAAAAGTCTCCTAAAACTCAGAATGACATGACGGAAACACGGAGCTAGAAGAGTGAGCCCTGACATAAAGCTGACGCACCACTCTTACTTAAAGGAACACACTTTGATTTATCCATAATTACTGCATACTGCATTTCTTTCTTAAAAAGAAATCAAATTTGACAAGAAAGAGGGAGAGGCAGCATGCGGAAGACATTAATCGGCCTGTGTTTGATGTGCCTGATCAGAAACGTGTTTGCTAGAGGAGTTAAAGGCAGCAGCAATTAAGCCACAAACGGCCTGTTTTCAGGCAAGCTGTTATGACGAGGCATAGATTTCTCCTCTTAAGCTCAAGCCTTTGTGCCCACCCTTTTTTTTTCATCTTGGTGTAGAATTTCTTCATTTTGAACTTAAAGGGATAATTCACCACAAAGTTTTGTTGATTACCCTCATGCTGTTCCAAACCCTGATACCTTCATTCATATTTGGAACACAAATTAAGATATCTTGGATGAAATTCAAGAGCTCCCTCATTCTCCACAGACAGAAACGGTCCTGACTTCTTCAGAAAGTCCAGAAAGGTACCAAAAAATATTGACAACATTTTGAGCTTCAATTGGAATTGGAATACTTCTGTGCACACATACAACTAAAATAATGACTTTTTACATAAACATTTTATCTATATAAACATTTTATTCTCCTCAGTGTCAGTACATTGTGCACATTCACAGGGACTGTCATATAAACCCTGGATATCCGCACACAGCTTCATCAACACCGTTGCGGTCTATGGAGCATGAGGGAGCTCTCAGATTCCGTCTGAAATATGTTAATTTGTATTACGTAGATGAACGAAAGTTTTTAATAATATTACTCTTAGTATTAATAGTAATTAATTAACCTCATGCTTCAGTGTCTAATCAAACATTCAGATCAATCAAATGCTCTGCATTTCTGAAACATTCCACCCCTACAAGACACTAAACTACACTTGAAATCAGTCATTTATTCACACATGTAACCAAGCTAAGGGTTAACACAAAGGGTTCACCAAAATACTTGCAAATATAAGAAAATATAACAGTTAATAACAGTTAACCGACTTAATGTTGATCTGAACAACTCAGTGTTTATTAGTCATAACAATGAAGGAAGAAAACCATAAAAAGCTGATGTGAGCTTGTACGCTTTCATGTACTTCTCTCCAGAAAGCCCCATTGGGGAAACGTATCGCACAGTCAGGCAAATTGGACATTACATACAAGTCTGTTACATATAGTTTTCTATATGCACATGTACAGTAGGGGATAAACGATTTAAGTAGTGTAAATATGCTTTCCTCTTTGGGTGAATGAAGACCAGTTTAATGTTAGTCACAAGAACAGCCGCAGCATGCAGCCTCAAAGATCCAGCCCAGCTCAGAGACACAAGAGGACACAAAGTGAAAGTGAAAAATGAAAGCAAAGAATCATATACACATTTGAGTTACACAGAATGCTAAAATACACTGAACAAATTGGACCCACTTGAATTACACTGAATGCTGTATTTTAATGTGGATAAAGAGTCAGACAGACTCAACATTGCTGTCGTAAACGGTGTCTGTCATGAGTATAAAACAAAACACTATTTGCTATTTTAAAAAGGGGGAGAGGCTACTCAAGTGTCCCACCCTGTCTTTATGTTTCAGGTGAAATTTTACAACCAAAGCTGTGAATTTGAAGATATCAGGAAGCTTTAAAATGGAATGGTCAACAAATGGAAATGAAAATATGAATGATTAATAATAAACAACAGATTCATTTTTAAATAAATTAAGTAAAAAAAAAAAAAAAAATATATATATATATATATATATATATATATATATATATATATATACACATATAAATTATATAATATAAATAAATAAATTAAATATAATTGTGAATAAGCAAATGAACGAGAAAATAAGATATAAACATTACAAATATATTAAGTGCATGAATAAGTGGGAATTATTTGTATTCACTCTTTTTATATTTAAAATTAAAATTTAATGTAGCCACTATACAACATAAACATTTGTTTATGTACTAAAAATGAATAAATCAAATTGTGAATAAAGGGAATGAATAAGTCAATGAATCAGAAAATATTTACAAATATATTAACAAGTGAAAATTTATTTTATTCACTATTTATTTCAAATTAAACCTTAATATAGCCCATATAAAACATACACATTAGTTTATTTACTAAAACAAAAGAACAAATCAAACTGTGAAAAAATGAATAAGTCAATGAATGAGAAAATAAATATTTACAAATATACGAATAAGTGAATGAATATGTGAAAACATATCAATGAAAAGTCAATGAATAAATATATAAATATTTATGAACATATTAATAAATGAATAAGTGAGAATGAATTTTATTTTCTCTTTTTTAATGGAATATAGCCAATATACAGCTATATTCTATTATTTATATTGTTTTAATAAATAATATTCTATATTATTTATTAAAACAAACAAAACAAATACATGAATAGATTTTCTTTTTTTTTCTTTTTGCTTGTTAGTACATTTAAATAAATAAATAATGAATGAAACAAACCAAACCAATCAACCAACAAACAAACAAATACATTGAAGTATTTTCACTTGACTACGCAACTACAGACAACTACGTCCAGCAGCTAAAACGATGAATGTACTTTAACTTGAAATGAAACGCTTAAACATTAATAAGATCTAAAAGGATAATTAATGTTCAATGAGTTATTTTCATCCAGTACATCCAATACAGAATGAACCTGACACTCCATTTAGACCAAAGACAAATGAATCAATGAAAGGCATGAGCATATTAAAAATACTGTGTGAGCGAACATTCCATCGATGTGTGTGTGTGTGTGTGTGTGTGTTTCAAAGTAAGTAAGAAGTAGAAAAAAACACACAAAAAACAGGGATGCATCAGAAAAAAGACGGCTAAACAGATCTCTGGAGAAAGACCGCCATGGCTCCACCAGCGAGGGTCTGTCACGGCCACAACGCCACATAAATATTTAACAGCTATATTCAAATTACGAAACACAGAGACTCCTGCCTCAGATAAAAACACATATTCCTGGAATTATCAGAGGAATGCTAAAGTCGTGGCCCTCCCTCCTCTCACGTTAAAAAGTAAAGTAGAACGGGTTCATGAAAAGTGCTCCTATGTAGGTGCAGCAGTGTGTGTGTGTGTGTGTGTGTGTGTGAAAGAAGGCAAGACAATGTATGTTTCTGCTACTGTAGAAGAAGTTGTCCTTATATAGTCTGGATACACCGATTACAGACTGTGACAAGCTACCTGACCTTTGACCCGAGATGTAATGTAATGCAGGATAGATCACCTCTGGGGTCATTACATAAAATTAATAATAAAAAAAAAAAAGGTAAATAAAATCTTTTAAGGACATTACATATTCTATATTCTAAGTATTTTCAAATCAGAAAATAGTGTTATGTGAGAAACAGACCAAAACATTATTGGTCAATAAATAAAATAATTTAAAAAGTTAAAAAATGTAAATAAAATAAAATAATTACTTTTTCCCATTAGTATATATAAACTAACTAACTTATAAACTAACTAACTTAATAAACAGATCAAATTTAATTACATTAAAATTACATTTTATTAATAAAATAAACATAAATTACATTAATTTTTCCCAATTAACACAAAAAGACATTACTTGACCTGTCAAAAAACTAACTAACTAAATAAATAATTAAGCAAGCTTTTAAGAACATTACAGTACAGTAAAATACTCTAAAATCCAAGAATTTTAAAATGAGAAAATAGCTTTGTATGAGGAACAGACCAAAACATTATTGGTCATTAAATAAAGCAATTTAAAAATATATTGTTTGTAATAAAAAACAAAAAAACAAAAATGTCATTAAATAAAAATAAAATTAAATAAAATTAAATACAATTATTTTTCTCATTAAACACAAAGGGGGATCATTTGAGTAATCTTTGTCAAAAAAAATTATTAATTAAATAATTAAAATAAATAAATAAATTTTTAAAAAGCTTTCAAGGACATTACAGTACAGTTGAAGATTTTATATTCCAAGTCTTTTAAAATAAGAAAATAGCTTATAATGTGAGGAACAAGATCAAAACATTATTGTCTAGAAATCTTCACCTCCACTTGAAGAGAAACACAACAACCAAGGGCGTTCACAATCAATGACTTCAAATTTGGCAGCATATTCCAGCATACTCAACAGGTATGAAAAACATGTAGAGAAAGAAAAAGTGCAGATTGATTGCAAAACAATTAAATGTGAATCCAGCATCCAATGACAAAATAGTAATCTCCAGACTCATGTCCTTGCACCTTTTTTTAAGAGAATAGATAAATTAAAATATAAAAAACGTTCCTAATTTCCTGTTCCTGGCAGAGAATTTCTTAAACATTGGGATAATTTATGATTAAAAAAAAAGATATGGATGTAATGGAGGAGTCTTCTAATACAAAACAATGTCAGTAAGGCATAACAAGTTTTCAATAAAAACGGACAGATTTCGGTGGATGGTTTGTGAAAGGCACAGAACAAAAATATTTCTATACTATTTTTAATGGCTAAAATGTTACTTGATTACAATTATTATGTCGGTTTTTTGAAATTTTTATTTAAAAGTTGTATTTTCCTTTACTTAAATAAGATGAATTTTTTTAAAAATGAAACAGCAACAAAGAAAGAAAATAGAAAGAAACAGCCAATTGACCAAATAAAACAAACAAAATAAACTGAAAAAGAGAAAAATCCTAAGCAAAATAAAACACAACCAAGCCAAAGACTATAGAATACTTTGACCAAGTCTAACAAAGACACAAAATTAAATCAAAAACAAACAAAACCAAACGAAATCCACAAAAAAGAACAATAATAATAATAATAATAATAATAATAATAATAATAATAATAAATAGAATAAAGCAAATAAAAAAACAGCAAAAATAAATAAAATAAAAATAAATATATATAAGCTGTATTCCCTCAGAAACATAAACCTAAATGATCATGTTGAAAACTGTTTTAATCACAAAAAAAAAAAATGTAAGCACTGTATTTGTTATACTGTGCAACAAAATAAATAAGAAAAGCTCTGGCCAAATGTACACTTTGTGTTGCAGTAACCCTTTAACCATTCACATAAAACAGAAAGACAGATAGATGAGAAATGATGTAAGAATCAGCTGTTTGTCTCTCTAACTTCACTGTGTACTCTGGAAGCGACTGCCCTTCTCAATCTTTTTTCTTTTTTTTCTCAGGGTCTAATGTCATGTATACTCGTCTAGATGTTTTAACAGAGCTGTAGCTTTGCAGTTTCTCATTCTTCCTTCATCCCTCCTCTTGCTCGAGTGCCTTAGGACAAGGATGAACTGGATTGATTCCAAAAGCCGCACTTTCTCAAAGAAACGAAGCATTATTTATTTTTAATCATTTCGCTCTTTCTTTTGCTGCTTTTCCCATCGGTAAAGACAACTGTGTGTTGGATGTATGTGGGAGGGTATTTCATAATAACAATCACTAAAACGCAAAACTTACCAAATTGACGAAAGACAAGCCGCCATAGCTGTGTGCCACAATGAAGATGTTTTTGGCGAGTGATTTCGAGATGAAGTGGTCCCAGGCGTAGAGCGTGTGTTCTTCTGGACTGCCATTTTCCTGAAAAACAGAGAGTGGAAAGATTTGAAGAGGTCATATGATGCATTGATACTTTAAAACATTATACTACTGGGTTGTTACAGTAACTGCTTGATTCTGATTGGTTGAATGTTTTAAGGTGAGCAGTTGCTTTCAGGGAAACACAAAGCTGAAGAACATTACAGTTTGGTATTATTTTGATGATTAGTAGCAAATGATTAGTAGAGACAGTGATGCCAAACTTCATCAATCAGTCAATCAATTAACAATTCTCTCTCATTTGTCTGCTATCGATGACACATGCCTCTGTTACTAGCACTAAAATGGCATTTTGGAATTAGCAATGGAGGCTTAGAGGGCTATATATACAGTTAAAGACAAAATTATTAGCCCTCATGCAGTGATTTTTTTATTTATTATTTTCCAAGTGCTGTTTAACAGAAAATTCCCACAGTATTTCTTAGTGTACATACATATATAATTGCACTTTAAGCTTAATACTAGTAACTTGCAAAATAACTATCTAGCTATTAAAAATAATAACTATACATAACAATACTTAAAAAAAGGCACTGGCAAAGAAAA
Organism: Danio jaintianensis; assembly: GCA_903798115.1. Classification (NCBI taxonomy): domain Eukaryota; kingdom Metazoa; phylum Chordata; class Actinopteri; order Cypriniformes; family Danionidae; genus Danio; species Danio jaintianensis. The sequence goes on from CAIGQV010019084.1 coordinate 4,955,029, forward strand.
AAAATGTTGTAAGAAACATATATACATATATTACTCTATTAAACTAAATAACCAATTCAATAACTATATACTACACACATAAGCTTTTTAAGGACAAAACCTGACAAATAAAACGTAATGTCTTTATAGGTGTGCCAACCATATTATAAAACTAATAACTGGCAAAGGGCAGTTAAGTTATTGAGAGAAAAAAAATACACACCCGGTATGTAACATATCCACCAAAATAAAGATTTATATTTTTCTATTTAATACAAAAACAACTATTTAATTTTTCTATTTGATTTTTTTTTAAATGCCTGTTTTATTGAAAAGTTAATTTAAAAAGTAATTTCGTTCTTTATCAATGTAATATTTAAACAAACCAAAAAACTAAACAAATACAAAAAAAATCTATTAGTTTTACTTATCAGTGTATTGAATTATGTAGCACATTAATAACAAGGTCGACCAAGGAGCTGTACAAAAATATGAATTAATACATAAAAAACAGACCATTTAAAACAGATCAAAATTCATAACACAGATATCACAAGTCATACAATATTGACAGCATTTACTCCAAAAGCCTGACAATTATTCCTCACGTATGCCATGAAAATAACTGCAGTAACTTTTAACACTAAAAAAAAAACTTATCTAATCCCAAAAAAATATTGAAACAAAAAAAATAACTTCTGCATCTTAGCGACGTCCAACAGAAACATTTCCACATAACCCCACATATGTCAATAATACTTATTTTATGAGGACAGATTCATCATACTGTATATCTGTGAAATAATAAAAGCTAAAACATACCAATCAAATTGCAAAAAATATAGATATTATAGTATATAGACTAACAAACCAAATATAATACACAGTGTTTTAATACAACACAATAAAAAGTTTGACCTCTTTAAGTCAGAGACTGCCTGAAGACGTGCAACCCATAAACTCACAGCCAGCCGCATTCACTCGGTTAAATATATCTGTCTCGATCAATGACTCTTGCATACTGCAAATGCCTCAGATGCAAAATTCAATAGATCGTGTGACGTCAAGTTTAAATCTTAATTTGTACCCTACTGACTGATCAATACGGCCTCTATACCAGCGATAAACACATAATCGGACTACATGGGAAGGTCACACAAGCAGGGCACAAACACAACACTCGTAATTAACACTGGCCTGAGGTTATAACGCTCTAGGAATGCAAGGTGAGAGAGAGAGAGAGAGAGAGAGAGAGAGAGAGAGAGAGAGAGAGAGAGAGAGAGGAAGAGGGGAAGAAGGAAAGAGAGAGAATTTTAAAAAACATTTTATTACAAACAAAGTTACGTTTCATTTTACAACTGCCTCAGTGGTTCTAAAATTCCATCAGGTCACATTGATACAGTCACAAAATAAATAAAAACAGTAACAAATAGATCAATAAATAACTTAAGTTAATTAAATTTTGCCCCGAGAATGTAAAAAAAATTGATAATCTTCTACAATTTCACAAATGGCTCCACTGCTACACCACTTTTAGCTCAAAGGTTAACAAATCTTTTGTAGATTTGTAAAAATAAAAGTGAACTACAGTAGCAGTCTAGATTTTTTAAACAATCTTTTTATTAAGATGTAACAAAAATGTGACAATATAATACTCCATAATCACATTCACATCTTTGTTTTTGTATTAAAGCAAAAACAACAGCAACAACAAAAAAACAATGCAAAACAAAAAAGAAGAAAAAGGGGAAAAGAAAAAGAGGCTCATGTTGAAAATTACTACCACCATCTTTACTTGACACTCTTTCGACTTTATTTTTCCTGCTCATAAAAACTGCCAGCTTTGCCTGTCCTAAAAAAAAAAACCTAGAAAGAGAGAGAGAGAGAGAGAGAGAGAAAGAGCAGCAGCAGCAGTAGTAGTAGTAGTAGTAATAACAGAGAGTAGGAGTAATTCACATTCTGAATGACATAATCATGTAAGGACGTTCCAAAAATTACAAAATTACATGTAAAATTTAAAAACAAGCTAATTCTCATCAGAGAGAGAGTGAGAGAATTTAGGAAATTAAGTTCACCTTTATCTTTACAAATAGATACCCATTAAAACAATTTTACTTTCTAAAAACATCCTTTCAAAACATCCCGAACATTCAGCGTACATAAAACTTAATTCCCCATATTTCTGTACATTTTGGTAATAAATCTATCAGCTTATAATATGCAAACTCCACTCTCAACCGAGAGGCTATAAGCGCCAAAAATATAGGTACAACACTTATTGCCCTGGCCCAAAAATAGTATTTTTTCTTGTCTAATTTTGTGGTACCAGAGATAAAATTCATTAAAACCATAGCATTTTTGTAAATTGTATACTTAGGCCCAAAAATAAAAAAAATTGAAAAGAAAGAGAGAGAAAGAGAAAGAGAAAGAGAGAGAGAAAGAGAGAGAGAGAAAGAAAAAGGGCATTCATTCACCAGCGCATGCAAGATTGATCTGTGTGTTTGTTTGCGAACACAGCAATCGTTTAAATGCAGAATAACAAGTAAATTAGAGGAAAATCGCTAGCAACAAGTGAACGAACGTGGGTGTCAGTGGCATAAAAAAAAAAAAAAAAACAATGAACGCGGCATGATATAAAGAGCTCGGCCTTGTCGCAATCAGCTCCTGAAAGTTTGCAGCCTTGCCCCACGTTTAGCCTCTCTCTCTCTCTCCTCATCTTGCATCAGCTCTCCCACATTGATTAGCTTTTTGAAAAGCACAATAATAAGTGAATTAGAGCTAAAGGAGCTGGCAGGAGGGAAGAGATTTCCTGTCACCGAGATGGCTTGTGTTGGCGAGGGGACACAAATATGAAAGTAAATAAACAGGCTGGTGGGGAGGGAGGGGGGGGGGGGTTACGGCGTGATGCAACTGGCGGAAAGCGCTGAGCCCAGATCTCCTTGGACGGAAACGGGGGACGAGGCTGCGTGTCTTTCTCTCTCACACCCCTCAGACATCAAAGCTTTTTGAAGAACCAAAGCTGAGTCATCATTGCAGTGAAGCTTTTTATATTCATAAAGCTCTCATGTGCTCAAATACATGGACACAAAGAGGTGTAGGGGACAGTGATTGGTTTATGTCCACTCACTATATAAATGTAGACGATTAATCAGTGTGTGATATTTTAAAGATGATGAAAATATTTTCCAAAATCTTTCATAAAAAAAATGAAATCCCAATGTTTGAAAGAGCTAATTTATTTTACTGATGTAACCAAAGTCTGAGAGAAAAACGACAAGTCCATGCAAAACCAAACGCAACATTAATAAGGTGATGGGAATACAGTAGATGTCAGGGTGTTGCTATGTGGTTGCTAGGGTGTTATGAGTTGCTGATTGTAAGCAAAAAGAGCCAACCATGCAGTTTTTTTTTAAAATAAATTAATTCTATAACTGATCCTACAATGTTTACTTTAATTAGTGCTGGGCAAAAATTTATCACGATTAATCACATCCAAAATAAAAGTTTGTTTTGACATAATATATATATGTGTGTGTGTGTTATATATTTATTACGTATATGTAATACGCACACATAGATAAAAACAAAACTATACTTTTTTGTCACATAGATATTTAAATTTATATATAATTTGCATCATATACATATATATATTTGATATCTAAATATAAATAAACTTTTTCTCAAATATATGCATGCATGTGTGCATTTATATATGCATAATAAATATACACAGTACACACACATATTATGTCAAAACAAATTTTTATTTTGAATGCAATTAATCGCGATTAACCTTTGCCAGTGCTATTTTTAATATATTTATATTACTTCTAACGCTAATGATTAATGATGTAATTTTTATATAAGTTTATGTAGCAAATAAATAAATAAATAAATAAATAAATAAATAAATAAATCAGATATATTTAGTATAAAAAACACCAATATTTTATATTTAATTTTCAAAAAAGTTATTTGAACCATTATAGTTTAATGCATTTATTTTGCCATCCATGTACAACTTATACCTTTGTACACTTATGTGGATAACCAAAATAAGACATAGCATTACTAGAACAGATATTGTTAAAATAATGTTGGGGGGGGACTGAATAAACAACAACAACAACAACAACAACAATAATAATACCAATAATACAACAAAAAAATACAATAATAATAATAATAATAATAATAATAATAATAATAATAATAATAATAATAATAATAATATACTTCACAATACAATCAAAGTCACAGTCATAAAACTTCCAAAAGGGGAGATATATTTACATTTAAAGCAGTTTGAAATTTTTTTGTTATGATAAAATGGTATGATGTGAGACGCTTATTTTATAGTGAAGTAAACATAGGACTGACCAGTATGTTGCTCAGTCTGTACATTCGTGTGTCTGTGTGTGTGCGTTTCAGTAAATGAAGTCTCCACTGTTGCACAAGGGTGATGCCAAATAAAACCAGGTAACATCCCCCTCCCCTTATCACCCCTGCACAGAATCTGACACCTGGTCCACACACACACGCACACAACACTGACTCCCTCCAACCCTTCCCCTATGATTGACTAGCTCCTCTGATAGAGCCCGCACTTATCTAAACAGCATTTGCATATTTGTGTAATTATTTCCTAGGGTTAATTAGCTCCTGTGAAACAATACGCCCGTAGAGACCAGTTCCCGGTGACAGGTTCACCCTCTTTCTCTCTCGCTGTCAGCCCTCATCTAATCCATGCATGTGCAAGACCTGGAGGACTCACAGACACTACAGACCTGTTGCTCACATGTCACTGCAGCGGCATATGGAAAAATAAGTTTTCTTTATTTTTAGCCGTAAACAAAGAATACTTTTCAAAGACGAAAGGGGGATTTTAGCATCAAAGCAAGTGTTAAGTTTATTTTCTGTTGTACATAAAAAAATGTGTTATTATTGTATTGTTTTTCAGATCAATAAATACAATGCGTTCACAACAAATCTGCTAGTAGATTATATACAAAGTAAAGCGTCAATAAAGGTGAATTTCAGCCGGGTAATGCATAATGCATATGAGGCAGAATGTACACTGTTGCATTCAAAAGCATTTGAAAGCATTTGCCGCATACATGTGGAATTCACCTCAATTGTGTCGTCCACAGAAGTTTCTAAAAAAAAATAAATCAATCAACTTGACTGAAAAACATCCCCTGAGTAATCTGGAGCAAGTGATGCTATGTTTTGTGTCTGGTGTGAACCCAGCATAACAACTAACATCCTTTACCGAATTAATTATTTACTAATGTTCAAGAGACACCTACAAATATGTATTGCAGTGTAACAATTGTTTATATTTTTAAAAAATAGGATAAATTTAGAACAATAACACATGACACGTTAAAAGGATTGCATAGCAGATCAAAAATACTTCATTTTTATTTTAAATCTTAATATTGTATTTTATACTTTATATATATATTTTCAAGACACTTCTATACACCTTAAAGTGACATTTAAAGGCTTAACTAGGTTAATTAGGTTAACTAGGCAGGATAGGGTAATTAGGCAAGTTATTGTATAAGGATGGTTTGTTCTGTAGACTATTGAAAAAAATATAGCTTAAAGGGGCTAATAATTTTGACCTTAAAATGGTTTTAAAAAAATTAAAAAATGCTTTTATTCTAGCCGAAATAAAACAAATAAGACTTTCTCCAGAAGAAAAAAAATATTATCAGACATACTGTGAAAAAACGGGGTTAATAATTCTGATTGCAACTGTATATCATTTGTATAAGGAATATGAAAAACTAAAACAGACATTTTTGTATTTGCATTTAATATGCTGCTATGTACAACGGAGATCAAAATTAGAGGACAACTTACAATTTAGTTCTTGACAAACAGTGTTTCCAAGTATATCACACTGCATCACTTTGTAAACCAACATGAGACGTCACGTCTTACGACCCATATTTCCCAAATGTCCCATCAGGCAAACAAACAGTAAGCCTATTAACGCCTTGCTTATAATGACTGTAAATATTAAGCTGGTATTCAATTTAAATTGCATACAGGAAAGTGTAATTGGTTTGCAATTAATTTTCACTATCCTTATTCATTTATTTACTGCACTTTTGCAGTTGACTTGCATAGTCCTGTAGAGTGACAAATGATTATCCTGCATAGTATTTTAGTCAATAGAATAAAAACTGCATTAAAAAAATAAGAAAGAGAGAATTGCAGCTAAAAATAGTTATAGATAGAGTACAGCATGTTGGACAGTGTTACGCTGCAGGACTTTTCAAGCTGTTAAACTTAGCACACTGTTGCCAAAAACAGTTAGCCTGCCTGCTTGTTTTCAAACAAATACAGAAAACCTTTTAATACTTGTTTAAGGCACAAATACAAAACAAAAAAAAAAAAAACATTATTCTATTATGCAAAGGCACCAAAGTTCTATACAGAGTAAGTTAACAAGGAAGTAGATCCACATAAACACTCAATGTCTTCTGCTTCTTTAATATGTATACTGTGCACTGTGTAATTTTCCATATACAGACAAAATATGGATGACTTACTACAGTGCATCCACTTGTTAACGAGATGTTAAGTCGTGACGCATCGGTGACGTATGCAATACCGTTTCCGGGTCCAAGCCGCTACTCATTTGAGTTGAGAAAATATAAAATCATAGTGTACACATCATCCTCTGGGCTTGCTGCATCACAAATACCAAAACTTTAACAATTTATAAAAAAAACTAATCAATCACTTTCTGGCCATCTGATATTAGGCATGGACATATATATTGCGATCACGATTTTTGAAAAGTATTACATCGCTTTGTAAGCATTCATTATTACCATTTGATGAGTCTCCTCATACAGTTTGATAGAGCGCTTGGATCCGGAAGCCGTTTCGTCACACACTTAACAAGCGGATATGCCAAAATGTAAAAATACAACTCAGACTTATTGAAAATTAGATTATTGCAAAATATACACTGTATATGTTGCTCCGGGTGTGGTTCATTGCACATTTCAGATGGCAAATCTACCAGAGGGTGCTGTCTACATAAATACGTTACTTAGGATATGATTTGTTGTACGTTTCAGACACACCTTCTTCTTGTAAACACCAGCGAGAAGGTGGGGCTTGTTCTAAAAATGACCTAGCAAACCACTGACCTAAAACATTCCCTAAACCCAACCAATAGCATTTTCAAAAGCAAGCGTTAAAGAAAAGTGCATCACGGACACGCAGTTTAACATAAATTTTTCATTGCTTTTATCTGTTTCTAAGGGCTCTGCATCTGTATGAAATAATTAAAGTGTGATACATATGGAGATAGATATGTAACGCAAACATATCCGATTGCAAACCATATACACCTTTAAGTTGTTTTGTGGTATTTATTTAGCATTGTGCAAATGGATGAAAAAAATATTTTATTTCTCGATAATATGTTGATGTAAATATCATTAGTGTGAAAAGGAACAAAATTTGTTGGCGTCAAACTGTCTGTAGTGTTCATTTTATCTAGAATCAGCCACAAAAATATGAGAATGTATCACACAAGGCAATAAACTTGTCTTTCTGCTTCCGGTGCAGCAACTTGCTTAATATTAGTTCACTTAAATATCACTTCTAACACAAAGAGCATTCATTAAATTTTTTTTTTTTAAGTGGGTTTGAAACTATAACTTTCAGACAGCCTCAAGAATAATTGTTTACACATTACTGATATTTTTGATTACTGGAAGTGATGAATAACTGCAGTGGGATGAATTTAAACTGCTTTTTGATTCTTGTAAAATCCTAGGCTATATTAACAGCACATCCACAGAACGTGTCAGGATCTCTGTCAGTGTACACTTTCATGCATCTCTATTCACATGGATCAGAGTTTCCTGGAATGAAGCAAAGGCTTCACCTCAGCGCCACAAACAGTGGGCTCTGGAGGTGGACTTCAGTTTTTAATTGGCATTTTCTCTTATAATAGTAACATATAATAATAACACTCTATGAGTCGCTAACTATTATGTATTTCCTCTCAGTACCATGCTCTGCTACTATAGTTTTTTTTTGTTAGTTTTTTTATTCTTCTCCACACAATGCTCCAGCAATATCATATGGAGGTGTCCCACACAATGCAAAGCCCTTGAATTGGCACACATGATGACATGATGTGAGCATAGAGTCTGAGAGAGAGGGATTCTCACTTTTTATGTAGTATGACAGATTCTTCCTGCACATCATCATCATCATTTCAGCAATCAGAATGAAAAAAAAATGCATTAAATGACGATTCACAACTCCATTTCATCTCCACAATGAATGTCCTGTCATTCCATCTCTACACACACATTATTTATTTGTACATTAGAGTTGGCTAAAATTCATTTATAAAAGATCTCTAGAACATGACACAAAAACTGAAACTTTCTCCCTATAAAGTGTCATTCACTGATAAGATTCTCTTTAAAGCCTGCGGTTGTGTTCAAAGTTCATTAACAGCCAAGCCAAAAAATGAAACTAAAAACAAAAAGCTGAGCTAGAATTAATCATGCTAATTCTTTCTGACCACACAGGGAAAAGACTGTCCTCACGGCTCATTTTACAGACCATAGTAATAATTTCCTTTAGTTAAACGATTAAACGTTAAACAATCACAGTTGATTGAGAGTCAGAGTAATTGTGTGTTTTGCATTATCACTGGAGCCATTAATATGTGGACCTATTTTCTCTGTGTTTGCCGAGATTCACGTTAAGTGTCTCAAATGTCCATTAGCCTGCCGCTAGCTCCACACGGCTAGCGCTTACAGAGACCATGGACTGATAGTAAGAAATACGAGTCTGGGAGAGCCGATAATGTTGGAGGATTTGAAAGTTGGCAGCGTGAGCACGGGGGTTTGTATACTCAGATAAGGTTGAGACTGGGTTTTGTGGCGGCACGTGGACTTCCTGATAGCGTCGTTAGCTTGCATGGAACATTAGACGTCTTGGGCTGGCAAAACGAGCACTGGCACTCACTTCCTGCAGATTTGCCGTCCACACCTGGCCAGTTTCAGACAAGGTGCTCCTTCAGAAAAGAGTGTGACCGCAGCAGGAGCCCTCATATCTAGTGGAGGGAAAGGGGGGGGGGCAGAACATGAACCGAGGAGATGACTTAAAATCACAAGTAATTAACGACCAGCGAGCCCACCGAAAGCCAGTAAGATGACAAACGAGGCCAATGGGGAAGATGCGGGCAGAATATCAACATGCTTAGGGAAAACAGGAAATGAAAAAGGCAAGGGGGGTTGCAGACTCTTAAATAAAGGAGGTGGAGGTATGGTGCTGATAAACAGCAGACTGTACTGTGACAGCGATGTGACCTTGTTAGCATGGAGCTAATCTCCACGAAATTTGCTAGTGCATTGTTTTAAATCAATATCTCATTAACAAACTACAAAGGCCTAGGCAAAAGACAGCTCTTGGCTGCGTGTGGGCAGAAAGGTCATCTCTGTGACATCTCAACCTGTCTCACTCAAAGCCTGTGATTGTCAGATTAAATTACTGCTCGGCTTTAATTGATGTTAGGGGGAAGAAGGCGCAGACAGTGGTTTGTGTGTCGTTGAGCGGCGAAGGCCCGCTGTGAAGGCCCTTGGTTTGGCTTCTGACAGCAGATTGGATGTGTTTCTTGGTTGACCTAACGGGAAGATTGGGAGCAGACATCTGAGCAGAGTTGCAGCGGGATTCGCCCCAAGAGCGGTTACAATGCACAGCTTCAGAGAGAGCAGATCTCAGACGGTGGCAGGGGTTGACAAGCAGTTCATATGCAAAAAATAACAGAGGACAACGTGCACAAACAAGCACATGGAGACAGCTGCCTCAGACACACAGACGGTTCACATTCTCGCTCTTGCTTTCTCTCCGTCTCACTCCTATATATATGTTGTGTGTACCTTGTAAAATATAAACACGGGTCTATATCATATGCTACCAGGGTCCAAAATTAACTCCACAAACGTGACAAATGCATCAAAAAAGTCAATAAAACAATATTGCAAATAGAGACTGCTGTACACTCTGTGGTTTAAAACAAACTGTAAGAATGATAGTCTGACATCTGGTGATGTAAGTTATGCAAGCGAGCTGAATTAAAGATGGACAGACATAATTGTCTATTATAGAAACAACATTTAACACTGTTAAACGGGCGTCTTCCAATTGAATCATGGGAACTTGGTATCTGCTTTATCAGCTTTTGCTTTTCTAATTGATTAGCAAAATTATTTTTATTTACATTTCATTAGCTTCAATCAATATATTTGATTTCTGATTATTATTATCATTATTATTATTATTATATATATGTTTTTTCAAATACATTTTGTTTGTTTGTTGTTGTTGTTGTTGTTTTTTTGTTGCCTTTATTAAGATCGAATAGTAATGGTCAGGAAGTGAAGTTGGAGAGGGAGAGAGTGGGACCCGATTAGGAAAAGTCTGTGAACAGGAAACCTAAATCTCGATGCCCACATTGCACTATATGTGGGCAATACTCACAAGGCTATCAGATTTTATTTGGTTATTTCTTTAAAATGTGTACTGCTGAGAAAAAAAAGTATCATATATTTTTACCATTAATTACATAAAACTCTATGCTATACAGTATATACCCATGTCTCTAAATACATAAATAAAATCAAAATTGCTTTAAGAAAATAATGGGTGTTTAATAGTTTTAGGACTTAATATAACACACAATATAATAAAAATAAACACATTTAAGACTGGATGCATTACTTTGATGCTTAAAAACCCTTTGTCATCTTTGACTCGTATGCATTATATATGCAGTACACTTGTATCTGGAATATATATTAGCCAGGGCATATGTTACCACAAGTTAAATATCTCATGCCCCAGCTCATAAGCCAGTGGAGCTGAAGATAAATAAATATACTCACGAACACAGCAGACGCCCACACACACAGAGAGAAGCTCGTAACCTGTGATTCTGACCTCTGCTGCGGCCGTATCACCAGTTCAGAAGTTTAATTAAGGCACGTCCGGTCACCACGCTTGTGTTGGCAATGTGGGTTATGTGGAAGGTCTTGGAGGCCAGAGTTCACATACACACAGAGGACCTCCAGAAGTGTCCCTGAACAACGGAAACACTGACTGAGGCTGATACAAGCCCAGCCAGAATACAAGTCTCTTGACAACTCCGGCTCGCCTGGGCCATTTCTAATAGACATGTAGGTTAGGGATGTACGAGCCAGGCATTGGGAAACAGTACATCTCCAAAACACGGATTCCTCTCGTCCCCAGGGGAACAGCAGAGAGAAGACGAGGGATAAATAATGGATGTCGTTCGTGTGGAGAACGAAGGGCGCAGTACAGGTACACAAAGTAGGAACACCAACAGTAACCTCTTGAACTGATACTGATGTCCTATCAATGCTCCAATGGGGACACACTTTTTGTGATTCTGGAGCACATTTTAGGGACAACATGACATGCTCCTATTCATATTGTTGAGCTATACAGTCATCTAAGGTTGTTAAAGATATTGATGAAACAGTAGAAAACATACTGCATTTTTATTCTTAATACTGTCTTTGAATTGTTTTTCTTTTTTCGCATCCTTTAAAAAGTTATTTAGGGGAATATTAGGGGAATATGGGCAAGTTTAGTGTATGCTGTGTCACTTTAAATATATAAAATTATATTACATTATATTATATTAGATTACACTTAATATTATATAAATTATATTTAAAAAATTTGCATTACAGAAAATATTGAAGCAGTAACATTTTCATTACATACAGTATTTCTTTACTACTGGTGGCCTAAAGATTAATGCATAGGATAAAATTGTATTTATTATTTTTTCATATTATAATTTAATTTAATATTGTATTTTTTTATACTTAATATTTTTTTTCATATTTTTATGAGATTAGTACACATTTAGCATGGACTTTGGATTTTAAATGTCTGAAAGTAAATACATTTTTATGTTAAACTGCTAATACGTTTTATTGGAAAAAATCCTGAAAATAACAAAATCAAAAGTAATAGATGCTGCTTGAGCACCAAATCAGCATTTTGAAATACGTAATAAAAGATCATATTAGCTTTGCATCTCAAAAATAAACTATAATTATCAAATAAACTAACTAAAGTACAATTTAATAAGCTATTTTTTTTTTTAAGTTCAGGCATGTGCTCCCTCAAAGAACAACCCAAATGTAAATTAAAAAAAAAGTGCATGTAAGAAAACTTTTACATCATAATTCACTGACACCCAATGAGCTTTATTCATGCAACATGAACAGAACTAATTTCTGTATAAACTGCACATAAACTGTTGCATGAATGATTTACACAGTTCTACTTGGCGTTCATCAACAAGAATCAAAGTGTCGTGCCAGATTACATCAACCCTGAACATTTCTACCACAAATACAAAAGCTGTCCTTCTCTTTTCCAGCCTTACTTGCAGATAAAATGTTAATGAGTTGGAATGTTGATGAGTTGGAAATCAATTTAAGGAAAAGAGTCATTTTATAGAAATGTCTGTTTTTCTAGACTTATACACTTGATAGCAGTAAGCTTGAAAAACTTGTTTAGGTTTGCAATTTCTCTATATTTTGAAATGAAACAATATTTTATTTGAACAATTACACATTTTTGAGCGATCGATGTGGGAATAATAGTTTTTTTTTTTTTTTTTTCAAGCACCACAAAATTGCTTGTCTCCACAGCAATGAACAGAATGATGGTGCTTTATTTTGCTTTATATTGTATTCTAGCATTCAAAATACAATAATGTATTCATATCAATCAAATGTATGATGTAAATGACATAAAAAAATGGAAAATAAATATTTGAAAATAAAAAAGGAAAGTAGTTGTACCCTGGAGTTGTGTCACTGGTGTTACCGTTTAACAAAAATCTATTATTTTGAAATAAAAATCACTCTGGTGACATGACTTTCTTCTTCCTACTTCCTGAAGATCTATGAAGAAAAGCCCATTATAACTCCACTGTCATTTATCAGAAATGTGTCATTTTTTTTTCACTGGTGTGACGCCAAATACAAAAATAGAAAGACATTAGAACATAAATAGATCAATTTATCTAATTTTGTGGGCATATCATGATTGTCCACATGTGGTTAGATACCTTGCAGCACACCTTTTGTAAAATGCATTTTGATGAAAATTGTCACTGGTATTACTGTGTTTTGTTTCTCACCGATGAATCATTGTGTCACTGGTGTTACTGTGATTTATCCCCTATCAAATATGTGATGCGATATGTAATCATTTAAAATATAATAATTTTACATCCGTTGAATTCTGCTACGCTCAAGATTTAAGATTGCATCATTACTTAAATTAAATTTAATGCTTTTCAAATATATTCATTGTTATAGCAGATAGCTGCCGAAATGAACTAACATCATTAAATAACACTTTTAACAACCCTCATTAAAAGCAATAAAACAAAATCTCTTCAATTGTTGTATTATCATTATTTTTCTCTAACTGACACTATTATGTCACTTGAGTCACTGGTGTTACCTACTTTCTTTTGCCAATATTAAATGTTTTTCTAAAATATTATTTCTTGATTTGTATTTCAGCACATGTAGTCATGTGATGAAATAAATATCAAGAAATAATATTTTCAGAAAAACCTTTAATATAGGCAAAAAAGCAGGTAACACCGGTGACTCAAGTGACATAATAGTGTCAGTTAGAGAAAAATTATAGGCAGGTAACACAGGTGACATTAGTGACATAACTCAACTCTATTCAACTCAATAACTCAATTTCTCTAGCCTCACCAACGTAGGCCTGATTACTGCCACACCTGTCCGCAATCAAGAAATAACTTAAGCAAGACCTGCTTGACAAAGTGATGTAGAGCAAAAGATCCTCAAAAGCTCATGCTGAGATACAAAGAAATTCAAAAGCAAATGTGAAATTTGTACGTGATTTTGACATAAATGTACAAAAATCCTTTGATATTAATCATTAACAAAATCATTAAGTTGCCATTAATGCATTTTCAGAAAGTCATAAGATAACCGATTAGCATGGTCTAAGTTTAAATGTCAGAAAAAGAAATTGATTTTCAGACATTTTGCCATACCAAAAGAGGACGTTTCTGTAGAACGCAACCAAAGGCGTGCAATCTGTGTGTTGCAAAACAACGTAAAGCAAAGCCCAGATGTGGTGTCAATGGATGTTTTATTTTACTCGCTTTAGGTCATAGCGTAGCATGACGTATGAAAGCCACGGCATTCTCAAGCGTTCAATAAACTCATGCCATCTCCACAAGGATCTGACACTTAAAAAGTTCTGCAGGCACTCGAGAAAAGAATAAACAGAGAGATGGAAAGAGCAAGGAAAGAAAGGAAAAACACCTCCCACAAGCTGCAGCGTCTGAATGTTTGACCAAGTGCTCTCCCTTTCTCTGGCGCCCGGAACATTTTACAAAAAAAAAAAAAAAAAGCAACAATACGAAATGTGAGAGAGAGAGAGAGAGAGAAAAAAAAAAGTGTTAGGAGAAGGATTCTAGTCATTTACAAAAATAAGTGGTGCTTTAGAGAAAGGCTGAGCGCACTGGGCTTTTTGTCCACTTGCTCTTTTCCCCTTGGGGCTGGGGGCCCTAAGCCGGGTCCGCTCAGGCCTGAATGAAATCTTTGGAAGCTTCTTAAGCTCTGAATGTGGGTTTTGTTCTTGCTATTCCTCCGCTTGGCTGACAGAAAATAGGTAACTGGATTAGGCCTCAAATTCAGAGTAAAGTGAACTCCCAAAAAAACTTTGTACGCCACCCCCACTATTTTGGCCCCCTGGTTCTCATGTCCAGCCCTCTTCTTCTTCTTCTTCTTCATCATCATCATCACCTTCTTCTTCTTTGGTGTCAGCAGATGTAGGCCGCTGGGACTGTGATCTGTGAGATCGCCGGGAGATTAGGCAAGGTTGGCAAACCCGAGGGGGGCTAAAAAGTAAGAGTGCTAAAGGCAGTTAAGGGCTCCTTAATGGGGGTAAGGAAGTGTATTAATCAACTCAGCGCCAGCAAAGCCCGGAGCTGCAGGGCCCGGCCGGAGCGACGTGCAGGTGGTCTGCTGCTCCACGGGGAGTCAAGGAGGGGAGGAGAGGAGGTTCAGTCATCTACAATGCCACTATAAAAGATTAAAAACTTTGGGAGAATGGGACTCGCTGTGACCCGCCTCCTACTCTACGGGCTAAGAGGATGGGTGGAGAGGAGGAGAAAACACACAAATAGAGACGCGCACACACACACACACACGCTAATGTACCTGCAGTTACTGATTCATGATGATGTGTAAATACGGATTTGAGTAAACTCGCATATAGTGGTCTATAAGGCTGTCATCTGATTGGATTGCAAGCAATTAATCAGCGTGCTAATAGGAATTCGTGGAGGAGTTCAGTGCTGGTAATCAAATATGCAAATGTGGTTGTATGGTGTTTACGTGTTTGTATATGTTCGCCAGAATCTTGCTGAAATTAAGCCAATGAATATACATTAGCAATTCGCAACTAGGTGGTACTTAATGTTGCAGGTGGTAGTTAAAAACATTACATTTATTTATTCAAATAATATTTTTTGTAGTAACTTGCTGAAAACATTCAGTTACTTTTTAAGAAAAAATTAATAAAAAGCTTATTAATTAGCATTAGTTAAATACATTAACATCCACTAAGGATGATCAATTATTTTAACATTTAAACATCAATAAATTCTGTACGAAATGCCTTTACAATTAGGCCTCATTTATTAACATTAATTAATGTTTTAGTTATATATATTTAAACAGCATTTATTAACCTCTCTTAATGTTAAGTGCCAAATGAAACAATGTATGATTACATTTAGAAACCGTCGATATCAAATGCTGTTAAAGTGGTGACACTCAGTAACACTGTAGATTAGGAAGCACATTTTAACACACATCAACTAGTTGATTATTACCAAGTATATTCTTAGCATAAAGTCCATTCTAGATCCCTTAACACTATTTCAGGCATGAACATTATTACAAAAACTACCTTAGTTGCTATCAATATGCAGTAATTTGGGGTTTAAAGTTATTAGCATACATATGATTCCTAATTAAAAGTGTTGACATAAATGTATTTACTGATAATAAAAATGTATATTGTTAGTAAATAACATTGAAAAAAGATTAATAAATACTGACAAATTTATTGCTGACTGCTAGATAATGCATTACTTAATAGCATTGGTAACACTTTAGATTAAGATCTTTTTTGCTAACATTAGTTTAAACTAACTAACAATAAGCAATTTATTATGTATTATTACAGTATACATTTATTTTTATAAACGAAAACATAATAGTATCATATAATAGCATTATATCAGATTATCGTCTCAAAAAATAGAGTATACATGTAAAAATGCAGGGTTCCACACAATCAATTTATGTCGGCCCCATGCAAACTGATTAAGTTAAGTTAACTTAAATTTAAATGAATTGAACATAAAAAAATTAAGTTGTCTAAAAGAAACCTCAAGAATTGTCTTGTTTCAGCTCATTTTAAATAAGTAGTTTAAACAAGCAGCCAATAAGTTTATACGTTTAATGTTTATGGTTAGGCAATAAGAAAACCCATACATATTATACAAACAATACATATTATCATCAACTGTAACAGAAATGTTGCCTTAACAAGAACCAATAATGTTCGTAAACGTTATGAAAGTATTCCCACTGTTATGAATGTCTTTTTGAAGTATAAATGCTTTTTTGCAACTATAATCACTTAAATACCACTACACATAAACCCTTAGCAAACATAAAGGATTTCAAAGTATACAATGAAAATTAAATCAGAGTGCTGAATCAGCCTGCACTGAAAATGTGCTGCGGGATATTAGTTATATAAAAACAACACAAGCCAACAACACACATAAACTAAAGCCTGAAATCATATCAATAGAGCTCCTTTAATATTTCCCTGCAATGGTTCAAAAAACAAAACGGCTTTTCCAACGTGCACGCAATTCCACTTGGCAGCAGTACTTCAATGTTCCCTTGTCAGAGACACACAGACATCAGCGTGTCCTTGTGTATAATGCAGCAGAGATGTCAAAATGCAGACAACTACAAAGTCACCCAAGAGAAATGGATGACTAAAAAGCCCAAATGACCAGCTTTAAATAGTGTCAAAAGTTCAGGGAGAGAGATATGCTAAGTATTAACATAAATGATAAAATGTTTTTATTAATTTTTTATAACTTTAATGTGAGTTCACATTTACAAGATTCATATGTGAAATGTACTATATTTTTTAAACTAGGAAAACTGAAAAAAAAATAATTATA
>CAIGQV010019084.1:4972781-5007202 GCA_903798115.1 Danio jaintianensis
TATATATATATATACACATATATACACAGTTGTTTTCCATACAGATGTTAGGTAGAAATCACTTGATCTTCTCTTACTTGACTCACGCCAGACTTTTTGTAATTTGTTCACACAGGTATGCAGCAAAATAAATAATAAAATAATAATAACACTATTAGAAATAATGCTGCTTTTATTTCATTATTTTAAATGTCAACAAATTACTTTTAGGAGAAACTTAAATTTGGCTTTTTAAAAAACTCAAATATTAAACTATATATATATATATAACTTAATAACAATAATAAACTAAAATATTATTGACTCGTCTAGCACAGCACATGATGCTCACATTTACTGTAAAATTGTGTGAATTTCTTTCCTGGGAAAACATAGAAAAAATAATGACAAGACAGCCTGCACTGCACAGATTTTTGTCCAATCACATGTTCTATAGAATTAAAATGCTTTAGAATCCATCAGTTTGGCATAACTATTGTAATACTAAAGTAAATAAACAGAAAAATAAATAAATAAGTAAATAAATAAGTAAATTAAAAAATTAAAAAATTCAATAAAATAATCTCAGAGAGATACAGTCATCAGTGTAGGCTAATAAATAAATAAATACATTAATTAATTAATTAATTAAATTTAAAAAGTTAGAGACGCACAATCATCAGCATAAATAAATAAAATAAAATAAAATAAAATAAAATAAAATAGTAAAGCCAGAGACACACAATCATCAGCATTTACTGACAATGCAGCCAAGACATGCAGAAACGTGCTAGGCTCTTCAGCAGAAACAGACTAACAATCCCATACCACCAGACTAACAAACTGCCAAAAGTTCAGCAGTAAAGAAAAAGACGCTAAGTCTTTATATGAATCCCGACTGTCCAGCTGAAATATTTATTAAGACATTATTATTACTCTTCCCTTGCTTTCTCGC
The DNA here is from genome assembly GCA_903798115.1 of Danio jaintianensis. NCBI lineage: Eukaryota > Metazoa > Chordata > Actinopteri > Cypriniformes > Danionidae > Danio > Danio jaintianensis. The sequence continues at coordinate 4,973,716 of CAIGQV010019084.1, forward strand.
CTTTAGGGAGATGTGACTCTACAAACTCTTTTACTCATAAACACACAGTGCAGCATGTGTGCATAAAGATGTCAGCAGCGTCGGCTCTTACAGATATTGACACTGAGGATTTTTTTTTTCCCATCATACACAGCAGCCTGGAGAGCAACTTCCTCTGTTCAGCACACCAACACTGATGAAACGCCTCAGAAACGGACGAGGTGTTGAAATCTCAGATTCACACTCACTGATGGCTATTTCATAGATTTTTTTTTTCCTCTTTCTGACTGTGTGTGTGTCTGTGTGTGTTAAAAAAAACAACTTCATCTGGGCAACACCACAAGATTCTGCCCTCGATGAGAATTTATTAGGGAATGATAGGTGTCAAAGTTAGTTTGTGGCGATAAAAAGAGGGTAATTAGGAGAATATGTTTACAAAGGGAGGGAAAGTGAGAGGTATGATGGTTTTAAAGCTGACTTGATGCTAATAGTGCAGATAATTATACCTCAACAGTGTGTGTGTGTGTGTGTGTGTGTGTGTGTGTGTGTGTGTGTAGGTAGTCTCAGAAGTGTGTTGACAGCTCACACACCGCTACTGAGTCAACGGCGGTAAATGACAGCACAAGGAGTGTGACGATATGTGACGTGGCCGTCAAATGGTGATAGAACAAAGCGTTAACTTTCGGGAGATATTTTTTATGTATTTCCAATTGAGGCTTCATTGTTTCATCTGATTTCCTCATGATTATGCATTAGGAATGAGTTGTTGCTGTTTTTTTTTTTTTTTACATGTATTATTTGTGGTGCACGAACAAATGAGTGTGCTTGAGAGAGTATTGTATCGTCTGATAGTGGTAACAGTTTGACTGTTAAGATTACCATTGAAGATCTTATGAAATTAGAATGGGAGATTTGCCTTTATTCTGTGTATTGCAGTGTACTCGAAGTAAGCAATCGTCTAAATGGAGGTTAGTGGTCTTATAATGAACAATCCATTCATGCGTTTTTATCCAATATCAAGATTTTAATTGTAAATATTATAACTTGATCTTCACTTTGTTGATTTATCCCTCGATAAATGTTACATACAGAAAAGAAAAGATGACGATGTTGCTTTTATTTCATGGCCACATTTAAATGTGAACAAAATTAGCTTATTGTATTTTATTTATTTATTTAAGCAAATATATTATTGACTTATCCTGCACAGCACATATTTTTGCAATTTTTTACAAATCAGATGCACTGGAAAAATAGAAATGACTCCATGACTCATTCTGCACAACCCAGATTTTTCTCCAATCAGATGCTATCTAAGAATGCTCCTCCTCCTAACAGTTAATGAGCTGACATAACTATTGCTAAGTGTAAAATAAAATAAAATAAAATAAAATAAAAAATAAAATAAAATGATTAAAAAAAATAAAATAAAAAATATATATACAAAATAAAAATGAAAAAATATCACAGAATAAACACTGTGCTTATCAAGCAAGAGGTAAAAAAAAGAGAAAAAATCTGGATGGAATCCAAACCCTCCACATCCTCCTGACTGCACATGTGTGGGCCACTCACTCAGCTGCCTAAAACCCCCTCTCACCCTCTATTTCACCCCATATTCCTTTCTCTATTTCTCTCTCTTTTCTCTCTTCATACCCATCATACTCCCTCGGCCACTCACTCGTATGGGGATGTGCTCCATCTCTCTTTCCTTCTGCGGGTTGCGATACTTCTCATAGAAGTCCTTCTTTTTCTTGTTCTCCCGCTCCTCCTTCCTCTCTCTCTTTTCAGCAGGCTCATCAGAGGCATCCGGGGACGCTTTCTTGGCTGGATCTGAAACCTTCTCCACCTCCAGAGAGTTTTCGTTGGGGTTCAGCACAATCACCCCGTAGCCCTCCTGAGAGACAAAACACATACAAATGAATAAACAAATAAACAGGCTCCAGTGCTCTTTCTGATTGTAGTGGAGTTGCCAAAACAAACCGGCCCCTTCATAATAAAGCAAGGTGTCCGGGGAGAGGCATGTATGCCAGCGCTGTGAGTCACGCCATTGTGTGGCATTGCAAGTAGAGGAGTGAACTGTTGAGAGAGGGATTAGAGCGGCTCTCAATGCAAACGGAGGTCAGTGCTGCTTTCATGTGCGCTCAAATTTAGTGCGCTGACATTCGCCATAAAGAAGGATGCTGCTATTGGGTTGCATTGCAAAAAACAAATTAGGCATTTTTACGTTGTGTGTGTGTAAAATGATGAGTTTTAAACTATGTATTATTACAGTAAAAACTCTGTTTAAAATGTAGAATGTATTTTTTTTTTATTAAAACATATGATTGAGGAATTGTGCTGTTGTTATTATTATTATTATTATTATTATTATTATTATATTAAAAACAATAACAACAACGGAATTCCTTAGTAATAATAATAATAATAGTTGTTGTTGTTGTTATTATTATCAACATTAGTATTACATCAATGAATATAAAATCACAATAAATAAATAAATAAATAAATACATTTAAAGCCTTAATGATCAATTATTAATTATCCGCTGTTTCAGTGGAAATGAAGTGTGTATTTGTAGAGCAATCACATATGAAACAGTTGGACAGTTGTTTTGCTGCCTAGCTATAAAAAAAAGAAAAAACAAAAAGAACATCATACACAGACAACCTCCGGCAGAAGAGAATCACTAATAACCAATCAAAGTTTCTTTTAGACAGCTCAAAGTGTTTTGAGTATGCTGAAATACATGTCAAATGCTTAAAAATTCACTTAAAAAAATGAAGAAGAGAAAACAGGCTTCAGTAACTCTACAAAAACTACTAAATTAGTTTTATTACTATTAAAACAACTATCAGTGCTAATAACAATTAAAAATAAATAGTTCTAAAAGCTAAAATGACATTATACAAAACAATATTTTCTTAACACTAGTGCATTTAATAATACATGTATATCAAAGGGTATCAAATCAACACAATTTTGAAATGATGAAACAAATGTCATTTTTCTCCGACCAACAAAACAGCTTCAAACTATTTGCTTACTTGAACAAAGAAAAACAAAAGGTATACATTTCAAAATAGCTAATTAAAAAATTAAGCTCTGTTCAATAGAAAACAATTATAATAATTTCACATGATAGGCATATCTAATCGATACAAACAAGCTTATTCACTAATAATAACTAAACTAAAAACATTAACATAAGATTATGCTCATTTACACTTAAGCAAATTTTACAACCTGACTTTAATTGAGTCATAAATAAAACAAATTAAAATGCACTCAACACAAAATCCATGCCATTATCAAATTATAAAACTACAGCCAACATAATTAATTTCAACTCTGATTCAGCTTCGGATTAAATAAATGTCATTTTCATGGAAATCTAGTCGGACAGTCTTTGGTTTATCGAAGTTATTTTGAACTGACCAGCCGTGGGTTTGAAAAGTGCAGTTAGTTGCTGTGGGTCGGCTCTAAGTGTGGTGTTGCGGTAAAGACTGTGTGGTAAAGCAGGCTCAGTGTTGCTCGGTGCCACTGCCCACTGGTGGCAGGTTGGAAAAATGACCAAAGAACAGAACAGAAGAGTGCCTTGATATGACAAACAAACTCGCAGCACGTTCTCATCTATAGTAATAACATCTAAAAAATAAACCTATAGATTAATTTGTATAAGCTGACTGAAGTGAGATGAGATTGGTTTTTTTTTAACTTATTGTCCACTGCCACTGATCTCATATTTACTGCGTCATTAAAGTATATTTCCAGCATTACAGCATGCGTTCAGTGCTCACTGGGATTAGAAAACCCAATGTGTTTATTTGCACCAGTGTTGCTTATGGCGAAAAAAGTAGTAGATGTAACAATAGTATTAAGTATTAAGCAACCGCACTAATAATAGTTCATTACAAATTTAAAGTAGGGAGAGAGTAATTAAAGTATACTTACTTATTTAGTTAGTTAGTTCGCTAGCCTATTTGTATATTGGATTATAAACGTTAAAGCTAAATTGATCTTAAAAGTAATATAATTCCAGTTTAAATGATAAAGTTTATACACAATAAAAACTGTTTAAATAACCTAAAAAATCTGAATGGACGTCTTGTAGATAAATAAAAAATTTAAAAAGTGTTCAAAAAAGTCAGAATGAAAATTGTAGCAGTAGCAATTAAGTAATCATGCAACAACAGTAATAAAAGTTCATGAAAAGTATATTTGCATAGCGTTTTAAAGCTAAATTGGCTTAAAAACTAATAAAATTATGAAAGAAAAAAAAAACATACACATATATATATATTTTTTTTTTTTTTTTTATAGTTCTATAAAAAAGAAATTAAGAAAAAAATTATTATTATTTACACCATCACTGACAAAAAAAAAAGAATAGATGTGAAAATAGTAGCTAATAATCTGGTACGCAACAGTAATAACAGTTCAATGTAAAATTACGTTGCGATAGTTATAATTTTGTTTAAAATTTTGTTTTTAAATAAATTTAAAACTAAATTCAGTTACAATCATAAATTCTAGCCACAAATATAGTTAAGAGAAAAAAAAATGGAACATAATAAAATAAAAAATTATCTAAAAGGTCTGAATGGATGTTATGCAAGAAAATAATAATAATAATAATAATAATAATAATAACAACAACAACAAGAAATGTGTCATATATCAAATAAACTCCACAATATTAAAATAAGCTTAAAGTAATACTTTGAAATCACATTTGATAACACAATAACATCATCATGAATCGCAGTCTTAATGGCTTACAAAGGCTTTTATGTTGGTATGTTTAGAATTCAAACTCTGCAATCTCCGCATGACATTTTCTAAAAGACTCAAGAGCCTTTTTCCCTCTCTGTTAAGACGCATTTGCAGAATCCCGGACTCTTCCCATGCCCTTCTGCCCTGGCAAGCACCTCCTCGAGGGGCAAGCGGCGACAGGGTCTGGCCTCCGGGCCATCGGTCAGCGCAGGTCAGCGCAGCCCCTCACTGGGGCTCAGACCCCCATAACCCGCTGCTGGACTGCCTCTTTAGTGCTCTTTTGTCCGGCTGTCTCAAACCAGCCGACTTCATGCACATAACACAACAATGACTTGATCTCTGCGAGCTGTGACTGACACCACTGTGACATTCTGGAAAATTCCACGTATTTTTTTTGTCAGTGTTATTCTAATTATATGACAAATAATAAAAAAAAAAAACAGCTCACCTTTTAAGAACCTGGGGTGAGGGAACGCATACAGCTCCAGATTAAAGAGCGTTTCTAAGCTGCCAAACAAACGCTACAAAAGATTCATCACCCCGAAACCCGTCTGACACAGCTCATTTTCCACATTTACTGATACAAACACAAATCAGACCGTTCGGTTTGATCCGGTTAAGTCTCGTAATTGATAAGCACACCAATAATGCCACGTCCCAACAAATCACCCGATTCTCAAATACAATCTATTTACATCCAAACGGCTGAAATGAGATGTCGCTAATAATCCTCCACCTCTGACGGACAGCTCTGTGTTTTATCTATTTGTGGCCCTTTTGTTTGACTTTGAAGTGAGAGTGTCTTTTTTTGTCTGCACTGGGTCTCTGATGAACAGAAGCCTGTTTTACTGTGAGAACAACACTTGATGGATACAAAAGTGTTTGTGCATGTGTGAGAAAAAAAAAGACATGTGAAGGTGTATACACATATATATATATATATATATATATATATATATATATACACACACAATCCATACATCCTGGCACAGCAACATGTATTTACGTCCAACAATGAGCACGGCAAGGTGCTGAAAGTGTACGTGTGTGCGATCAAAGGCGGGAGGTGGTTAAAAGCGACGGACAGACTCTCCATTACAGCTTGGCCTTGGCCTAGCCTTCTGTGTCTGCGTGTCCTGTCGCCTGACTGGCTGCCGTCTATGGAAATGCCCACGGCTGAGGCGTCCAGCCAATCAGAGAAGAAGAGGGATCAAGGACGCTGCGAGATGATTGGTGGAGGGAACAGATGATCTGAGGAGGTTCACCACACATTCACAAACACACACACACACAGAAAAAAAAAAAACTCAAACAGAGAAAAAAACAAGACTTGATTACAAAAAGTCAAAAATTACACCCTTAAGCATATCCAGCAAACGTAATAACAATAATAGCATTTGCATAACCCTTTCGAGTACAGAAATGCACCAGTGTGAGTTAAACCGACTGACCGACATACTGTGAGGGAATGGCCAGCCGTATTACAGTGTTTGATTAGTGCTGTGCCCCCTCTAGGTGAATGTAAATCCAGGATACAGTGTTATAAACCCGAGTCCTGCGAGGCTGAGATTGAGGCCTGCCTTTCAAGGCCACCTCCAGCTCCCCGCCCTACAGTTCTGGGTGACCTTGTCTGTCAGCGGCGCTACATGGGCTTCTTTTTCCAGCGTGCGAGAGGCCATTATCCTTTTCTGTGAGATACCACACACAAACCTCCTCTTTCTCTCTGTCGGTGAGATTAAGACTGCTTTCACCCCAGTTCCATCTGCTTCTCTATACAAATACAGTCAAGCAAGCTCTGATTGGCTGAGAGGAGACACATACACTAGAGCTGTATATATATATATATATATATATATATATATATATACATACATACATACATACATACACACACCGTATACTGTCAGCAGGTTGAGATTTAGCAGCGCTGTTTGGATAGCAGTGTGTTATTTGCACAGGATACATGATCCTTGCTTTATTTGAATGCAATATGGGATTTGCTTCAAGTTAAGTTGAGGGATAGGTTGTTTTATTGTAGCGGTTTATGGCATAGATAAAGTGCTTAGTGGGATATGCTTGCCAAATAATGACGCAACAAGTCATATTAATATAGGATCACTGGTATGCAGGTGTGTATGTTAGGCTTATGGTGGTATCTAATTTTCTTGTTGTGATTGATTGCTGAAGCTTTGATCACAATATGGAGAATTATCATGGTATTGACCTAATGTTGCAAAAAAGGTTACTTTAACAGGTATAACAACAATGCCTAGTGTATTGCTTTATTGTGTATACATGTTCAGAGTAAACAAAGGTTTCTAGCAAATTAAATTGCTAAAGGATTATAGTGTATTATGTCATACTTTATAATAAAGTCTCATTAGTAAATGGCAGATTTGTTACAGTTAATGTGTTAATATTAGTTAAACATTCATTCATTCATTCATTTTCCTTTCAGCTTAGTCCCTTTATTCATCAGGGGTCGCCACAGCGGAATGAACCGCCAACTTATCCAGCATATGTTTTACGCAGCGGATGCCCTTCCAGCTGCAACCCATCACTGGGAAACACCCTACACTCCCATTCACACACATATACTACGGACAATTTAGCTTACCCAATTCACCTATAGCGCATGTCTTTGGACTGGGAGAACATGCAAACTCCACACAGAAATGCCAACTGACCCAGCCAAGGCTCGAACCTTCTTGCTGTGAGGCGACAGCGCTACCCACTGCACCACCACGCCGCCCCATTAGTTGTACAATACTACTGAATTGTATTAGTTGTTAACTCTATTTAATAAAACCTTGTAATCAGATTATGACTACAATTTTAAGGCATTATTAGCCTTACCTAAAAAATTGACATCACCTAAGATTAATAAAAGTTTTCATAGTTCTCATTGTTGGTTTTGTTTAATTTACTGATGTTAACTATTGGAGCCTTATTGCAGTGTGCATGTACAATAACCATATAAATATTCAGTTATTTTCAACCAATATATATGCATGTACAGTAGTAGGCTGCAGATTAGCATATGAAAATATTCATTATTGATAATTTTTAATAATAAATATTCATGATATTTTGAAGTGGTCACAATATAAATATTGTGCATGTACATAATCACAACCTACCGAATTACTGAATTATTGATTGGCAAGTGTAAATATTGGCTGTTTTATGTCAGCATTCAGTGTGGTCCATGCAATCAGAATTAAGTATCTGAAATATGCATTTGATAATCAGCAGTGCAAAAGCATAACAAATTTAAGTTATTATTAATAATTGTATCAATTTAAAGGATGATACTACATAATAGGACAAACTACTTAAACTTAAAATTGAGTTCTATGAATTCTATACTTTGTACAGATAAACTGTCAATAATAATTACAAAACTTCATGATAATGTACAAATTCATTCTAATATTTGCTGAAGAATTATTAATTACTTATTAATTAACTTATTAATTAATTACTAATTCTTCAATAATTAAGAATTAATTGAGCTTTATTTGATGAAGAATTATAAAAAGTTAGGAGTTATAAATAAACAAATAAATAAATAAATGTTTATATATATATATATATAAGCAATATCACACTCGTAGCAGTGCAATGTGGCTGTATATTGGCACTGGTGGGAGGCGTGTGCCTTAGTGTCCCACCAGTGACGATATACAGCCACATCGCACTGCTACAAGTGTGATATTGCATTTATACAACAGTTCGACTGCATAATCATGTATATAAAAAAGAAAATCAAACACGGAGAGTCTCAAAACCCTTTTGTAAGTGGAACTACTTTCTTCCGCCATTCCAAACCATCATTCACTAATGTCACGAGCGTAATGTCTAAAGTGATGACAAAACAGGTGATTTTGCTAACATTTTAAGATTATAAGGCTGAAAGATTATCAGTCTACAGAGATTTCCCAGTATTTCTCTGTTGCAATCGGGAGATCACAATATTACTATGGTATAAATACAACACTACAACATACAAAAGAGAGAGAGATCGACTTAGAAAGTCATTTACCTGTTCAATAATGATTTATTAGCTGTAGTTTGAAATTACGATGTTTTTCTCTTAGGGTTTATTATGTGGTCTCTGTTGCCATCTTGTGGATGAACATGGTCAACCGTCTTTGCTCAAAGACGAGCTGTCTCAAAAGTACATTATGTTGTCCAACAGCAGCAGTATTTGTCAAACTGTAGAGTGTCCTCTGCTTGTCACTGTATGTGGGCGAAGTTATACACAAGGGTGAAGGGTTAAGAGGCTGGACCAGTGCTGTTATTTGCAGAATATGGCACTTATCAGCTAATGAGATTCAAGAACCAGACAGCACTGTTGTATAAATATATATGTGTGTGTGTGTGTGTGTGTGTATATATATATATATATATATATATATATATACATATATATATGTATATAGTATCTAGTAGTATCTAGTATTAAACACAAACAGAAACTAATCACATAATCTCAACTAATAAAAACAATATCTACATATCCCATACACAGCCACAATCAAGTGCATACTGTACATATACACAAACAGACTTATGTCAGCATGCATTACATTCTTCATATGGACTTTCAGGGCCTTGTAAATGTCCATTTAATGACAGTGAAGCATGCCGATCATGTGCAATGTTAAAATCCATACAGTAAATGAGTGTGTGTGCGTGGAAGTGAGAGGAAAGACATGAGCGGCACAGCTGACTGAGACGCATGGCTGTGATTAAGCTGTCCCGCTGTTTACAACACTGTAGTTACAGCTCGGGGCTTTGGCTTTATCAAAGAGATGTTGGGGAAAACCTCGCTCATGATCGAAGACACACACACATATAAACACACACATCTGCTTTCAGTGAGCTGTGCAGCCCCTCGAGGGCAAGGGAGAGAGAGAGAAAGAGAGAAAAGGGAAAAAGAGAAAGAGAGACAGGGAGAAAGAGAAAGGGGAAAGAGAGAAAGACAGACGGAGAGAGAGAGAGAGAGAAAGATGGCAAGCAGGGCTGCGGCAGCATTAATCATGGTGCAGGTGGAATTTGTCAGAGCTATCGATTGTGTAAGTAAATGTTACAGAAATCATTTGTCAACTTTTTACAGGAGGGCAACGTGTCAATCGCTCAGGAGGAAGTGAGTGTGGCAGAAGGGAAACACCGTTTACCACTGGAGAAACAATGCTGACCTGCAAACAGACAAACTACTCAAGAGCTACAGTATTGAGGTTTAAACGTGCAACAGATTGTTAATAAAAAAAAAAGGTAGGAAAAAAATGATAACGTCATTACCTGCATTTTCTGCTAATAATGCATTTGGTTTGTTTGTTTAAAAAAAGAAAACTGTAAATTTAATTTAAAGCGTAAAAGACTTTACCACATTATTCATTTAGATCATAACTAAACATGGGTTTTACCAATCATTTACCAATCACTAAATATGGATTTAGGTCCTTTTTGTGAAGAATTAATCTGAAATAAAAGAAAAGAAAAAAGAAAGAAAAAAAGAAAGAAAGAAAATAAAACCAAAATTTAAGAGATAAAAATAAACACAAACACACACACAAGCACACACACACATCCACCCACCTGCCCGCACACACGCGCACACACACCTTTATGTACTTAATGTATTAATTTATGACTGTAAAATATTTTAAACTAATGCATACTTTGTTAAGATGGGAAAACATTTGGCCATTTGGCCAAGTATTTGCAAATATGTAATCTGAGAGATTAAAAAAATTCAAATACTGAGAAAATCACCTTTAAAGTGGTCAATTTTTTGTGTGTTTACAGTAGGAAATTTACTTAATATCCTCAAGGAACATGCTCTTTAATATTTTAATGATTTTTTGGGCATACACCCGTGCAACATACGACTGGTTTTGTGGTCCAGGATCACGTATTTACTATAAAACAAAAACATGGATTAACATTTATATTTTAAATTAAAAAAAGTAAAATATATATATAAATTCTAAAAATTCTAAAATCTCAGTTTTCAATCAAAGGTTGGTTGAACTATACAACTTGTAAATATGCTACATACGCAACTAAAATTGAGAAAACTCAAAGAAAACACGCACAATGAAGTCTTAATAATATATCTTCATACATTAAAAAACTACTTTGATTATACATTTTGTAAATATGTTACAATAAGCAAGCAAAATCAATTGGAAATGCTGTGCCATCTTTACAATCCTTACAAAAACTTTTGACCGCATACACAGACACACACAAAAAGTTGTTCAATATACTAAAAGTTTGAATATGGGAGTTTTGTTTATATAAAAAAATCTAATAATTTTAAATAGAGTTTATGAAGTAAAAAAATTTAAACAACACAAAACAAAACATCCTTACAATAAAAAAAGCATTCTTAATATGCCTTTACATATTCAAAATAAATGCAAAGAAATAAACAGCAGCAAGCAATCTATTATCTCCATCTGCAGTGCAGTACAGTATTAGCAGCAGGTGTGGTGATACTGAAGGTCTAGAGGTGAGTTCATGGTTTGGGGGCGGAAGAATGAATAATTTAGCGATACAGAGGGCATGCCTTCAGCTTTATGATTTATATTTCTATATTGTTTCCCCAGTGCACACGCGTACATTTTTAATAAGGGAGACAGATAACTGAATGATAGCCGCCCCATGATATCTCTTACTGTTCCATATATAAATTATCATATATTGAAAATGAAGGAGACAGTTTGGAGGTAGAAGCGAATGTGAGACTGAGACTGTGTTTTGTAGCAACTGAGAAGGAAAGGCTGATTGCTTTGACAGGTTAACGGTGCTGTACGTGATTAGTGGTTTATTACAAGGCTGCCAGCATACGCACAGATGTACGACAGCACTGTTAAACGTATACATTACAATCACATGGTAGAAAGCTGTGGTAGCTTTTGATTTGATTATGAAGAGTTGTTGAAGCTATTTATTTCACTTCAGCCTTTCTACTTTCTACCTTTTTCAATATACTAAAAGTTTGAAAATTGTAGAACAAAACAAAACAAAACTGAAAATTCTAAATAAAACAGGAGAATATAATATGAAATTAAGTATGACAGGTTCAAATTTGACTTTAAGGAGTTCAAATTAATAAAAAACTAAATATATAAATAAATAAAATAAATAAATAAATAAATAAAAAATAGTAGTCAAAAATAACAAATAAAATAAACAAACTGTTTTTAATTTACAAAAATATTATTATTGTTTTGCTTACAAAAAAATGTATTCAAATAATTTTAAATAAAAATTAATATTATGGAGTTTTAGGGGTAAAATAAAACAAAACAAAACAAAAACTGAAAATTGAAAATAAAACATGAGAATAAAACAAAAAATAAGTATGACAGGTTCATATAAAAAAATTCAAACATATTTAAAGTGTAAATAAAAAATAAAATAGTACTCAAAAATAAATTAAATAAAGTATCACAGGTGATCATATTTAAAGGATCAAACAAACAAATTAAAAACATAAAAAATAATAGCCTAAAAATAGAGTAAAAACGTTAAACATAATAAAACGGAGTATGAAAACTATGAGTCGCTCAAAAAAATAATTTATTGTTTGTTCTAGTTATTACTTATTTAAAATGAGCGGAAACATTCTTGATTTTTTTTTTTTTGGAACAGCTTAATTGTTTTATGTTCAATCCACTTATTAGTTTTTACAAATTTAAGTTAACGTATTGCAACACAAATCGATTGTGTGGAACAACAATTTTTTTACAGTGTACTCTGTTTCCCAAAGTAACCTAACTCAAGTCTATGCTGATTTAAACAATATCCAACACTGGTGTCCACATCAAACCACATTAGCGCAAGTCCAGACATTTAGCAACTGACCAGAGGGCTAAAGGCCTCTGAAGCGGAGCAGCATCCTCAAACTTCATATTCCTGTGTAATCTATCTCTGGCTGAGTATGAATAATGAGTGTCCTGCAGGGTATTAATCTTACTGACCGGCCCTGACGGTGGCCACCGCCTGAGGTCAAGGGTTAAAGTGGAATCCCTTGACCTCTACTTTGTTATTGTGGCCCTGCAGAAGGAGAGGTAAAACACGCACTGGTGGCCTCCAAGGTGACACTGATCACTGGATTAAATGAGAATATATTACGATGAAATATTACTTTCCATCTGAAGCTGAATGACTTCATCTTCAAATGAGGAGGATTTCCATATATGTGTATTATTATCACGAAAGGGAAACACAGCGGCTCTGTTCTAAAAGGTACTGAGGTTCCTACCAAGGGTGCATTGCCCCACCCCCCACCTCATATATATATACACACACATTTTGTCATTTTACTGGGTGATTCAAAAGAAACAAAGAAACATAACATATAGACAAAAATATTTGTATTGTTTGTTAAAGAATCACACAGGCTCACCAATGCTTTATATATTTGGTTGAACATACAGTAAATTAAATGTGAAACTTTGAAAAGGTGCTAAAAATGAAAGTAACAGCCTTCAACGTCACATGATTCTTTAGAAATCAGTCTAGTATTACAAAATGACTGCTTGACATTTTATGAAAACCTAACCCTAACCTTTTATATACTCTTTTGAATAAAAAAGTCAAACCGCATTTACTTAAAAACTTTGTCACTTTCGAACCATTTAACACATTTTTGTTAAAGACAAATATTAATGTCTTTTTCAAAAACTTTTGAACAATATTATGTAAGTGCTTTATTTTATTTATTTATTATTTTTTATGTGTAGTAGAATACTGAATTACTAGCTTAGCTATATAGCTTATAGTCTATGCCAGGGTTGGACAAACTGGCTTCTGGAGGGCCGGTGTCCTGCAGACTTTAGCTCCAACCCTAATCAAACACACATATAGTGATCTTGAAGACATGGATTGGCATGTTTAGGTGTGTTTGATTAATGTTGGAGCAAAACTCTACAGTTTGCCCATCCCTGGTCTATTCCAACATCAAACCATACCAAAATCTGTTTTATAATTGAGATTCTTGTGTAAAACACTATTTGTGAGGCATGTGCACTGATAAAAGAGATAATGAGGTGAAGAAACAGGACAGAAAGTATAAATAAATAAATACATACATACAATATCTGAATAAGTTTCTTCATACAATAATTTAAGTAAATATTTTTTTAAAACAAATACTGTAAATTAATGAATCTATAATAGTACTTAATTCAAGTTTGAATATATTAACATTTATTTTATTTACAAGGGAACAAACACTTATATTATGTTTTATAATATAGCCTTAAAACTCAAACAATTTTGCTCCCTTTATTTAGGCAAGTAATTAAATTAATATCATAAATGTGTGATTAGTTGACTATTCTCTTAAATAAATTACTATTTGCAACATTTAAAAAAATCTTCACTTCTAGAGCAAACTTCAAATGACTGGACATTTATATTTAAATGTTTAAATGACTTTCTTTGTTGAGAAAAAAATTACTCCAACTCTGCACATCCAACTTAAATGTACTTATTCTCTTTGCTAATTTAACAACTTAAGCGTATTTGACGATTCTAAATCCAATTCAAAATATATTTTTTCAAAACTTGCAAAAGACCAATTAAGTAAACTGATTTATTGCTTTTTATCTATTGTTATTTATAAATTAAAATTGATAATATCAGCTTAAAATATAATAAAACCAGCTACTTGTTTATTTGTTTATGTATGTACGTGTGTGTGCTGTCTCTACTTTGAGTAAGAAGATAACTCCAACATTGTCTTTTTACCCTTTTTAGGGCACTCATTGAAAAAATAAATAAATAAAAACAGAAAGACCCAGGAGACCCAAGAGGGTTACAAAACTGTTGAGGTCTTGTAAAATAATAATAAAAAAATAATAATTTAATATAAAAATAAAATAAAATAAAACAAAATAAAACAAAATAAATTAAAATAAATTAAAATAAAATAAAAATTAATGTCAAATAAGTTATCATATACTGTATGGTTACGAAGGTTAATAATGGTTGGAAAGCAACTTCAGGAAAACATCATTGACCAAAAGATCAAACATAAATAAAAAGATAAAAATAAAATAAATAAACTTATCTTTAACATCACCTGTTGCCTTTTTTCTTCATATTGCTTACTCATAAATCATAAGACCGCGTAATTAATCAAGCTGTCAAAAAGAAGACGGAGGAGAACATGTGGAGGTCGAAGGTCACCACCAGACCAATGGAGGTCAGGGTCACACTGCATTCCTCATTATCAAGTTGGGATGAGAGAGGGCCTGAGCAAACAAAAGCTAAGCAGATGGAGAAGGACGAAGGGCGAGAAAAGAAGCAAAAAAAAGAGGGGAGAAGAAAGGGGAAAATGACAAAGAAAAGTGAAAGAAGCTGTCAGCTGCCTGCAAATGAAGATGGGGAACTGATTCTGAAAGGGAAGGCTGCGGGGAGAGAGAGAGAGAGAGAGAGAGAGAGAGAGAGAGAGAGAGAGAGAGAAAGAAACAAGAGAGAGCAGAAAAAAAAAAGAAAACTACAAGATGTTTCTGCCATATAGACACAAAATAGGGTGGAGAGTGGAGGATTGCCAGCGGTCTCTGAAGCCCCCCATCACACACACACTCACACGCACGCGGCTGACAGAGACGTGAGGAATCAGTAGTGGCAGATATGATTGTTATCTGCTTGTCTCTGGTCTTCTGAGAGAAAGGATAAAGCAAAGCGATACCTTTCTCTCCAGACAGCAGATCAAGCCTCTAAAGACAGTTAGCAGGTTCAAAAACACAGAGGTCAGTCTTGTTCAATATACAAACCCTACTGCTGCAGATAAGATGAGTGCCAGTGATATCAGCGGCAACAAAAGAGGAGGAAAAAAAAAGATGTAAGGCAACACAGAGATGTCATATTGTGGTGATGGCTATGTACGTTTATGTATCAAATTGTGTATTATATAAATAAAGTGCAGGGTCTTTATGGAGGTAACAAATAAGAAGGGAACATCAGGGATAAATCAGAGCCTCATCACGGAGTCTTGTGAGCGGCTCAATATGTAATTACAAAAACATCTCCATTTTCTCATTGGGAGGCAAAGCAGTAGGAGACTCCAAGGAGAAAAGAGAAAAGAAAAAAAGTATTTTAACATTCACGCACTATTATGTCATTTCAGATCATCACGGCTTAATTTTGTATGTTAAACACAAACAGAAGTTTTATTATTGCTGTGCTGTTTGCTCTTTTCCTTGTAAGTGAAATGAATGATGACTAAAAGGGTTGGTTCAAAACTAGGGTCCAGAGACCCCCCCCCCCCAGAGGGACAAAGGGTTTATATATATAAATATAATGGGCACGGTGGCACAGTGGCGCTGTCGCCTCACAGAAACAAGGTCGCTGGTTAGAGCCTGGGCTGGGTCAGTTGGCATTTCTGTGTGGAGTTTGTATGTTCTCCCTGTGTACGCGTGGGTTTCCTCCGGGTGCTCCGGTTTCCCCCACAAGTCCAAATACATGCGCTATAGGTGAATTGGGTAAGCTAAATTGTCTGTAGTGTATGTGTGTGAATGAGAGTGTATGGGTGTTTCCCAGTGATGGGTTCCAGCTGGAAGGGCATCCGCTGCGTAAAACATATGCTGGATAAGTTGGCGGTTCACTCCGCTGTGGCGATCCCAAATTAATAAAAGAACTAAGCCGAAAAGAAAATGAATGCGTGAATATATACATAATAAAGGATAAAGGATGATCATATCATGGACTACATCTTTCGAGCTTTCATAAAAGGTCATTAATAAACCATACCAAACCACTTATACAATGTTTTTTACAGTGTTTCAGGGTGTTTTCCATCCAGTTATTGCTGCACATAGTGCACTGAATTAACCAAAGCATATGGTTTAATCCTATTTAAACACATAGCAAATGTAACAGGAGCCTATATTAAAACAAAACATTCAGTAACTAATAACACTGCAGTAAGGCACTGGCTGTAGTCAGTTATGATTAATTTCCTTCCATAAAAGAAAACATCCTTAACCAGCAGGGTCATTAAAATGCACTATATTAAAGAATCTCAAACTGGAGGTCATGTGACCAACAACATGGCCGCCCTAACAAGAAGACCTTCTCCATGTAAAATAAAACACCATTTATTAAGCTATTAACATGATTGGAGAACGGATATTTGATTTTATCCTCACTGCAGCCATTCATATGCAGTTATACCTACATATATAACGCAATTAAATGTGCTCGGTTTGATATTTTACCCCATAACCCGTCTACTTCCAAACCACATTCATTACTCCGACATCAGTACAAACACACAGAAGGACAAGAACGGCTACCTGGCAAAATGATGCATGGAACGTGAGCCGGTGGGGGTATAAAAATATCAGCAAAACAATTTAAAAAGTGCATATGCTACGCAACTCCTGATATTACCATCTAATCCCACTCCACCACACGAAAGCTGAATTCTCTATCAAAACATCACTCCTGAACGAGACATGGACCACTGCGCAAAATTAGCTGTCACCCTTTCCTCAAAATCTTTGTTAATCTCGTTTCCAGTGTTTGTGGATTTATCAGCACATGCATCAATGTCAGCTCCTTGGTTACTGAGGCGCAGTACACGGGAGAAGATATAATTAAAACTGTTTGGGTGCCGAGCGAGGGGAGGGGTGAGGGTGGGCGGGCAAGCTCCAATGCAACATTGACGTCTTGTTTGCTTCGTCTTCGTCTCCTTACCCCTTGAGAGTCGCGCATGCATACAGTCGGCGATAACAAATACACCAGCAGGAGCAATTCGCAAGCTCTGTCACCTCAGGTCAGCCGGTGGCAGCACTTTAATGATGGACGTTCGCCCGAAGGTTCCATCCCGTGCTTTGGTATGGCCTTTAAGCGTCCATTTAAAAACAAAACTTTCCATAAAATGTCTCATTATTGTGCTCGGAAATGTAGCTTAACCACATAAAAACAAATAGATTCATAGAAAAACTCGGAACCTATAAACAAATATATTGGCTGCAAAACAAGTCAAACAAGTCCATAGCACTGAAACTGTTTCATAGTACAGGGTTTCTGCAGGTTTTATAAGTGTAATTTTAAGACTTTTTTAAAGACCTTTTAAAAGACCAACGGAAGAGAATTTAAGGAGGAAAAAGTAAGGGAAAACAATTCAGCAATGTGCTATTTATAGCAACATTTTAAAGTAAAAATGCTAACAAAATGATCTGACTTTAAAATTAATTATATATAGTAAAGCAACTCTCCAATTGTTTTGGATATAGTCTCATTTTACAGCTACTCTACAGTTAAAAGGCGTAGCCTAGAGTTAAAATGTAGGGTAGTAAAGAGTTAAAATGTAGTTTAACAGAGTTAAAATAGTTTTGACCATTTTTGGATCCATTGAGCTGATTTCTGGCTCTGGTGGGAGCACTTTTAGCTTAGCTTAGCTTAGCTTAGCTTAGCGTAGATCATTTAATCGAATTAGACCATCTATCATCTAGCTCAAACATTTAATAATAATAATAATAATAATAATAATAATAATAATAATAATAATAATTCCTTACATTTATATAGCACTTTTCTAGACACTCAAATCGCTTTACACAATAGGGGGAATCTCCTCATCCACCACCAGTTTAAACGAGTTTCTATAATTTTCGTATTTAAAGCTTGACTCTTCCGAAATGTAAGTGTGTACTGATTAAGTTAAGACCGATGGAAAAAGAAAAGTTGGTATTTTCTAGGCCGATATGACTAGGAACTATACCCTCATTCTGATGTTCTAGGAACTTTGCTGCCGTGCCATGGATGGAGCAGATGCAATGCTATTACGCAGCACCTGAAAATATTCCCCAGCTATAGGTAACAGCGCTTCGTATGTAAGATCCTTGATTATTAGAAAATAGCAACTTTAAATTTCCATTGGTCTTAGCACAAGATGAAACTACATTAGACTCAAGCTTTAGATAGAAAAAATATCTAAACTCTTTGATCATTTTTGAACGAGATGCCAATGGTCTAATCCAACCATCATCAAGGCGAAGATAAGCTAAAGGTGCTGCTATCGGACCTGGAGATTGGCTGAATGGATTAAAAAATGGTGTTTAACTCTAGCGAAGCTGCAAAATTAGCCTTTTTAAAAAAAAAGCAGGATGTTCCTTTAAAACTTGAATATATCAGGTTCAACCACCTGAGTGTAAAAATAACATTTACCTTCTGATCAGACCCATTGTATATCTATATACCTCTATGTCACAGTGCTGTCAAACCAGTTGCTATAAATAAAACTCTTCATGTCCTCTCCACACATTATCGTTGTATTATATACACAGTGTACCCCACAGGCATAAGAACATAGAAAAATCTGAAATAAGGTACAATCACATCCCTGAATGAAATCCTGAATGAATGCAGTAATACAGCTCATTCTCAGACATGATGACCGCTGAAGGCACTAACGACGATGATGATCCTCATCCAAATTAAGCTTACATTTTATTTTAAAATGAAACGCAACAAAATTACTCACCAAAACAATATTGCCATGATTTTATGAACTAAACACTTGCTGCTCTGACTGAAGACCTTTTGAAGGCCTTAATTCAAAGAAAAGTAATTTAAGACTTTTTTCTTTTAAGATCCGCACTAACCCTGTAGTATGCGTAACATTCACAAATAAGGTCCATCGCTACTTAAACACTGTGCTTCCCTCCCAAACCTCCACTAACCAGCAACTGTCTCTTTTCTTTCTATTTCTAGTACCTGCCAAAGAGTGCACGCATTAACAATTCAAAACTTCCAGTCTTCACTTTCTGCCGCTGGGACCAGGAGCATGAAATGTCCCAGAGAGTCCTCCCTGAATGTGGCCACAGCAGCACACAGACCCGGTGGCTCGATGACACCTTGCCAGACAGTCTACATGATCACAAGAGACAGACACTAAAAAATACACTGGTATGTAAAATACATTCAGCTGCAGAAAGAGGGGGGAGAAAAAAAAAGTTCAGCATATACTGAGACAAGCTCCCCAGAGTCGAATGTGCGTGCAGGTGAGTGTTTGTGAGAGGGGACTAGTTTTTAAGTCACACTTGTACTCGTACAATCATATCCAGAGAAACTCTGTATGTTTAGGTTGCATATGCAGTACAGAAAGAAAATAATATTTCAAGTTACGTATAACTTATTCTGACATTTGCTCACAGATGATGTCGAAAAAGAATACGAAATCATGTGAATGCCTTCTAGCATTTAAAGATGACGTTTTAAAATACCCTCATCACTTTACATCTTAAATAATTAAAAAAATTAAATAATATATAAAAATATGATGAAACAGTTTTGTGAACAGAAATAATTCATTCATTCATTCATTTTCTTTTCGGCTTAGTCCCTTTATTAATCAGGGGTCGCCACAGCGGAATGAACCGCCAACTTATCCAGCATATGTTTTACGCAGCGGATGCCCTTCCAGCTGGAACCCATCACTGGGAAACATCCATACACACTCATTGACACACATACACTACTGACAATTTAGCTTACCCAATTCACCTATACCGCATGTCTTTGGACTGTGGGGGAAACCGGAGCGAACAGAAATAATACAATGAACAAATTCTAAATGAGTGCTGCAACACTATGACTGTTTATACTTAAAAATAATAAATAGTATAAATAATAATAATAATAATAATAATAATAATTATTATTATTATTATTATTATTATTATTTTATTATTATTATTTATAAAAATGCAATACTTCATAGCAGGCCCAAAAGAGGGAAGTCTGCAAATTTCTACTTTTAACACTTCTACATAGGATAAAACTTATTAAAAGGGGATGATTTAAATAAATAATCATCATTTTAGGGAAAAAGAAGTCTCGCTAACCCAAGAATCACTCGTTTAGGTGGGTGAACTCATGGTCATCCATTACCAACTAATTCCTGTTATAAGAATAAAAGCACAGTGCACTGTTGATTCATAATATAGTACAGTAACTGCAACAGGAGACTAGGATAACTAATTCATTCAACATTGTTTTATGAGGTTGAATCAAAGTTAGAATGCATTTAATGCCAGAGGCTTCTCTTGCTTTTTTCAATAGCATCTTGTATAGCTTTGGAAAATGATTGAAAGCTCCATTCTGCCATATTCTCTACTGCTGCTTATTACGATGTTTAGCTTTGGTAGGAAACAGTTTACTTCCGGTCACCACTGTCGTTCCATCAGCAGCTGTTGCTTAAAGTCCTCATTCCTTTAACTGCGCACCTTCAACAAAGAGCAGCCGAGGCCTCCATGATGCTTAGTTGGTAAGTGAGTTAACAACGTGCACTTGAGACATCTTTTTCATCCTCAACACTCCTCTTCCTCTTTCAGATCTAAACGCACAGACGCCTCTCTTTCAGTACGGCCAATAATCAATGCCATTGCAGGTCAACCCTCCGCCGAGCCTCTGACCAGACCTCTTGCTTTCATTCCCTGCCGGCTGGGTACAGGAAGGCTCATTAAAAGTTCAGAGTGGCTTACTTGCTGAAGCATTCATCAGCTCTAAATAAACAAGCTCTTTGGAGGGCAGGACAGCTTCTTTGGCTGCAGCGGCTAGACTCTGCAGAGCTTTAATTAAATTGGCAGGCCAAGCAGAGGCTGAGCAGAGGCTGAGCGGAGGCCACGTAGAGGCCATCGCGCGAGGGCAGGCAGTGCGATCTTTGGCCGACCGAGGCCTTAAGATCTCGCACTTGCCGACAGAGATAGCAGGAATCTATCTTTTCCTGTCTCCGTCCATCTCTCGGTGATGAAGGAGGACAGAGCTTTAAGTGTACGTCGCCAGTGTGGCGGGTCACTTATTCCCCTCTTCATTAGCGAGAAAATGGACTCTCGTAAACGCTTGTTAAAATCCCTACCTACACTCCCTCGGTTAATGCCAGCCATCCATTTGTGTCCGTTTTAGCCGCCTGACAACGCTTTACGGGAAGATTAATTGTCCTGTGTCAGGCGATGGCCAGCCCCTGTCTCTCTCTCATTTCTTTTCTTCTCGGCCAAAGATGCAATAATAGAGCCCGTCTTTGTCGTAACAGTGTGATTAGTGCCCAAGAAAGAAAGAAAAAAAGAAATTAAAAGGAGGGTGAAAGAATAGGAGAAAAGAAGAAAGGGACAATGGGGGAAAAAAAAGAAACACTGCCCTTCACAACTTTATACAAATGTAGATTGGGACTTGTAAATTTGAAGCACTTGATGACATGGGGTTATTAATTAATGATGGGGGGAGAGAAGGTAATGAATCGCCTATTAATATTTCTATATTTTTTGTCAAACGCCACATTATTTTCCCATTTGTTGAGGGGGGTGTTGGGGGGAGCGATGGACCCTTGGGGCGTTTCGTCATCTTGGGCCCTCCGGCCATCCCTCTTGCTTATAGAAGTGACAATGTAAAGTGCCTGTCTCACTCCCTGAGCCCAAGATAATGGCTGCTCATTACCTGGCCATTCCCAGATACGGCCGTGCTCCGAAGCGTTGAAACGCAAGCCTCGCACGGCCTTTCAGAAGCAGGGGAGTTGCCCATGAGAGTTTGATTGAGGACAAAATACCCCTCTTTTATTCTTGTCTGTTTCTCCACTCTTTCTTTCCCAGCCTGATTACTCAGAGGGAAGCCCAACTCGCAGGCAATCCCCTTTTCCAGCATGTCCCCCCGCCACCCCCGAACAAAAAGAAAAAACGAGCGAGAGGGCCACTGAAGGAGGAAGGAGGGGGGTGGCTGGGTGACTGGGTGCTGTCTCATTAAAAGCTGGCGATTGTCTAATTGTCTCAAGCGGACCTCCGAGAGACTAGTATATTATACTCATCGCAATTAACCAAACAAAAGCGTTTAACCGCCCAAGCACTGGGGCCTAGGCAGAGACACGAAAGAGAAGAAGAGGGTATTCCACCACGGCTGCAAAACCAGGGGAGGGGCCCAATTTGGGTCTTCAGACGGGAAGGGGACACATCCCCGATTGGCCAGATGTCTCAAGGAGCAGTCTACGAGGAGCGGTCGGCCTGCAGAGAGAGGGCGGGGGGCCGGTTTTCACTGGGGCTGCAAGCATGTGCTCATTTGTGGTGCACCTTTGTGCCGGACCTGTCTGTTTACAGCTCAGGCATGGGCCTAAACACTCCCAGCCTCCATTCATACCACTCGCCTTTCAGCCCTCACAGAAGCAGCCCCTTAAACCCACTTCACTACCATTTTCCCTCTCTCTCCCATCTCCTTTTTGTCCTCTCTTCCATTACATCAAACGCAGGAACAAAGGGCGCCGAACAGAAACCTCGGCCACAGAATAGACCCATCACAAATATTAATTTGAAAAGGTGTTGAAGTGCAGAATCTACTTTTATGCACAAGGACAACTTGGGATCTCTTTTTTCCCCTCGTTCCCCCCACCCTCCTGCTCTCTTCTTCAGCGGGGGGATTCTTTATGAGCTGCAATGAGCTTGGTTTTCAGCTGCAAAAGAAGAGGCAAAGAGGCTGGGAGTGCAATTATCCATCAGCAAAGGCTTCGGATTCAGACGGGCTAAAGACTCCACACTGGCCATTATGAGGGAGGGAGCTGTGAGGCTGCATTCACTTCTGCACATCTATTAAAGAGCAGAGGACAGACACATTCGCACACACAGTCTCACATACAAACATGGTATTGGGTATTGATGAAAAGAAAAAATACCAAGTTAATGGATAATCAAATATATGCCCTCATATTCTATCAAAATTTATCCAAGAAGCAAAATCGTGCAGACTATGTTTTTCAGATAATTTACCTCAAATTAAGTTGTCTGACTCCATGGGAAACCTGGCGAACATTCACAAGACAAGTCAAATTTTTTATATGGTGTTTTATGCAATACAGATTTAAAGCAGCTGTCAGCAAATCAAGTACTGTCAAGTATTAATTGAACACTTAAAGAACAGAAAACCAGTAAAGAATGTAGCACTGTTATGATACTGTGTAAGTTAGTTCAATGGTTCTTTTGCAAGCCTTTTTTAAAGGCTTAAAGCTCTAGAGCGACTTTACAGTAATACTAGCTTCAGAAAGTCTGAAGTGTTTGGAATGGCATTACTGCAAGTAATGTCATTAAGACAGAAACACTTTTTTAAAGTAACCTGTTGCTTAAAGTGTGAGAATTATACATGTATAGTTCTTATTAATGCAATCTGGTGCTAAAGAACAAGGCCAGTGCTGATGAACATGTGAAGTGGATACAAATGTAAAAGCAATTCAAGGCCCTTTAGGTTGAGGTAATTAAACTCAATTCTCCATCCTAATGTTTGATACGTGACTGTCAAAACTCAATATTCTCAAGGAAAGGAAAAAAAGGTTGGTAAGTCAATCCAGTCATTCAATGAAAGGTGTATCTTAGTTTAGTCTACTTTTGCCACCTGTTTGAAAGCATTTCGAATGCAACACAAGTGTTAAATGGTGTGTTAAATTCAGCCCACAATTAGTATTCTGTCAAATGTACATTAATTCCAAAGCCTTAAGGGGATAAATCCATATGATTTGAGCAGTTTACTGTTAGTTATTGAAGACGACGTGAGTAATTTTATGATAAACAGGTTTATTTTAGACTTGAATTTACAAACGTATATATATATATATATAATACACAAATAAATACATACATACATACATATATATATATATATATATATATATATATACTTCTGCAATAACCAAAGTTCTCAGCCATCAAGCAAGTATGACTGAGCTTCAGTTTGTGTTGAACTGCAAAAAATTATATGACAATAATTCATGACAACGAATGTTTTCATGTTACTTTAACTTATTTTATTAAGTTAATCAGGTTTGATCAAATTTTAAGTTGTACAAAGTTTACCTTAATATTTTTATTCAGATTGACTGATGTCAGTTGAGATAATTTGATTGAACTAAAAACATTTAAGGCAGCATTTTTATTTTATTTTAATAGTTTAGAGTATAAAACAAGCATGTCTCTTAAGAAAATGTGGATTAACCCACTATGTTTGATCCATTTACAAGTTAAGAGCTAAGAGATTTTCAGGAGGGATAAAAAAAAAAAAATCAACAAATTTCTTATGAATTTGGAATAACACAAGTGCGATTAAATAATGAACTATCCCCTTTACATTTTCCTGCTAAGGAGTCAATTGAATGAATCTAAAAACAAAAATGTCAACATTTCACCTATGTCAACAAAATGACCTATATTAATTAGTTCTCTGAATACAATGCACTCCTTTATGATGAATAAACAAAAATATAAAACAGGCTAATTTTCATATCATCTAGATCCTGCTCTCTAATGCTGTAAATGTGGAGTGTGTGGGGCTCCAGATTTGTGATGGAAAACAGAACTGCCACAGCTAAGATCAAACCATCGCTCAGCGTGTTGGCGGCCCCAATGGCTGGGGCCCCTCCACAGGACCCAACCTCCAAGCACTGATCTCTGGGGCACGACAAAACAGCCAGCAGGGATCTCCATCTTATTCAAAGCATTAACCATCCCTCTATCCCTCCCTCTCTTCTTTTCAAACACATATACACATACAATTACTGGTAATCTGCTTAGGCCGGTAGACCGGGGTGGGTTTGCTAACATTTGCGGCAAACAGTTCTTTTTTTTTTTTTTAAAGAAGCAAAAAGAAGAAAAGGCAGTTGAGGTCTCCAGGTGTCCAGTAATAGTCCGTAGAACTGGTTATTATTTGCCTCAGCCGCACGCTAAGACTTAAAATATTTCACACACTATTTTTGTTCAGTGTCCAGGGAGGCTGAAATAAGGAGAGAGGAAACAACGAAAGCAAAACTATCACTGCCTTCAGGATTCATCAAACAGCAGAATGATGTGAGAGACAAAGGAGAAGTGAAATATACCTTCTTTTTTCTTTTTCTTTTAAAAGCTCATTCCACTTCTCATTTCAGTGGCTACACGTTACAAGTCTTGATTCTGTCTCAATTCTATATATAAAAACTTACCTTTTTTTCTCTTCCATAGAGAGAATTATATTGCTAGATAAGGCAATCCATACCTCGGCCTTGTACAGTAGTGTCCAGCTATATTCACACAATCTTTTCCAACATGCAATAAAAATGTTGTGGGTGGTAAGATACGTAAATGTATTTCCAACAAGTAAAACCTGTAATAATATGAAATGTTATATAACCTATTATTATAATTTATTATTTAAAATGCTATTTATTATTTTTTAGTACACAATTATACTTCACTAAAAGTATTATACACATAGATATCACCTTTTTGGAAGAACTGTACTGTATATAACTGTAGGTTAACTATGTTTATATACTGCCCATACCAGTATTTATATACCATATTTATTTTTTATTCATATATATTTATTTATATAAAAGTGTTTCCCAACCCTGTTCCTGGAGGCACACCAACAGTACATATTTTGGATGTCTCCCTTATCTGACCCACTCAAATCAGGTTTTGGAGTCTCTTCTAATGTTCTGATGAGTTGATTCATGTGTGTTTGATTAGGGAGAGGTTGAAAATGTGTACTGTTGGTATGCCTTCAGGAACAGGGTTGGGAAACACTGCCCTATACACAACTCTAACTTTTATGATTTTGACTGTAAAGTAATAAATGTGCACGATTTGTAAAGCTGCTTTGGAACGATACTTATTGTGAAAAGCGCTATAAAAAATACACTTGAATTTAATTTGTCTTCATGATGGTTAATGGTAGCCTTCAGTGTCACATGATCTACTTAATATATGAAAATAACAGCTAATGTCGCAACTTAAACAATAATAGAGGGACTCATTGGTTGGAATTACTTTAAGAATAACTTTTTGTTTACTTCAGAGTGATGATAAAATACCAGTGAAAAGCCAATACAAACACGTCCTTTTGTCATTACATAATATGGCACTTTAAATAATATAAGTATAATGCATACAATATACAGTGGTATAATGCATTGGTGTGGATTCTAGTTATCAATAAAGTTGATGTTACTGGTATGAATTGGCCCTATACTGTATATTACTTTTAATGTGATTACTGTTTAGTGTGTATAAACTGTGGGTGGAGTTTGCTTCATATAACCTGTTGAATTTTTTTTTTTTCGCCTTTTGATTTGTTAGATCATTTCTGGTACATCTGCACGTATCATGTGGAAATTACATAATTTAGTAGTTTTAAACAGCCAAGGCAGGGTTGAGATATCTGATGAAATGTACCACAATGTTAGTAAGTGACTATCACACTAAAACCATAATAGTATATCTCATATTTAAGTTTGCGTGTTTATATGAACATTCATTCAGTGATTACGTTCTTGCCCAAAGACTAAGACTAACTAAAACTGTGCTGCTGTTAGTGATTACTGTTTATTTATATAGCACTCAGTACAATGGATAGTTTTTAATCAAGCAGAATTAAAGTATTAAACGTGAAAAAAAAAAAAACATGATTATGTTGCTTTCAATATCTACTACTGAGAAACCTTTTCCCTCAGAGACATTTGATCTTTAAGGAACGGGGCAAGTTTGTACAATTTCATATTTAAAGTATCTTTCTGCAAAGATATATGCAATTATATAACAGTAGATTGAATTTGTTTTACACTTCCACATTTAGCACTTAATGTGTATTGTAGCTGAAGAATGCAATGGTTTGCAAAGGAAAACTTTTCCACACAATTTAATTTAATATTTCTAATTAATATTTAATAATTAATAATAATATAATAGATTTCTACATTTCTAATTAAAATAAAGTTATTTCATCTTATTGGAATTATAGTATATGAATGTACTTTATGTAATAGAGCACCCAAGCAAAATTAATTCTGAACCAATTATGTCAAATCATTTTTATTTGAATTACCAGAATTATCTGTTATTTAATACAGTTCAACCTGCAACTGTTTTATTAATGCCTACAGTTGACTGAGACTGATCTCAGAACTGGCATTAGCACAATTGTGGCTCATCGAGCGAACTAGCAAACAATATTTTCTTAATGAAACTGCCAACTCACATGAGTGCTACTCTTCTGCAAGGTGCTAAACTCAAAACCTTACATGCAACTCTTCTAAGTGTGGATTAAACTCTAACAAGTCTATTTCTTAACTTTAAACACCAAATAATACAAAACGTCCCCCTCTTAATGCAATCTCATGCTGGGAACTACATACACTCAAAAAATGATGTTTGCCACTTGTTCAAACTACTTATTTAAAATGAACTGAATCAACACAATTCTTGAGGTTTTTAGGGGGACAACTTTTTTGTTTTATGTTCAATCCACTTAAATTTGCAAAAACAATCAATTTGTTTTGGGACAACATGAGGGTGTGTGGAACCCATTATTTGTTACTGTGCATCCACTAACCAGGTAGTTGCACCAACATAATTCATTCATGATGTCCCAGCGCAAAACAATTAATCTAACTTAATGTTTTACAGATTTAAGTTGATTGAACATAAAACAAATACATTGTCCAAAGCAATTACAAGAAATGTGGCGTTTCAGCTCATTTTAAACTAGTTTGATCAAGCAACAATATTTTTTGTTTCATTGTACAATTGACTAGCATTTTAACCATACTGTCCAGCCAAGATGTCCATGAAGTGTTAACACAAAAAAAAATAAAGACAGATGAAGTCCAGTGCACCATCTCGCCACCCTCTTCCCAAACAAGTCGACATCATTTTATTTCAGAGGTTTTCTCAAAACGGAGCACTCGCGCTTCACAATCTCCCCTAGATCTGAGCAAACATGGCCGAGGCGCTGCTTACTTATGCAGTCATTTATCTTTTCATCACAGTCAGCTTACCAGCTCTTTAGTACCTTAACATGGTCCTGCTCTCAGGAGCAGACACACAGGGTGCAACCCTAACAAGGGCTAATGCCACCACAGCAGCCGCAGAGAGAAGGGAAAAAAGGGGGCACGATAAGAAAGAGAAATGGAAGGAGAACGACAAGAAAGAGACAACGGAGGCAAATGACCACAGACCAACCCAGGTCCTAATGAATAAAAATGAAGATCTTGTCAAATGATGAAGTGACAGGTTAATTTGCAGCCCTAAGATACAATGTGAACAAGCAGAGGGAGAGAGTGTGAGAAAAAAAGGGGAGGGCAGAGATCTGTCGCTATACAAGAGAATACTGCCACCTATCTGTAAAGTGTGGCACAGCGCATACACACAATCTCACAATAAGAGGGACAATCTTGTTTTAGATGTCAACATGCAGGGAAATCTGAAAAGAGTAAAGAAAGGAAAAAAAGATGGGGGAAGGCCCACTAAAAATCAGACAAGTGGAATTGATGATAAAAGCGGGAAGAAGATTAGATGCAGACAGTTGTGTTTGAGCCGTAAAAAAAAAATAATAATAATAAAAAAACATAGGCAGGCTCACAAAGAGGCAGTGCTATCAAACACTTGTGAGGTGCCTGGAGCAAACGTCTGCTGCTCTGCCAGCTCTCTGTGCCTTCAATGTGCTGACTGGCCCCTGGTACCCTTCGCTCTGACATTAAGATCTGCTCACAGAGCGCCTCAGATAACAGCCCACACACCTCCTGGCCCAGCATGCACTGCAGTTTTGATCAGAGAGAGATGGGCGAGCGGGAATTAGCTGCCTGCTTTTGTCCTTCTGGTGTCTGTGTATTAAATTAATACAGTGGGTTCGCAAAACTGGTTGTGCGTGAGGTTTTCATAGTGACATGACACAACTGTAAAATTGAGTTGGGTTGACACTGATGTCCACTGGGAAAACACCAACAATTATTATGAATATTGCAAAAGCCCAACAATAAGCTCTGACATCAGCACCAATATATACAAGACATCCTTGTTTAAATGATATTTTAGACTATATTAGTGTGCTTTGTATCATATGACAAATTAAAAAATAAAAAAATAAAAAAATAAATGTTTAAATTTTCTGTTTATTACATGCAAAACTTATAATAGCTCGTCACTGGAAAAAACACAAAGCCCTCATTTTAAACAATGGTTGCAAGAATTGTCTCATTGTTTGGATTTAGAAAAATTTATGTATATAGTTAAGAGAAAACATGAAAAGTTTTTCAAAATATGGAATCCCTTTGTAGGATTTCTGAAGGAAGCGGATACAATTTTTTTGTATGTTTAATTTGTATCTTGTATCACCTGCTATTGATAAACCATTGTCTTGATACCTTTATATTGTATGTGTATGTAGATGCATTTATTTATTTTTTATTTTAAATTTTTTTTGTATGCTTGGTTTTGATTTCTTTAGTACAAATTAAAAGTTCCTAAAATCAATAAAGTGTTTTAAAAAAAAGTTTAAAATGTTTTAACTTGACATGATGTCTTTTAAAAATGGACAAGTCATTTTACAAGTCATCTAGAGTTAAACAGCCTAGTTTAAACATTTCTGAATCCATTCAGATGATCTCAGGGTCTGGATTTTTATCCAGGTTTTTGCCTTACTTTACCATAAATCAATTAATCGGATAAGACCATTAGCATCTCGCTTTAAAATGACCAAAGTGTTTTAATAATGTTCCTATTTAAAGGTTGAACCTCCAGTAGTTTCATTGAGAACCAAGACTGACGGAAAATGAAAAGTTGCTAGATACAGGAACTATATTCCCATTCCAACATAATAATCAAGAGATTTTGCTGACATACAATGGCTGTAGCAGGCACAATGATATTACGCATCGCCTGAAAAGTGTCTTCAAAAGTGTAGTGTTGCTTTAAAAATGCAACGCTTCTATGCGAGGTGCTGCAAAAGACGCAAGTGTATAGCGGTCAGTCACATGTCTAATAAGCACATTTTTACACAGAAAAACAATTAATTATGGTCTGTGGTCCCTTCTGTATACACACACACGCAAGAACAGTGATTGAACACAAGATGTCCACTTCACCCGCTGTTGTATTAACAAAAGATGGATGGAGCTTCCATGCTAGCATATTTATTAAAAGATTTCAGATTTGAAGCTTACCGAGTCTTAAATCTAACGCATAATTAATATTTTCTGTTGATTTAGGAGAGGGATGAGCTTAACCTTTGAAAGTTCTAAACACAGTCTCCTAATTATTTATAAGCTATACATTTTATTTTTGTTATTCTATTTATTTTGTACTTTCGTATCACTAAAAGCTTTTCAGTTCTGTAGTTGATTGTAACAAAACCCTTATGCCTGTTCAAAGTGAAGAGAAAAAGCAAGCACTGGGGATTTGTTGCTTATTCCATGTTTTACCGAGCCTGTATCAAACCGTAAATCCAAAACCAAGGTACGTATCAAACTGTGACTTCAATGTATCATTTGACCCCTAATATATACATAACTGACCCCCAACCCATGACCCACCAAAAAATAGTACCATACATGCCAAATAACTGATACAATTACATGGTAACCATTGGTTTGATAAAATACTGCGGATATTACTGTGGAATTTTGTGGATTATTTGTCCATCTATAGTACCATCTGATCTGATTAAGTACACCATTGCCCAATGAAAATGACACCAGGAACAACTAGTAAAAGAATACTAGTAAAAGTCCACTTACCAGTAGAGTAGTACTCCATTCATAAATAGGTAAAATATCTTGTTTGTTTATGCACTGAAACAGAGCAAATTATATAACTAAAACATGAAATGAAAAACGCTTGCTATAAACGCGGAGATGTAAATCATAACCTAGCTTTAAATAAGTCAACTAATTTAAGCTAGTCCCTTTCATCTGACAATAGCACAGAAGCTCATAACTTGAACCGCATCATTAACTTTATTTAAAGAACAGATGAGCTTAGACCAAAGGAAACAGATGCTTTTATATTCGAAGCAGGGCTCAGAAAACATCCGCCCAAACATCCTCATACAGTTACCAATATAAAACATGAAGGTATACTCTAGGAAGTCAAAGAAATCCTATTTCAAATCAACTGAAGAGGAAGTGCTTTAAAAAGTGTTTCATAACCCTTTTTTAATCTTATGCACACTCTAAAACTCAATCAATGAAGCTTGTGTAAAACCAAACGAAAAAGTGATGATTTTAATCTTATGTAATACCGTTACTGGATATTTAGATATTATTTAGATGTCACTTCAATGACAAAAAAGGCCTTGTTTTTATGTTCAATTGAGACATGAGTGTCAAAACTTTAAACATTTTCCTTATTTCCATTATTACTTGAAAACTAGCATCTAATATATTGTGGCGGACCTGCCAGTGTGGTTTCAGCGTCGCCATGGAAACGACTCCCTCACCGTCATCACCTCTCGTCACGTGCTGATCAGGGACAGCTGCTGCTCGTTGGAAGGGGAGTATTTAACAGACGCCGTCGGGGAAGACGGCGAGCACGATGTCAGCAGGAAACACGCTGAGTTCTCCTTCCACTGGGCACCCTGATCGGCACTACACACAGCACCATCACCGGACCCTTGGACACTGGATTCACCGCCCTGCACATCCCAGCGCACTTATCCTTTGCTCCACTCCCTTAATAAACACCCCTACGGGGATTTCCACTGCCTCTCTGTGTCCGTGTGATCTCTCACCTCGTTACACTGGTGGAGAATGCGGGCAGATTGAGGGATCACACGTGACACAGGTAATTAACATCTGGTGTGTTTTTCCCCGTAGGGTCCCGCTCTCTCTCTCCCACCGCTTACCACCAGCACCTGGGGCTGAAGATGGACGTCATTCGCCGCCAGCTCGAGGAACTGAAGCGCCACCAGCTCCGGCTCGCGGAGCGTAGCGCTGGGAGCGAAGAGGAGAGGCCGGCGGTCGTAACCCCCAGGGAGTTTTCGGCTTTTCCAAGCCGAGAAGGAGAGTGCGCGGCGCGCCGCTTCCAGCAGTGGGCGCTGGCAGGCGCGCCTCAGCCAAAGAGCAGGCCAAAGCTACACATCCTGCGCCGCAACCCTGCCACCTGGCCGGAGCTGATGGAATGCATTGAGCTGGTGGAAGCATCAGCGCTCCAGGATGCTAGAGAGAGAGCGGATGAACCCCAGAAATGGCGACCTGCGAAGGGCACCACGCGTCCAGTACACAGACCCGCGGCCCCCTCGCCACCGGACGCGAAGTCGTCGGCACCATCGCCACCATCTGGGGACCGGGTATGCTTCTTCACCCGGTCCGCTCCTCAACCCCCCGTGAGACGGACAGTCCCGGTCCCCCGGATTTCGAGAAGGCACCGGACGACACGTGACAGGGGGCCGCCAGCAAGACCCACTTAACACCGCGAGTGACAGGAAGGGTGAGAGTCGCTTCTCCCCTCCCTCAGACACTCCGCTGCAGGTCACGGCCGGAGGTTCCCTACACCGAGAGCAGCGAGCGGATAGGAGCCTCCGGAAGTGCTGGTCCAGAGTGCGCCTGGTGGACGAGGAAGTCCGTCAGCCCGCGCCTCACCCAGCCTGTTACTTTGTCATCAAGAAAGGTCTGTTGTACTGGATCGCTCGGCGGCGGGGGGAGGAAACACACCGGCTAGTGGTACCGCGCTCCAGGATCCCGGAGCTGATGACGGCCGTGCACGTAACCCCGCGCGAACATCGCGGGGTAACGGCCACCCTCCGAGAGCTCCAAAAGCGGTACTACTGGCCAGGACTGGAAGCGGAGGTACGTCGACACTGTCAGCAGTGTCCGGATTGCCCACGTACCACGTACGTCGCCATGGAAACAACTCCCTCACCGTCATCACCTCTCCTCACGTGCTGATCAGGGACAGCTGCTGCTCGTTGGAAGGGGAGTATT
>CAIGQV010019084.1:5012202-5024982 GCA_903798115.1 Danio jaintianensis
TATATATATATATATATATATATATATATATATATATATATGCCTATGTCTGTTATTAACTTCATAATTTCAGTAATATTTAAATTATATCAGCATTAATCCTTATGAAAATACCCTTTTAAAAATAGTATTTAAAACCAACTCAAATTGTTTTAATATACAGTAGGTTGAAGCAATGATAGGAACAAGTACCATTTTGACGAACAATATAACACACAGTTGCAATCAAACAGCGCAAGCTCACGTATGGGTCTGTGACTGTCTGACACCACTGACTGTTGTGAACACACACAGAGCTGTTTGCTGAGGCTGTTTGTAAATAATTTTCAGTTTCTTGTACAGACCAATTACTTTGCTTCATGAGACCTCAATGTATCACCGGGTATTAATATGAACCCAGGATCATTGGCAATTTGCAATCGCAAATTTACTTATTTGGTTTTGTGCGAAAGAAAAATAATCCTTTATTTGTCTATAGTATGTCCCTGTAAATATGATTACTGTAAAAAAGAACAGAAGTAGTTGGTGACTTACTGCAATGCAGTTTGTAGTAGAAACTGCAGTCAAACCTAAGTTTAAGTACATCTTAGCATGTTATAAAAACGTAGACTGAAGCACGTATTTCCAACAAGCCTGTTTTGATTTATTTTCTTTTTTGCCTGGTTGCTTTTATTTTATTTTATTAATTTATTTTAATTTATTTTATTGTATTAGTATAGGACTCTAAATGTACCAGAACAAAACAAACAAGTCTGACGATAAGTAAAATAGCAGCAAATTTTCAGTTCTGGGGAAACTGTAATTTTAGAAGGTTTAAAAAGAACAATGATAAATAAACAACAACTTATTGACTGATTTATTGATGATGCAATACAAACTGGGAACCCACAAACCCTTAACATTTCAGTAGTATTTGTTCAAACAGCTGTGTTTAGCTAGTTAGGACCAATTTTGTGGTTGGTTAAATTTGGGTTTTAAAACAATTTCAAGTCATATAATTGTTTAGTTTTGACTGAGCTCACTGGACCACCACATCTACATGTGTTACCTGTTTCAATCAGGAGAGAGAGAGAGAGAGAGAGAGAGAGAGAGAGAGAGAGAGAGAGAGAGACTCACTGTGGGATGCAGAGAGCTACAGATGCAAACATAAGTGAAACATTTACTAAAGGTGAAAAGGGAAATCAATACTGTGCAGCAGTGTGATATTCCTTCATAACACCGAATCAATAGAGTGATTACAATTATTATTATTAGCATCATTACTTTGATATTGTAGCAGATCAGATATTACTCAGATAAAATGTCATTCAGAGCAGACTTATTTCTGTGTACTATGCAATGCATTCAAACATTCTGTGCATGTAATATATTAATACTAAATTAATGTCGTTAAAATGTTGTTAAAACAATTTTAGAATAACTGACATTAATATAGAAAATACAATATAATGAAATATAATAAATAATACTAGTTTAGTTTTAATGAAAAAAAATATATAAAATTTTTAAATACAACTATTATTTATATACATACTATAATAATGTATAATATTACATAATACAATATAATATATAAACAAACAAATCAATATTATAAAACATTTTATTATATTATATTATATTATATTATATTAAAACATTAAAAAAAATAAACCGCAAAGTATCAAGCCATTTTAATTACAAATCCTAATACCTATCATAATGTGTAAAGTATCATACTGAAACTGTATATTGAGAGACCAAATCCCAGTCCTAATATTTATGCATGCACATATACAGTAACAAACACTTGAGCTGTGCAGTATGTAGGTTATTGCAGGCGCTCTGCACCACTCTCTCTGCATTACAAATACAATACAAGGTTGAGCACAGAGCATGTAAATTCTTAACTAATGAGAAATGTTAAAAGCTATTAATATATAAGCGCAAGCAAGAGAGAGGAGACAAGCACGCAATCATGAGTGCACACAAGGACACAATCCCATCCATGAGCAAAATCTAAAGACTTGTAAATAAAGCTGCAGTCTATGTTCTCCCTCCCTCTCCCTCTCTCTCTCTAACTCACTCACTCACTTTTCGTGCACTAGGGATGTATAGGCTTTTTAATTGATGTAGTTTTACCAGGGTTTGCGCTTTGATCTAAGGCTGTGGAGAGAAAGGGGTTGCGTGGTGGTTCGTGGTGGTCTCCCGTCATACCTTGGGATGATCACAGGCTCTTCATTCTGGGACCCACATCAGCTGTTTTCCTACAACCAGCTGACAACTTTATTAGACTCAGACAATGGTGTGCAAATAACACCCTGGTGCACTGCTCAGCAAACACACACACACACACACACACACACACACACACACACACACACACACACAGACACACACACACACACATGCATACGCACACACACACACAAACTCAGAGTCCAAATGCACTGTTATTAAAGGCTGAAGAAAGGAAACATTCCATGGACTGGCTTAAAAACGCACTTGTTGTCCTTTATTTTTTTTTAAACGTTCTTTCTTTTTCACCCTTTAATGGTTCTGCCAATCCCACGGTGCAGGCAAATATTTCTCAGCCCCTAGTCTTGAAAGCTCAATAACGTTCTACTGGAAGATGAGACGTTTCATGTTACATTGAATCCGGCGCTCTGTATTTTTTCTGCTGGAGTCAATCAAGCATTGATTTTTTTTTTTGGAGTGTATAGCTTTATTGTCAAAGGATTAATTGATGAATTTTTTATTTGTCGAGTCAGGTACAATGGACTCTTATATACCCGTACTGAGCCGAATCCTAATTTTGCACTTCCAATACTTCAGGGTTTACTTTTTTGTTTCTTTCCACCAGTTCTCATGCTTTATCATAATCTGTTTGTTTTAGCACCTGCTGTAAAATAATCCCAGAATCCCATAAATACACATACGCACACGCTAAAGATCACAAAACAAACAGACTCAGACAAACCGCCTGTGCCTCTCGTTTGCCAAATGAAGATGTCGAGCGATGTGTGCGCATGCGTCGTGGTCTGCAACACTTTCCAGCCCAAACAAAAGCCACTGTACCACTGTTCAGAGCGCTCGGCTTTAATTCCCTTGGATCAAAATGTTAATTAAATCTTAAGGACAGGGTTTAAGAGATTCAGAGACAAGTGAAGAAAAAAAAAAAGTGATACATGAAAGCATGAGAATGCATGTCGGAGAGAGATAGCAAGAAAAAATGAGTGGAATTCTATTAGCGTACACACAAGTGGTTAATGCACTGTGTGAACAATAACTGCAAATTACAAATGGCAGCAACTGTTGGACTTCATTCATTCATTCATTTTCTTTTCGGCTTAGTCCCTTTATTAATCAGGGGTCGCCACAGCGGAATGAACTGCCAACTTATCCAGAATATGTTTTACATAGCGGATGCCAGCCGCAACCCAGCACTGAGAAACATCCATACACTCTTGCATTCTCACACACACACTACGGCCAATTTAGTTTATTCAATTCACCTATAGCACATGTATTTGGACTGTGGGGAAAACCGGAGCACCCAGAGGAAACCCACGCCAACACGGGGAGAACATGCAAACTCCACACAGAAATGCCAACTGACCCAACCAGGGCTTGAACTAGCGACCTTCTTGCTGTGAGTTGACAGTGCTACCCACTGATCCACCGTGTCGCCCACTGTTGGACTTCAGTTAATTAATTCATCCAATATATATTAATTCACATAGGCATAAAATTCTCAGTTTCCCTGAATTTAAGGTTTATAGTGCTGAAGCAAAGCACAATGTTTGTTTTATTCTGTACACACTACTGATGATATTTCTTGCCTTTTAAAATAAAAATGCTTTCATTTAGTTATTTTTAAACGTCATGTGTTAAAAAGCAATATCAATTAAATATCAATTTCAAGTAAAACATATAAATGCATTTGTTATCCTGAACAACAGTAATTAGTCTTCTAGTACTCAAATCCATCAATCCAGATAATGTTATAGGGCTGCAGTATGCTTGATTGTGAATGGCTGATGAACATTCTAAGTTGTGCAATTATTTTCAGATACAGTAAATGCAACAGCTAAAGTTGTTCATGGGAGGTTTTAACATTGTTAACATTGCAGTTACATATCTCTATGCCAAATTATTTCACAGCCTACAACAAATGAAACATCAAAAAATGTCCGCCACATTAACTGTGCATTATTTTCTAATAATATGAAAATACATAATTCCTCGTAATTTCAAAATGCGTGAAAATCACATTAGTTAATGGAGTCTTTTGACATTCAAATTTTGCCACAGGTTTCCTTGGATTACTATAACAGGATTGGGTTAATGGGCAGGACCAAATAATAAGCACATGCACTGACACACACAGACACACTCAGAAAACTGAATAGAAATACAATCAAAAATGACTCAGTACGTCAATATTAATTTACTATCTACAACGAGCTTTTTTTTATGTGACATATCCAATAAAACAAGCAGACTTTGACAATCCACCTTGAGACTGGTGTGAGACTGCAATGAGTTAACTTGAGTAAACAAATTCCTCGATTCCTCTCAGTCATACTCTTGCCATTTTAAGTTTAGCTAAAACAACAAAACCAGCTGCGGCTGCATGGCTGGTAGAAAATGTCTCTCGGAGTAAAACAAAAAAAAAAAAAAGAGAGAGAAATATATAGGCTCGCACATTGAATTCAGGCTAGTTTGCCAAGCTCCTGTCAGATGGGCTTCCAGCAAACCGCAATAACACAGCTTAGAAAAACTCAACACAATTTCGTGCTGTGAGAGGTTTTCCAATTGACTGTGGGGCCACCTGGATTGTGCGAATACACTTATTTGACAAGACACACAAAAATACTGAGACAAAGGAAGGGAATGTTGTAATGAATTTGAGAGTGCCGCCGAGTAAGAAGGAAAAGGAAAAACGAGCAGCAATAGTACAGTAGCTAAAACAAACACAGCATGATGGCAGGCAGGAAGCCGAGGACTAGCAGAGATTGGCCCGCTTGTCAGTACAGTAGAGCAAATCGACAGAACACACTGAAGGAATTGCACTGAGGGAGGCACTGGAGAGCGAGCCCCACATCTCTCCATGTCAGGTTATCCCAGGGATCTCCTACAGTGATGGACACCAAATGCCTTTAGCAGAGACAGCCTCAGTGAGCTCCCCTACTGTTCTTGGAGGAACTTTGTGACTGATAGGCAGACCAGGGCGCCCATATCTGCAAGTGTCAAAAGTGAGGGCGAGGAAGGAAAAAGAGGAACCTAGATGATCAAGTCAGAGAAGACCTGATGGAAGGTGCCATGCACTCTTAATGGCCAGAAGGTGTCAAGTTTTGCTGTCGAACGGAAGACCCTGGCGAGTGGGATGGTTGCCAAACTGAGAGGCTGATTACCAGCAGGTCAAAAAATTTGAGTGAATTGTGGCAGGGAAATGGAGAGGGGGGTGAAAGTTACAGAAAACTTCTGGCTTAAAAATAACAGAACGACGACTTTAATTATTTGAGAGAAACCACAAATATTTTCCAGTGGTAACACAGCAAGTTCCTTGAAGTGAGAAATGAGGAAAGAAATAGTTAGTGTAGGTTAAAAAAAGATCACATTCCTTCGGTCTGCCATGCCATCCCAAGGGGAGCAACTTTGGAAAAGAGCTGAAGTTAATCATCTCCCAAGGACAGACTATGATCCCTGTCAGATCATTTCCCGGTCTGCTATGACCCTCACCCCATCTCCACACACTCGGAACATACCTAGAAGCACACAAGCAATCGCACAAACACACACTTCGCTAGAACATCTAGCTTGCCCTTCACAACCAACTCTAATTTCCTCAGCTCCAAACGTACCATCCCCATGCCTGTAAGGTAAACGACTCTCCCAATTAAAGCTGGTTAATGTAAGTGCCCATCATGCCACTGGCTGCAATGGCAGATTTCATTTGAGAAATCCTAGATTTTTTTTTTTTTTTTACCTTAAGCCTGGAGCAATGGACAGCCAAATGGAACCGCACTTAGCCCTCAACCCCTGACAATGTTATACCTCTGCGCAGATGGGGAAAATTAACTCATCGTGTTAAAATGGAAAAAAAACACTAACAATAGATGCAACAGCACTAATTGATGGCAATCATATCAACAGTATTATCCATTTATATTAAATGAGAACACTTGTTATTCAAGTCTGTGACTCCAAAGACCTTGACAGGAGCAGTCAAGCACATTGACTAAGCAAGCTTCGAAATGACTTGTTCTCTTGTTTTTCTGAAAGAAAAGATGACTTTAAGATCAACAACACAATTTGCCCCTTAAATGGGAGGAATGCCTAAAAAGATGGACAGTTTAGCATTGAGCTGTGCATCATTCATCATTGAACAAAATGTCTGAACTCCAAATACGCTCAAATTAAAACTGAATTTGAAAATAGAGTTTTTGAATAATTCTTTAAATTACAGTTCAGTAATATCCACTTTCCAATTAAAATGACAAAATCTGGTGAAATATGACCAAATGAATGACAATCCAGTCAAGAGAATCTAGTGAGAAAAAGAAAAAATAAATAAACTAAAGAATGAATCTTTTCATTCACAGAATAGTTAGTTCTCTGACTACAGTTATGATTAAATTTCAGATAATTTTTTTAAATGAAGAACTATTTCAATAAAAAATCATTAGTCGTAAGAGTTGGAAACGTACAAGATCAGACGGCAAATTCCTGGGAGAGAAAAGAGGAAAAACATCATCCAACAAGTGAAGGTGATAAAGTAGAAATCTATTCCACAAGGTAATAGACAGTGCTGGAGCATGACCCAGAAAGCCAATTCAAGCACACCAAGTGCTAAAGTCACATGGTCTCAATCATTTTCTGCTGTGAATAAAGTGCTGCGCTATGTAAATCTTTCAGTCTATGCAGCCAGAAACTAATTAAGCCATTTGAAATAACATTGCAGGTATGTGTGTGCAATCTAGCCGAGCACCGCTGATGAGCTCTTCTAGGCCCGAGGCCAACTTAAAAAATGTAAAAGAAAAAGAAGCTGCCAAATTCTAGTTGAAAACAGAAGCCTAAAGAGACTATGTATCCTTTCTTCAACAATGGCAAATGTTACGCATTCTCTCTGAACTCAAGACTCTTTAACCTATCTTCAACCCACTCCAAGCTGAGATAAAGGTGAGTATTAGAGGAAAGTGTTGGTGTAGCTGCATGAAGGTTCACCGACTCCTGTGAAAAATGAGTTGCCCATTAATGGGAAAACTCAGAAGCTTAAAAGCTTGATGAAAGACCATAAGGCAGACAGAGACAAACCTTAAAGAAAAACTACCAAAGCTCAGGGCGTTACTGTTGATTATATGTGGGATGAATGCATGTTTCAATGTTTAGGGAGAACAGTGCTCATTTTCTCATCTTCCAGAACCACAAAGCCATGCAGAGCAGCACTGCAGGGGCTTCATACCGCTTGACGCTATCTTGGGAATTAGGATGAACTATTTGCAGCCCAGGGTGGAAGAGCACAAAACCATCTTTCCTCCGCCCTGTTGTGTCTTCAGCTGAAAGATGCCCGGCTTGCTGATTGTTTCCATGTTCATATACAATTGTTCCCACGGTAGCCTCCAGCTCAGTTTCTTCACTGCAGGAAAAAAAAATTATATTCTGGTAACCCAATGGTGTCCACAAATGGATCCTTGGAAATCAATCCGGCAAGAGTCATGACCACAAGCAGAATAACAGAAGAAAAAAATATACACAAACAAGCCCTTAGGAAACTTTAAGTGGACTCAAATGTTAACCAAGCTATCTATGACCTTACTATGCAAGAAAACATTTCAAGGTCGTGTAATAAGTGGGATGATGTACAGGCAAAGTGTCATTATTGCAAAACACTCTAAACCCCTTTAAGGTGGAACAAAACTCATCATTTTCTCACCAGGGTTCGGATCCATTTAGGTCACAACATTTTGATATAATGACCTACAGACTTTGCATTATCCCTTACATAAAACATGTTCCCATGGAAGCAGTTTTGTAACTTAAAGGGCTCTATCATTTTCCTATCAGTTCTGTGTAACCCTTCACACCATGTCATATAGTAGGTACCAAATATGCCAGATTACATTTTACTTCACAATCAATCATGACGTGACATCTACGATCCACAATCTGTCATCAAGAAGCCGAATAAATTATAAATGTCTCTGTAATTGTCTGATTTGTTAGTTTACATGGTAATTCTAGTACTCACTCACCAGGCTGCAGACATGCCTCAGTTATTGATCGCCAACACTTATCTTTTAATTCTGCCATGGTAGTTTTATGATGACATGTCATAAAACTTACTGTTGCCATAACTCCACAAAGCTTTCTTCAATTTAATGGAAGCCATCCTCTCTCTTTCAATTTGCCATTTTAAAAGCTATGTATGCAATAGATTATGTGCTTCTATTGGTCAGTGTCACCCATGTGACAGAACTCATCATGGATGACTGGGGAAAAAATAATAGAATTTCTGGGATGACGTCGTGAAGCATCTCAGACATGACAAAGGTTGTACATTATGACACACTACACTATTTTGTGCCAAAATTTGAAAACAAATAATGGGGTGAATGAATGGGGCTTAATCCTTAGCGGGCTAACTGTGCCCACAGTCCACTGTGTTCTTGTGTGTCCCTGAAGTGGGTCACACTTGGAGACAAAAGCAACGCACTGCTCCCCTTTCTGTTGGTGATGACTGAGTCTCTGGCACCGTCACACTCACAGAAGGAGGTTGAGGGCTTGACTGAGAGCAATTGGACCTTTCTAGGTCAGATCCCATGACATTGCTCAGCTGGCAAAAAAAAAAACATAAGAGAGGATAAATAAACCAGTAGTGTCAAGGGAATGGCGCTACCTGCAGCCCACTGCCTCTTCATGACACCATGGGGCAACATACCTTTGCATCTCAACTTAAAGTTTTGCTCTGATTTTGTGTTTGTGCTTGTTTGTGTTCTGTTAATTTTTTTAATTCTTCCATTTTTACCCAGATTTAACAACCCTTCTATTCTATTATTTTTTGAAAGCTCTCTTCTGTTGAGGGAGATCAGCCTATGGACTTCAAAGAGAGAGATGTGCCAGCATAGAGGATGGAAGCAGGGGGAAAAGAGAGAAAGACAGCAAGAGAAAGAGAGGGAGGGAAAAGATAGAGAGAAAGAGGTTGGAACTGGGTCACAGGCACTGCAGTTGACTCGTATTG
Organism: Danio jaintianensis; assembly: GCA_903798115.1. Taxonomy (NCBI): domain Eukaryota; kingdom Metazoa; phylum Chordata; class Actinopteri; order Cypriniformes; family Danionidae; genus Danio; species Danio jaintianensis. Next base: position 5,021,426 of record CAIGQV010019084.1, read on the forward strand.
GCCAGACTATGGGCGCGATCTCTCTCTTGTCTCACTAAAACTAAGCGAATGGCACAGAAACATGGGTGGCCACTTCCAGGTTCGCACATGAGGGTACATCATTCTGTAAGTTCAATTTAATTGCTAGAGCTAATCAAATGAATTTTCTATTGGCAACAAGGCTCTCTTAATAAAGGGAAATAAATGTTCAGCAGTAGCCAGCTATTTTAACTCCACTTCACAGCATGCAGGGATAACTCAGGACCTCTGCTAATAAAAGGGCACAGTGTAGATAGGCAAACACTGGGCATGATGTAAATGCTAATCCACTAAGCACTTCAAGTGAGTCATTGACCCAATTCAAAAAAACAGTACACACAGGTTTGGCGAGTGCCTTTGATGCATAACCTGGGTGATGCAAGTTGGGATCTTGTCCTTCCATGTTTACATAGACAGCAAAATAGGTTGTATGGATAAATCCTGAGATGCTTAAAAAAAATTCAATATACTGCTGTGTGTGTATTGAGATGAGGGCAGTTGTAATTCATTGTACTGAGAAGTGTTGCAAACTCCTGCGAGAAAACTGAAAGGTCAGCAGTAAGCACAAACGCTTAAAAAGGCGATGCAAATTTGCACAATATGGGGAGAAAAAGAAATGATAAAAAAAGGATTGGGGCACTGAAAACCATTCTCTTGACTCTGAAAGCCGGTAAAGCTGAAAGAAAAAAAACTAAACAAACATAAAACAGCCCCAAAAGAACACAACAGTATTTGGGCTCAAAGGGTGTGAAGGGAGAGCAAGGTCAGCGAGTAGAAAAAGCTGCAGGGGCAATTTGTCTGTACACGTTGTAGAACATGACTTTGTGACTACTCAGCTTCAGTGTAAACACAAGTCGGTAAAATGGGAGACGAGGGGTTTCAAACTTGAATTACTGCCAGTGAAGGACAAACAAAGCGCAGGATCACTTCACACAGGCGGCATACAAGGACACTGAATGTTTATCAGACTTGTAAGTTATCACCAGTTCTCTGCTGGAGCAGCTCAATAACATCAAAAGCAAGGCCAGACGCTATCATGGCCACTCGCTCTCCACCACAATGACCCTCGATAAAGTCGGCACTGGTCCTCTCAGCCCCCTGCCACCCAACACAACACAAGCACACAGAGGCATGGCTACACACATGCATACTGATAACAGACTCCAGTCGCCGTGGCATAGGGGGGGTTTGGGAAGTTACATCTCTTCTTCTTCCTGTGCTTTTGAGAGAGACAGGGTTGTTGCACTTCAAGGACCACCGGTGCAGCTTTCTCGCAACAGCAAAACAGTGCGATAGCATCTTCTCAGCCTCAGGAAGCTCTTCTCCCCTTCACTGGCTCAGCTGATGACATGCCTGTGTTGATTTCCAAACGTGGGATTGAGGGGTTGCCGTTCCGATGACTGACTACCTCGGGAGGAAGAGGGTGACAGCACATGACAGCGTATGGTGTGCCTCGTAACCAAAAAACTTGACATAAGCGCAAACAAGTCAGCAGAGCTCACCAGAGTCCTGAGAGGGATAAGGGATACACTGTCAGCATATGCATGGGTAATGACACATAGCACTATGATGATGACATGGACGACTACAGACTCTGGTGCTCTTGTCAGGTTTAAATAACAGTGGAGGATAAGACAGAACTACGTGAGCTTATAGGAAACACAGGGTATGTCAACACAAAGAAAGAATGATGACATGTTTATGTGCACATTGTGCACCCCAACACAATATAGACCTGATGACCTAGTGGTGGCACCAGATGAGGCAAAAGTCACAAAAATTAGTTCACAAAAAAGACAGTTTACCCAAAAATTACAATTCTGTCAATTCTCTTCACAGATATCCCGTCTTGGCCTACCACTGTTGGCGCAAACACATACGATGTAAATTAATAACATAGTGCAATTAAATACACAGTTAAGAGAAAGCCCATTGTTTCAGGAAAATGTTCGCATCTATGTATGTGTGTATTTCATACATTATATATTATTCATACATTTCACATGTGTGAACTTAAATTATTTTTACATTCATAATGAAGCTTCATTTTTTGAAGATTAATGTTTTTGTCTATATTCAATAATACAACAAACAATGACACTTACCTTTTTTTTTTTTTTTTTGAGACCTGAAAAACGCTTAGTTTATAATCACACATTAGCGATACACACTAATATACACAGTAGCAGTGTCAAAATGAATCATTTCTACAGTGCACAGCTATGTAGAAGAGGTCAATTCAGTATCGGTTTAGCAACAGACCATAACTGGTTATGATGTACTTATGGCTTTCTGACATCATTTGTCACAATATGTGTGCGAGTAGCATACTATGGCAAGATGCATGTGCAAGTAGCATACTATTGTGAGATGCGTGTGCGAGTAGCACACTACAGTAAGGAAGGTGAGATGTGCGTTTAAGTAGCATACTATTTTGAGGGAGGCAAGATGCGTGTGCGAGTAGCACATTATAACAAGGAATGCAGGACACACATGTGAGGAGAATACTATGGCAAAAGAGGCTATATGTGCACGTAAGTAGCATACTATGTCAAGGGAGGCAAGATGAATGTGCGAGTACTATATTATGGCGATGAATCCAAGACATGCCTGAGTAGCATATTATGGTGAGGCAACTGACAAGCGTATGCAAGTAGCATACTATGGTGAAGGCGGCGAGATGTGTGTGCAAGCAGCACATTATGGCAAGAGATGAGAGATACGCCTGAGTAGCATACTATGGTGAGGGACATGAGATGCGTCTGCGTCTATGGCGAGGGATGCGAGACGCACATGCGATTAGCTGGGACAGTCTTTCACTGGCCCTGAAGGTACAGTAAAACCCAGAATCCACTATGTCATTGCTAAAAAAAGATCACACTCACTGATCAGCACAACACAATGCTGAACATTTCACTTATTTGATGTTTGATACATTCAAGAAGCATGTTTTCTTTGAGCAGGAAAAATTAAAGGTTCATTTCATAGATGACTACTTGTTATTAATAAAATGATATACATGTGAAGTAAAACTAATAAATTAAGGATGCAATGCATAGCAAATGCATCGTGATATCGGATTGAATGAATTGATAACATGGTAATTGTAATCAAACCAAATTGTGAGACCACAGGCCCAAAAGCACCCCCATCCACCACATAAAAGGGTACAACTCTCTAAATACAGCAACTAACATCTTTCAAGAATTTTCAGACATGTCTCATAAGTTGTACAGTACACACACCTTTTCAAACTTCTCACCAACTCTTTGCCAGTCACACATAAAAACACACACCCACGACCACCGTCACCACTAACTCCTGTTCATACACACAAACTTTTGAGCAAATACTCATGAGCTCTCACACACACACACACAAACAGGCGAAGGGGGAGCTTGAGGCAGTGAGGCACCTGGCAGTGGGAGGTGATTGAAAAGGCACTAGAAAGGTGTCAGTGCATCACTATAATTAGCCCTGTTGATCCTGCAGAAATCCAGGCCCAGGGTGCTGTTGGTGACACACACACACACACACAC
>CAIGQV010019084.1:5029982-5049425 GCA_903798115.1 Danio jaintianensis
AAAAAAAATACAAAATATATATTAATCTGATGCATTTTTACAGCAGTTTAATTCAGTGGATGTTTTCATCCCGAACATAACAAAAGGGTAGTAAATTTGCCCAGAGTGTATCATTGAGGTTTTTTTTTTTTAATTCAAAGCATTTTCTCAAAATATGTGTTAAAATAAGATTTGTCACCAAAATTTTAAATAACTGTTTTCTTATTTAATTTAGTTTAAAATTGTATTTATCCCTGTGATTCAAAGCCGATTTTTCATCATCATTACTACAATCTTCAGAGTCACACGATCCTTCTGAAATCAATATTATATGATGATTTGCTGTTCTACTATGAACACTTATTATTGGCACAAAATCACTAATAATGATTCTTTCAATTATCAGTGCTGAAAAGATTTATTCTTGCTTCATGGAAACTGAGATACATTTTACTTTTAGGATTATTTGATAAAAAAAAAAATTATAATAATACATTTTATTTACAATCTTTTTTTACATAAATATTTATTTTATTTAAATACATAAACATTAACATTTCACATAAACATTTCACAGTGATGCAATTGTCCGAATCTTTCAACAAAACCACTACCACAACAAAAACACATTAAAAGTATACAATCTTACAGTTAAGTACTTTGTCACATCATATGATCATAAAAAAAATGTAAACTACTACAGTTGCAATCAGAATTATTAAAACTAAAAATATCTAGTAAAATATTATTTACTGTCATCATGGCAAAAATAAAATAAATCAGTTATTAGAAATGAGTTATTAAAACTATTATGTTTAGAAATGTGTTGAAAAAATCTTCTCTCCGTTAAACAGAAATAGGGGAAAAAATAAACAGGGGGGCTAATAATTCAGGGGGTTTAATAATTCGGATTGCAACTTTATATACAATATATACCGCATTAGATTAGCTGTAAGTCGCTTTGGATAAATGCATCTGCCAAATGATTAAATGTAAATGTAAAAAGTTCATCATTGTTTCAAGCCCCAAACCTATTACCAGTATCACCATATCACTTTGTTAGCACTTCACCCCATTTCCATGACATCATCCCACCCCAAGTGATAGCCCATAAATCTTTGCGGAATGATGTGAGCAGCTTGTCTTATGGCCTAGACAGCATCAAAACAATCTCTGGTGGCAAACGATGAGCGAGTGACATTTGAATACGTTTATGTATGTATGTGTGTATAATGCAAACCATCTTGCTCTTAGCTTAAGATGCATCTATGTGGAAAACAAGATGACACAGACCTATACAGATGAGCATCCGATACCTTGACTGTCAGATAAAGGTAAGGAGGTGGGGAGAGTCAGACCAAATTAGGCAGCAATCAATAAGCGCTGAGGGTCCGCTTCTGCATAGAGGAACACCAGCTCATAAACCCAACACACCTCGCCATCAGGACAATTAAACTGCGAATAAATCTTTTAACATGGTAAATCGCTCGCCGGAGAGCATGAGAGAGAAACCGTAAAATAGCAAGCAGAAAAAAAAACTACGATGGGGCTCTGCACAGGGAATAGGGCCACACAAAAAATAATGTTTTCTCCTCTTTCTGATCAATTTTTAATTTAGCCCGGCTTGCCTGCACTCTTCCCAGGTCGGGGTGTGGTAATTATTGCGTTTTATTGACAGCGGTGATTCCCGCAGGGGGCTATTTAAAAGAGTTTTAACCCCAGAGCAAGTCGCTCCCTCACATGGCCCTTTGAAGGTGTCAAGTTCATTGATTTTAACTGCAGGAAATGCTGCACCTTCCAGCAAGATGGAGAATGTGTTACCCCCATGCTGGGCCGCGGTTACCCCCGGTGTCCCGATGTACGCTTCTAGATCTAGTTAACGTCACTGAGGGGCACCCGTTTCCCCCCAAATACAGGAAACGCTATGATGCTGAAGGCTAGCCCTTAGCAAGCGAGCTATGAATCGACTGATAATCATAAATGGAGAAAGAGGGGAGAAAAAAAGTGCAGTTCCCTAGTCAATGGGGGAAAAAAAGAAAGCTGGAAACTTAAGGGATTTTAGGCAGAGAGGACAGAGCATACAGTATCACACTGCATCTGCAAATGACAGAGGGAGACGGAGAGAGAGAGAGAGATAGTGAACCGATTTTGAAAAAGACATCAATCTGGTGAAAAAAAGAGCAACATGACAGAAATTAAACAAGATTCCTGTGTTTGAGTTTGCCCGCTTCCCGGCCCCCTTTCAGCCTCCCATTGAAATTCTGGGCAGATACAAACCCCTAGGCTTTTGACACACTTTTGAAAACACCACACCCCCTTTTTCTTTCTAGCAAGTCTCCAGAGTCGCTTCTAACTGACTAACAAGAACAGAGGTGGGGGGGGGGGGGGGAGGAGGGGGATACGGATCTTATTTTTTATTAAAGACTTTATTCTTAATGAAATGCAGTTGCCCTTTTTATTCCTTTTTCTGACATTTTTTTTATAAGCAGGGAACCGACTGTCAGCATCGAGGGGAGGTTTGGGATATGAGAGAAAGCGTTATATGGGGGTCGATTTGGGTCAGTGAGAAGAAGGGGGTAGAGTTTACTGAGGGGGTTCGGGTCAAAGCAACAGCAAAAACAAACACGCAAGCCACAGATTGGAGTACAGAAATCATGGATAGAAAAAGACCAGAAGAAAAAAAAAAAAAACTGTGGACAGAATTGCGACAAGAAGGTGAGAGGGGCAATGTTCCAGAAGCATAGCACACTGCTCATACTACTTTTATTACAGATGCACATTGTATAAGGTATGCAGATATTCTCTATGAATGGATGGCCCACTATTTGACAAAATGTGCAGAAAAATAAATGCTTAACTTCAAGTAAAAATTTTTACCTGTTAACAGCTGAAAGTTTTATTTTTTAAATACTTTTATTCACCAGTAATGTATAAACTTGAATAATAAAATAACAGTAAACACATTTATAATTTAACAAAAGATTTATATTACTTTTTTTTCTATTAAAGTGCACATAACCCGGAAGTTGCTTTTATTTCAGTATGTTGATGTACTTCCAACTGAAACTGAATATTGAGTAGGGGGCGGGGCTTTCTTTGCCACATCATTCCCTTATAGCAAACTAACGGTATAAGAGAGGTGTGGTTGAGAATATTGTGTCTAAAGCTGCCAAAATTATGTCATCAAAGAAGTACTGCCAAATGGTCAGACTTTGACTGAAGATTTGGGGGGTTTTCAGTGGATTAACTTCACTGTTCAAAGACCAAAGAATATCAAGGTGCGCTAGCAAAACAAACAATGACTATGTTTACATGGACATCAGTAATCAAATTATTTGCCTTAATCTGATTTAGACAATAATATGATTAAGGTGTTTACATGAGTTGCTTTTTGAATGTTCCTTTCATGATCCCGTTTTACATGTTATAGCACATAGTTCGATTAACGTCATTGCGTCACCACGCTATCCAGGTTTCCTCTGGAGTTTCATGTAATTTCAGGTGTTTCATTTTTAATTTGTCGACTTTAACTGAAGTTTGCCACTTTCACTTTCATTCAGGAACATTTCATGCATGCTCCCGTGACAACAGAGATATTGGATGCAAGTATGAACTGCCGGAAGAGTGTAGTTTTAATGGAATTTGATACCGCATGCCGTATGGGAAAAAACCCCGGCATTTCGCAATACGGGTGTGTCTGTGGTCCTTCACTGACTCGGTAGGTGCAGAGAACAGTGTCAAACAGCTGTGTGTGTATAGACTATCCTGTCGCAAAAAAATCCTACACAACGTTAATAGTTTGATTAAGGTGTTTACATGTCTGTACTGCATTTCAATAATGTGACTAAAATCGGCATAATCCACATGTCTTAATCCGATTTCTGTTTAGTTCGATTATGACCTTAATCGGATTAAATTAATAAAAAATTTTATAAAACAAAAAAAATTGCTGTTTACATGGTAGACTCTTAATCAGAGTATTGTTTTTAATCTTATTAAAATCGGATTATTGGTGTCCATGTAAACGTACTCATTGAAAATTCAGATTTCACACAGACTTTAATTCAATAGTCCTGATAAAAATGAATCACAGTTATCCACTAAAATATTAAGCAACATGACTGTATTAACATTTCTGCATTTGCCAATTCATCTAATGTAATTTAATTTGTGTCAATGCAGCACATTTTTAATCAGTTCATTTATATGGTCATTTTGCAAGAGATTTGATTAAAAATGTTGCTTTTAAAAATGTTGTTTTATGCAATAAAAGTTATGCTTAGTCACCACACCTCTAGGTATGGGACGATAACCGATTTCAAGGTATACCGCGGTTTGGAAAAGTCAAGGTTTTAAAACCGCCAACATTTTCTGCTATACCGTTCCTAAGGAAAGTGTAAGATTTTTTTTTGTCTTTTTTTTTTAGGACAACAGTATCTCCAGCAGAAAAGATATCCAAACATGTCGTTTTAAATTTTAAAGAAATCTGTGTTTTTGAAACAAATGAAGACAGCAGAAGTCAATGATTCATTTGATTTATTTAGCCTGATATCTTTACTGTTCCAAAAAAATTTTTATGTTTCTCAAAATAAAATATATTGTGTTCAAAGGGGGAAAAGTTGTTGTTTTTTACCCAGACATTTAAAAAATAATATATTATAGAGCAGTAATCACAATACCATGAAACCGTGATTTTTTTTATCCAAAGTTATCATACCGTCAGAATCTTATACTGGCCCATGCCTACACACCACATGCTTAAAACTTAAGAAAAATAAATACTTTCCCAAACCTATATAAGACATCCATGCACGTATCTGCTACTGTAAGTACCTTAGTTAAAAAGAGGCTGAGTCACAAAATAAAGCCAAACATTGAAATTAGAACAATGACACAAAGAAAATGTTAAGCATTGTGTTACATAATAATGAAGAAAATAGTTGATACAATATACAGCACAAAGTACGCACTACGCAAACATAGTCAGGAAAAGATAAGGAACAAAAAAGTAAGTAAAAGTAGACTAGATGGGATAACAGGGATGAAGAGCACTGAATAAAGTAAGGAACATGTGAGTGAACATATAAGACCGAGATAGAGAGGGAGGGGAGAGGTGTTGGAAGAGTTGCAGTATATTTATTGCCTCTGTCAAGAGCTCGTTTTCACTCATGCTTCCTGAGAGCCACTAGAGGGAAAAAGATCTCAAGCCTCCTGCATCAGAGAGACAGAGAGAGAAAAATCCTCTCACCTTTCCAGTCACGTCCTCACGTTAGCCTCGGCTACATTTTGGCTGGGTCAATGTCAGAGTAACTGCAGGCTTAAACAAGATGCTCTGAGTGAGCAATCAATCCGGCTCTGTCAGAGAAAGAGAGAGCGCCGCCAACAGCAGATGAGAGTGGAGGGGGGGAGGGGTGTTGATCATAAAAGGTTAAATTAGCCATTCGAAAATTTAACGTGCCTCACTCACATGTTCGTCTCATTTTTATTAGTCAACAAAAATGTCAGTATATTTTAGGGTTGTTCCGATACTGATACTAGTATCGAAAATACTCACTGATACTGCAAAAAGTCTGGCATCGGTATCGGTGAGTATTTGAAACCATAAACCGATCCGATACCATTTTTTCAAATGAGACATATGCCCGCTATCTTTTCTTAACACTGCTAACACGGAGTCTGTTCTTCTCTGCTGCTCAGAATGCAAACACAGGAAGTTGTGCTTTGTTTCTGTTTCTACAGATACACACTCGGGTATCGATTCAGTACTCGGTCTCGGCCGATATCCTGAGCTCAGGTATCGAAATCAGAATCGGAAAGGGAAAAAGGGTATCAGAACACCTCTAGTATATTTTCATTATAGTTGTCATCATCATCATCATTTAATTTTTATTTCGTTTTTGTCTCGTTTTCGTCTGTGAAAACTTGTCCATTACAAAAATTATGAAAAAAAAAATTTCATTTAAAAAATTGACGCTGGTAATGGTCTGACAAATTTACAACACTCCCATTTCAATGCATAGGAAGATTTACGACCACAATAAGCTTCATTGTGAGTTGTGACATCACAAACTAAATGGCCCAGGGTGTGGTCCAGTACTTATCGAGCCTCTGAGAATTACTCATAAGAACAGTGATTAACTTAAGAGACTTAACAGACAATTCACTTAATAAAAGTAAATAAATTATTGACTCAAAGCTGCACTTTTCTGCCGTTTTAATGAGTTAATATTAGTTAATATATATTCCAGCATAAACTAAGAACGATCAATACATCTACAGCATTTATTAATCATAGTTCAACAATTACTAACTCAAATCCAACGTTATTAAAATCCAAAGTTGTGCTCGTAAACATTAGTTAATGCACTGAGAGTTAACATGAATAAACAATGAACAATTTTATTTTTATGAAATAATGTCAACAAAAATAGATAAATACAGCAATACATGTTTGTTCATGTTATTGAATACATTAACATGAACTAAAGAAATTTATTATAAAATTTTACCAAAGATAATTATATGCATCTCTGTTGTAATTTAATTGGAGCATATGAATAAATCTTAATCTTAGAGGTAATTCATGACACTCTGCTGTTCCACAATTAGGATTTTGCATAGACCAATCCCTGAGTAGATACATTTTCTCATTACATTTTTTTTTCAGAATAATTCATGAATGGTGAATTCCTAAAAGAGTTTATGTCCAACATACATTAGGCAATAAAGAAATTGTATATATAATATACACAAAACACATTTTCCAGTGATGTTAGTGGGGATCTGACGTAAGACCCGGACAAAGATGACAAAATGTAACTTTTTAAAGAAATTTGATAACTTGCTTTCATACTTAAGTTTGAAAGTAGGAGTAGATTTTATGAAATCTCAGCACTTATGATTAAATGGCACTTTGAGAACTTGATTAAATGGCACTTTGAAAACTTTGTTAAATACAGGCCCAACATGCACTCGAAGGCAGTTAGCAAATCAGAATACACCAGACAATCTGACCAATCAGAGCTCACTGCATATTCCTGAAGGTGGAGCTTCATAGAACCAGGACCGCCCTGTACGTTTTAAATAAATGTACTAAAATATCTGAAAAATGTGGACAGAAAAAAAAAAAAAAACGTTACAGTGCACACTAAACCACAATCAAGCCTTCAAAAACAGCTGACTGACCACTAATTTTACATTAAGCTAGTGGATTTAAACATATTCTGTAATGTTATCCCGTTTCGGGGTCACATCTCACCCGAAACTTTAGTTAACGCTATACTCAAATTCTGACCCTGCAACACAAGCGAAGTCAAAATCCCCACAGTCTCTTGTTGCTCCAGCTTTTTCTTGCTCTCTTATGCTGAAACTCTCCTGCTTCTGACAGGTCACAAGGTAATGATTCTGCTACCATGATGCAACAGGCAGAGCTGTCGGCTGTCAGGAGTTAAACTCATGAAGGAATAAGCTGTCATTAAGCAAGCTTGCTTTCTTTCTCACACACACACACACATGCACACGCACACGCACACACACACACACACAAACACACACACGCACACGCACACGCACACGCGCACACACACAGAGACACACACAGTTCTTACACATTCATTCTCTCTGCAACCCAGCTGTCAGATTCTGGCCCTGTTTCCCAGCGCTGCCACTGCGGCCTTCTGTGGACGCCCATAGTCTGTCACACAGTCTTCGCTGTGGGGATAATGCACAATCTTCTCTTACATACTAGCACGTAGTCAGTAGTGTGTGTGACTGGCTAAACTCTGACTTGAACAGCAGCTGGATCAGCAGATATTGGATTTATCAGACGTCTTCAAGAGTTAAATTAATGGATTTGTATTTATTTCTTCATAAAATGAAGAATTTGAAATATTATTTTATATATGATTACTGTATACTGTATACCTGGGTCAGGTATACAATTACTGTATACCTGAATACTGTTAGACTATAAATCTAACTATAAATAAATCTAAAACTATAAATCACTGTTTACTTCATTTGTATCTTTTTCTTTACTGTATTTATCTATGCTTGTAGATTTTTTTTATTTATTATGTAGATGCACTCCCCTACAGAATCATCCCAATCAATCTAAAATTATAAATTCTTTACAAATAGAGATATTCAAGTCATCTGGTGATATTATCGTGATATGATCGACTACAGCTGGTCCTTATCGCTTATCTTATTACTATAAATATCCTGCCTAAACTTCATTCCCTATCTTCGTTTTGGAAAACCCCCCCTCTGTCCTTCCCTTCTCCCTCCTCCTCAATTTTAGGATCGGGCGACACGGCGGCTCAGTGGCTGGCACTGCTGCCTCGCAGCGGGAGGGCCAATGGTTTAAGTTCTAATTGAGCCAGTCGGCACTCTCTGCGCAGAGTTTGATTGTTCTCCCCATGTTCGCGTGGGTTTTCCGCGGGTACTCCGGTTTCCTCCCACAGTATAAAAACATGTGACATAAACGAATTGTAATAACAGTCACAAGCACTCAACGCATACATACTGAATCGATTCTTATAGAACCCTCCTATTAACCAAAGTATAGGTAAAAAACTAACTGGGTGGTTCTCGAAAAATACCTGATCTCATATCCCTCCTAATGCTCATTGACCAGGCGGGAACCTTGGGCTCCTCTATCTCCGAGCTCAGAGTTCTCTCCCGGGACAGCATGCCAAACCTGCTATTATAGTCGAGCATTATCTAAGTGTGAACTCTTGAAATGAAGAAAACAGAGTAAAAGGCATCCTATTTCAAATTGTGGAACATTCCAGCAATTCAGGCAGGCAGGAGAGTAGTGTAGAATGCTGGTGTAGTTCTATTAATTGAAACCGCTTCAGTCAGTTTAGTATGAATGTTTTATGTGTTTATGTTTTTCTCACCAAAGCTTCATTTGCATTTCACCAAGAACACTGAAACATTCTAATACTGTGAAATATTTCTTTTCATCTAAATATAGAAAAATCTAAATAACAGCATTTATGTGAAACTTTAAATGTAAATGTAATAAACTTGAATTTTTTTTCAACTTTTGAACATTATTTTGTCAAGATTATTTGATGAACATAACAATCCAATGTAAATATCTAGTTTTCACTGCCACCTTTAATAATTTTAATGCATCATTTTTAAAAAAAAAAGTAAGTTTAATTTCTTACACATTACATATTTCAGAGAGAGAGAGAGAGAGAGAGAGAGTTAGAAAAATAAATTAGAAAAGAATTAGAAATGTTACCACCTGATTGTATAATCTTTGAAGAGGTGCTTGATTTATTTTTATTTTTTTTCTAGTGAGTCCATAAAACCTCCTGCTGTGCTCATCTGACCATTTACAACACCATCTTCTTCAAGACCTGCTGTGTCATCTTTAAAAATGTGCTAATAAAGACAACAACCCACATCAAACATAAGCGCAAGTCAAAAAAAATCAACCAGCCTTATTTTACACCTTTATTTCTACCCGCCCCTAATCTTTAATAAAGCTCCACAGGACAGATCAGGGAGCAATGAAACCTGCCTGTATGTGCGCATGTAAGCGATTCCCATCAGAATAGCACAGAATCTCACAGGCTAAAAGAACAGACTGATCTCGGATCAGAGCTAGTGTTTGGCGCATGGCCTCAGGTGGCCTTGTTTATCACAGAGGAAATCAAAAACACGAGCCGTCACTTGAAGAATCAGACAGCGCATCCGCAGCCCTTCAGCAATACAGATATTGCAAAGTGACAGCCGCATTCCCTCTGTCACGCTGATACACACGCAACAAACGCTGAATCTTTCTCCCTCTTCCTGTAAATGCTATTATGATGATGTCACAGCAAAGCAGGGGTCATTATTTAGTATGATAAATGGTTGCCACGGCAGTGAGCATTGTTTTACCCCCCAAAAACGTACCTCTTTGCAAATGCAATAAGCCACCTCACAGACTCCTCGTCCCTGTCCGTCTTTTTCCGGCGCTGTGCGAAAAGTGACTTTGCCTGTGGATATCTCTCCGTGTGTGTGTGTGCGAGTGTGTGTGTGTTTTATGACATTTAGATGGAAGAGCGAGGGAGATCTCCCTTAAGTCAATTTGAACGCACGGGCCGATGAAATTACACAGGTAGCGGCGGGCGGCGTGACAAACGACTAGCCAAGATGGACGGAAATAACTCCACTCGGGGATACGTCCTCCGACAGAGAAAAGAAATGAAAATCTAAATTACAGTTTACAGTGCACACGTAACGGCAAAACAGCTCCTATTGCCGGGTAAATAAATATCTATGGATTGGAGAGTGTAAAGAGGGACGCGGAGGAGAAAATAAGGATGGATATGGCAGTTGCTCAAGACTACGGGAATGCAAAATTATTTGCACTGATATGAAACTATCAAGGCCAGTGCTTCAGATATTTACTCGGCCTGCTAGTATATTTACAGGGCAAACCAAGATATAAATCAATTAAAAAAGGTATTATATTTGTAATACTAAAGACACACACACACACACACACACACACACACACACACACACACACACACACACACACACACACACACACAAAGGCTAATATACAATACTTGTCAATATAAATCAACAAATATTACAATATGCAAGCCTATAAATATGCACTGTAATAAATGCTGGGTTGCACACAATTCCTTTGTGTTGTCCCAAAATGAATGAATTAAGTTTACTTAATAGTTTTTGGAAATGTAAGTGGATTGAACATAAAACAATTAAGTTGTCTCAAAAAACTCAAGAATTGTGTCGATTCAGCTCATTTTAAATAAGTAGTTTAAACAAGCAGCAAAAAGTGTGGATTTAAATAATTCATAATACTTTAAAAGCCTCTTAAGCATTTATCTGATTATATTATTTCATTGCTCCAGTTTTCAGCATAACATGATCCTACAGAAACAAACATGTTGATTTTGCGCTCAAAGATTTCCTCTTCTAATCAACAAAAGTTTTCTGCTGCTTCAGATTTTTGTGATTTTGTATTCTTCAGGGTTCCCACTCTTTCATGAACAGCAGATTCAAGGACTTTTCAAAGCACCGTTAATTTCAAATTAAGCAACTTTGTATTTCACACCCCTCAGCATATGTAGCACCATAAAAGCCCTTACTTACACTAAACATTTCACTTACGCTTAATATTTACACTTTAATGTCAGATTAATGCTGATGTCATGTACAAAGAACTTTAGTTAAATTTGTTGAATTCAATACTGGTAATATCTAAATACGGTTTATGAAATATTGCTAAAATGTGCATTGTTTGTAATAGTTCTTGTACAATATTTAAATTTGTTTTGTTTTTGACAGCAGCACAGTAAAATTGTGGAAATAAAATCACAAACAAATACTATTTTGAATTTAATTCAAGCACTTTCAAGGACCTATGTTTGTTTTGAAGTACTTTTCAGGCCTTGAATCCATATGTCTGAAATTCAAGTACTTTCAAGAAGCGCAGGAACCCTGATCCTTAAGTAAATTTAACAGATTTTACATAATATTAAAAATTTTTTTTATAAAACATGTACTGTCATTTTTTATCAATTTAATGCACAAATACATGTATGCATTTCTTTTAAAAGGGTATGCCAAACCTCTGAAGTGTGCTACACCACATTTAATCATTTATTTATTTATTAGTTTATTTATTTATGTATTTATTTGCTTGCTTGTTTGTCTGTTTGTGATCAAATCAATGTATTACTAATCAATGATTTCTGAATGATCATGTGGTACTAAAACAGAAGTAATAATACTATATAAAGAACTATAAAGTTTTTACATGCTGTATCTCTCAGACGAGATGTCCCATGTAGGTATCTGTCCACATGCAATAAAATTTACCAAAGTGTTATTATACGCACAGAAAGTATATTAAATGCAAATAAAAAAATAATACTTGAATTTGCATCTTAATGCAGATAAAAAAAAAATAATAATATATATATATATATATGTATTATAAATGTTTTTTTTAGAAACATTTTTACAGTTTTGATGCTTGAATGCTTTTATTAACTAACCACATATAAACTCAACCCAACTAACTGTTGTTTCATGTTTAAATATTTCCTTTGCTAACCAACAACTACAAAAAAAAAGAAAAAAAAAAGAAAACCCACCTCTTTGGCACGGTTAATGAAGGGTATCTGCGTCCCACTGTTGAGGTCTTCATTAATGATGAGGCGTCGTGCCCACTGGCCTGCCCTCACCACTCCACTGCCCTGGATGAGAACCATGATCTTCTCTGGGTTACTGAGGGCATCCTCACTCACATAAATAAAGCTTTTCGGTTCGTCCTCAGTCGCATCAACCTGGAGGAACATAAATATTATTATCAGCACCAACCAGAGATTCAGCAGGCTGGACCACATTACAGCCAATTCAATCTATAGTTTGGTATTCTCCGATATATTATTGAACACACTTAGGGCACTTTGAAACTATAAAAATCTTTTGAATTCAAATGAGGTGGTCTTGCTTGCAAGTAAAACAAGAAACCTAATATCCATAATAATTTTGCTAAACTTGGCAAACTCTGTGAACCTTGATTTGATTATAAAAAATGTGTTTGTGCTGTTTGTGTTACTTACAAAATAAAGACTTATGCTAACCAAGGATTAATTTATATTTGACTAGAAATTTCGTAAAATTTATAAAACTGTCAAAAGATCAAAAGAACAGCATTTACGTGAAACTTGTGTAAATGTAAAAAAATAAATAAACTTTTGAGTATTTTTTTATCAAGTCACTTTTGATCTTTTTTTATTTTAATCCTTTAAATATATATTATTCATATATATTTAATTTTATATTATTATTCAACATTATGAAGTACACACACACACACACACACACACACACACGCACGCACACGCACACACACGCACACACACACAAACACAGTGTCCTGTATAAAGCAGTACACTCCTTGAGATGCTATACGAAAATATATTTGTGTATATACAGTACATTAGATTAGTTGGAACCAATTTTACCAGTTCATGTAAAAACATTAAAATATTAAGAGGAAAAATTAAGCAAACTATAAATATATACATAATCTAGTTTTGTACATAATTTAATTTTGTTTGTATTTTTTTTGCAACACCTCATTAGAATGTATATTCTTTATTGTACTATTAAAACATATTGTTATTTATAATGTATATATGTACTATTTCTAAAGATATCAGGTGACCACACACTTATAACTGTTTAATCAAACTGTTTTGTTTAAATGCATCAATATAATTATTAATAAAGGGGAAAAAATCTAACAAAACATTAAAAACTATACATAATTTTGTTGGAATTTTGTAGTTTGTATTTTTTTTTTGCAACACCTGATTAGAATTTAAATGTATTATTTTATTATTATCCTAATAATAAATCCTATTATTTTATTATTATTACTCTTATTTTAATATAAATATAATTTATAATATATAATAATTTGGATATAAAATGTTTTTGTTTAAATGCACCAAAACATATTGTCTATATTCACTGAGCAATGGATAAAAATAAAAAAAGACATTCGTTTGGAAAATGTTTTTGAATATAAAATATGTTTTTGTGCTGTTTAGTGTGACTTTCTCAATCCCCTGATGTGTGTCAACAACGGCATTTACTCTTATTAAAGTGAGGCAGGACACTCAGAAACAGCGGAGTGACTCAGAGCCTGGAATCAGTTCTAATGAACGGTGTTGAATGCCAAGCTACACTGCCAGCTGTTGAGAAAAGTCAACCGTTGTCTGCCTGCGTCTGATGACTTCATTACACTGCAACAAATCCGTCTCGACTTTTACAGGCCGTATGTTTCCTGAGCGGTTACGAGGCAAACTCTGAGATAAGCGTAATAATCGTACGATAGAAAATAACACTAAATATAACGCGTGTGCTCTTCTTTAAAATGGACTTTGATAAATGGATGAAGCACTAAATGCGCTTGGTCACAGGTAGCTGTGCCCATGAAACTCTCGGAAAAGACAATACAGACTCGGAGAACATCATTTGGTAAATACTCTCCACAAATAAAACAGCTCATAAAAGCCTGTGCCAGCATTGTTCGGGTGATTTATGGAGAGTAATTTACAGTGCTTTTAAAAGGACATAAATTCAGTTTCCACCAAGTGCAAACACCCGCTATCAAAAATGATGTGTAGTTTAATGATACACCTTTTAAAAAGTGTACTAGAAATCATAACGTTATTGCTCTTATGAATGCAGCGACCACACCTTGAGCATATGGTATTTTACCTTTAGAACAAATGCAATTTTATACTGAAGAGCTTAGAAGTGCTGAAGAATAATAAACAATACAGACCAATGTAATCTTATGTGATTAACTGCATCAGTTTTCACGATAACTCTTGTTTTGATTCAAATAGTGTGCATCTAAAGTTTTCAAAGGAGGGAAAAGACATTACTTACTGGGAGGATCTCCTTCTTCAGGTTGCAGTCTTTCTCCAAGCGCTCATACACATACTTTGTAATGATCTGCAGAAGACAAGAGAGACATCCTTATTATCTATTTTTTTTTTCAAAGTAATTTAGAAAAAAAAAAGAAGAAAATTACAGTTCGTTTGGAACAAGACTGAGCTTTATAAAATAGAGTGAGTCTGCTCCAATAACAAAACAAAACATTTACAATAGTGATTCGTTTTCTTTATAAACAAAGTAAAAATGATCACAAAATCAGTTTTGTGAAATAGTCCAAAATACATGGATCAAAAGTCTTGATTTTTATTTTATGCCAAAAATCATTGGAGTATTAAGTAAAGATCATGTTCCATATGCATTTATTTTGTATGCGTTTTCTTCAGTAAATATATTACAAATTAAATGTATAATTAGTGATATACTTAAGATTTTAAAATCGTATTATTTGTATAGAAAGCCGTCAATAATCTTGCTCCTCAGTACCTTACAGAATTGCTCTGTCCACATACCCCCTCTCGATCATTGAGATCTTGTGATCTCAGTTTATTTACATGCCTAGAACACGCTTTAAAAAAACGAGGTGATTGAGCGTTTGCAGTTACTGGTCCTAAACTTTGGAACACTCTACCAATTCACATTAAATTTCCCCCCTCAATTTCTGTGTTTAAGTTCGTTTTAAAGACCTATCTATTTTCTCTTGCTTTTAATACTCCTTGATTACTGTTTTATCGCCTTTACTTATTAAATGTTTTATTTTATATTCTATTTTCTTCTCTGTCTTTAGTACTCTTATGTACAGCACTTTGGTCAACTTTGGTCGTTTTTAAATGTTCTTTATAAATAAATATTGTATTGTATCGCATAATATGAATTGTTAAAAACTTAATTTGGACAACTTTAAAGATAATTTTCTCAAATTGTTTTTTTAACTCTCAAGATTCCAGATATTCAAATATTTATATCACTGCTGACAATAGATCAAATGAAAGATTATTTATTCAGCTTTCAGGTGATGTTTAAATCTCAGCTTCCAAAAACTGACACTTATGACTGGTTTTGTGGTCCAGGGTCACAATTGATGCAAAAAATATCTTAATATTAATCATAATAATCTGATTACAGTGGCCAGATAAGAGAAATATGTTAAATAAAACATCTATGCAGCAGAGTAAAATAAGGCTGCATTGATATCAAATCAAGCTGCATGTCCGCAAATAAGAAAAATCGCGCAGATTTGAATTTGTTGGAAAGCTTACAAAATAAAATCTGAAAATGAAACAGTCTGAAAGGTTGGAACATAATGCCACATAAATAAATCACAAATATAGTGTTAATTCAAATAATAATAATAATAATAATAATAATAATAATAATAA
This sequence comes from Danio jaintianensis, assembly GCA_903798115.1. Classification (NCBI taxonomy): domain Eukaryota; kingdom Metazoa; phylum Chordata; class Actinopteri; order Cypriniformes; family Danionidae; genus Danio; species Danio jaintianensis. The sequence goes on from CAIGQV010019084.1 coordinate 5,045,798, forward strand.
TAATAATTATTATTATTATTATTATTATTATTATTATTATATTTACTGTTAATAACAGTGTAATGCATCATAAAAAAATGTAAATGCCTGTTGTGAAGTTTTAATTAATTAATTTACAATCATAAATAGCATATTGTAAAGAACTACTGAAACTAAATCTAAAGCTACAGTATTTTTTATGAGAATCAGAATCAATCACACTTTTTTGCATATATGCAAAGTACATGCAGTTGCACTCTCAACAGCCTCTGTGAATGAGATAATTGAAACTGTCTGGATTTCAGTTGTTCAGTACAGAGAGCAGAGTGTACAAGTGCTGTCAGCCTGAAGCGGGGCAAATCTAAAGTACAAACAGCGTGTTGATGTAAGGTATGTTTATCCCTGCAGCTAAATTGCTAAAGAACGTGTACACAGTGCAATTTCAACCCCGGGCCAAAAGTTTCATGGTTCAGTGGCATCAACAACTTCGAGCGTTTCTTTCTTGTTTTGCTTTTGCTCACGATCGGCAACAGCTGAAAGTACAGTGTTTTAAGAGGTGGATGGCAAATGTGCTAATTAATGCTAGATGTTTTATTGTGGTTGTGATTTGGCAACGGTCAGCAGAACAGACATGCTTGTCTTCCAGGGCATGATGATCCTAGTATGCCAACTCTTTATGTTGGACTTTATGGCCCACCCGGGAGGCGACATTAACAGATACCCCTCTTGAATGAGGCATGAAGGTGGCGGAGTCATATCTGTGTCTGACGACTGAGATTGTCAGCTGTGGTGGTCTCCCTGAATGTGTGAGATCTTGATCTGCAGTCAAACTGAGCTGCTGCTGGGAAAAGTCAGGACTATCCTCAACTGATGGTTCAAGACCCAAACAAAATGCTAACGCTGATAGAGTTGCAGGGCTGTGAGAGTAAAACTCACTCCCTTGGCCACAAACATTAGTGACTTATGCTAAAGTTTGTGGTTGTTAAAGGGATAGTTAACCCAAAAATTTAAATTCTGTCACCCTTAACTTGTTTCTTTCTTCTGCTGAACACAAAAGAAGATATCTTGTAGAAAGCTGGAAAGCATTGACTTCCATAGTATTTGTTTTTTCCTACTATGGAAGTCAATGATTACAAGTTTTCAGCTTAGTTCAGCATATTTTATTTTGTGTTCAACAGAAAAAAGAAAATCATAAAGATTTGGAACCATTTGAGGGTGAGTAAATTTTCATTTTGGGTAAGCTATCCCTTCAATATCCTGGTCTGGTTTGAACTTTACTTGAAACGGGGTTGGTAGAACCAGAAATGTGAACACTCATGCATGAGTATAACAGAGGTCAAGTAGAAGGAGCTGTGTGAGTAACCCTCACAGTAACTGATGCTAGTGTCTTTGCCCAAAACAAGACAAGTAAATCCTTAAGGTCTTTCATTGGTGCCGTAATCTAGACTAGATAGATGTTTAGGGGGGTGGATGTAACGGAGGCCAGGTAATCAGAGCTGTGTGAGTAAACCCAATGCCCCTGGAACACTAACAATTGATGCTAGAGGCAGCAGTTAATTCATATACTTGTCCAGTTTAAATTTTACTAGGATGGAAAACAAGTAGAACTTGAAGGGTTACGTTGGTGCCGTGACCCGAATGAAAGAGAGGTCGGGGGGTGAGTGTTAACAGACACCAGATTGTGGGACATGTGAGTAATCAACCTCGACCTCAAGAAGCACACTAGAGACTGATTCTAGGGGCTGGAGTCTTCCAGTCTGAATTGCATTGTATTGAACAGGGCCAGGTGTCGCGGTGGCGCAGTGGGTAGCGCTGTTGCCTCATAGCAAGAAGGTCACTGGATCGAGCCTCGGCTGGGCCAGCTGGCATTTCTGTGTGGAGTTTCCGTGTTCGCGTGGGTTTCCTCCAGTTTCCCCCACAGTCCAAAGACATGTGGTATAGGTGAATTGGGTAAGCTAAATTGGCCGTAGTGTATGTGTGTGAATGAGAATGTATGGGTGTTTCCCAGTGATGGGTTGTGGCTGGAAGGGCATCCGCTGCATAAAACATATGGTGGATAAGTGGGCGGTTGGCGACCCCTGATTAATACAGGGACTAAGCCAAAAACAAAATGAATGAATGAATGAATGAACAGGTCCAGAAAAACAGAAGTTACAGGGGTTGGTGCCGTGACCCGGACAAGAGTGAAGTTTTTAACGTAAGTTTATGAAACGTTTCTCAAGAAAGGGATTGCACCTCAGTTTAGCAGCTAAAAATCAAGTAGGTGCACACACCGAAACAGTTTAATGGTAACAATTTTAAATTAGCTCTCTATATGGATATTCTGTTTTGTGTGGTTAATTATTGGCCAAGAGCATGAAACAAACAATGATTTACAAGCAAACCTCTCCAAATATAAACGCAAGTACAATTTGTTAAATCAAAGCAAAAGCCTCTGAACACTTTGCAACTAATCAAAATCAAGTTATCAATAATTTTAGCATTTGATTTTTTGTAGGACATACACCATTTTTTGACTTTTACACAACAAGCAGTCTTGGAAAAAAAAAAGTCCTAAAAGAAACCATTTGAAAACCACAGATTTAAACCAGATCAAATTTAAAACATTCATGGGACACTAAAAATCTAAATCAAACTATGATTTGTGACTTCATATGCAAAGAATCAACAAAAACAAATGTGCATACTGTGGTGGAAAAAATCATTGTAAGACTTTGTCTCTTGATCAGAAAAAGTCCTACAATCATGACATGGTAGAAAAATAAAATAAAAAAATAAAAACTTTATATAATGTAATACTGCAACCGTAATAGTTACATACTAGTTTAAAGGCATAAGGCATAGACTAAGCTATTCCTTATTTGATTACAAACACCAAAAGTGCATTAGGCCTAAATGAGCTAATGCAAAGGGATATTAGCGCTCATCAGCGGTCAGCGGGCCTAAATGAGATGACTGATATCTCTACAGACCGTGGCGGAGGCAGTGATGGTAGGAAGACACAGGCAGCTCAACGGTACCTAATTCACTAAATGTCAAGCTCTCTGATGAAGACTAAAATGATTGTGAAGTGCAATATGCTTGTGTTTAATGACATCAATAAGCCTTGCAGGAAATTTCATTTATACTACATTATTGCTTCAGTGCCTCAGGTGCTTCTCTTTTGATATATGAGAGAAGAGAATGAGTGGGTCTTGAAAGGGTGTGTGGATTCTGCTCGAGATGGGCCATGGACGTTCACTCTCACGTATGATTGAGTGCTTGTCCAACAAGTTTGCGAGGGGTCTTGTTGATAAGATGCGTGAGTGAACGCAACATTTTCCTTCATAACGTGAGTGGACTGACAGGGTGAAAAGAAAATGTACAGGAATTATGTATTCCATGTACAGGCAGCTGATAGCGGAGAGTGTAGTGCTTATTCGAGTCAAGCATATGATTCAGCTTCATAAGTAATTGTGATTTTGCTAATGTTGTATTAAGATAAACGTCTGTGATCGTGATTAAACTCTAGTTACTGTACAGTACACACTCAACATTGCACAGTTACAGCAATAATATAATATAATACAATGTAATATAATATAATATAATATAATATAATATAATATAATATAATATAATATAATATAATATAATATAATATAATATA
>CAIGQV010019084.1:5049435-5062078 GCA_903798115.1 Danio jaintianensis
TAATATAATATAATATAATATAATATAATATAATATAATATAATATAGACCTTCTATATGTGGGTGCAGCCATTGGAATCTTTTTGGCTTGAGATTCTGGTCTCATTCCCTTGTATTGTTTTTTAGACGTTAAAAAACAACTGTTTATGCTGCTTGATGTTGCAAACTGATATTTTCTTCTTATATTACTCTATGTATACCCATGAACACACTTGTTTGTAGAGCAAGTAGTTTGACCGTTTTCTGCCGTTTATTATTCCTAGTCATTTCTCCCATAGGGAACTGAATCGGAAGTTCTAATAACAATCACAAAAATGAGCACACTTCCACATTGCAGAAAATCAATATCAGGTCAATAACGTAAAATAATGTAACAATGTAATATGAGCAACATCACAGCGCTACTTGTGCGATATTGTTTATACAACTCGTGTATTTAGCATTAGTGTTGTTTAACATTTGTTTAAAATGTCCGCTGAGGAAAACCTTTCCACAAATAAGGAGAATTCTCTTTTTTTCTCTTTCAAATTTGAAGAATTGATGACATATCATTCTAGCATCTCTGCAGCCATCTGATGGCACAACAATGTAACGTGAACTGTCAAAAACTACAAATACTCACCCTTTTTCAATACAAAATACTTTTGTTAAAATACTACTGTAATTTATATCAAATATAAATAATGAATATGATACAGAGTACATGTATTTAGCAAACAGTCAACCCATCTCAACCATACACACATCTGACATGTTTTGTTGTAGTTTATCCAAGTTGTGTGCATGAAGTAGATGCTGAACAGCCAAAATATGCCACAGGAAAAGTACTATAGGCAACATTAAGAATAGTTATCCTTATCAAAAATTTAAAAAACTACTCAAACATAAGTTGAAAAGATGATGTTGTTGTTTTCAAAATAAGTCATTCAATTTTGTTTTTGATACAACATGCAACAATTTCAGGTTACAAGTCAGTTTAATTGTAATTTGAATTTACTTGTATGGTCAACTTGATTTAAATAAAACTAACTAAATAATTAAGTAACTAACTAACTAACTAACTAAACAAACAAACAAAATAAATTTAAAATAAATGAGTAAATAAAGACAGCAACACTTTTTTACTTATTTGTATCTTATTCCCTATGACAGAAAATCTGAATATACGTCTTTGATCACATACTAGACAGTGACCCTTGTAAAAAAAAAAAAGTTATTACACAGAAACATACACTACTGAAAGTATTATATTCAAACACATTCTACACATTCTCTCCCACAGCCAGATAATTCTATATCAGACTCCTTTTAATTAATTTACTCATTGCATCCATTACCACTTAGAATAACAGGCCTAGTAATATGGAAAATATTCTACATGAACTAAAATAACTGCTCTGTGGGAACCAAAGACATAGCAGTGACTTAATGGAATCTTTAGGAAATTAATTTGACAGGAAATACAAAATTGTTTGAAAATGACAAGACAAGAGGAATTAAATAAGGTCAAGCATTCATTAAACACTGTATGAGAAAGGAAATTTATCTGATTCATCTGATTCATCTTAAAAACAAACAAACAAAAAATAATACATCCAATCTCTTCCTCATTTTGACCATATGATCAAAAAAAGTTTCAGGACTTTTTTTCTGTCATGTAACTTCTACTAATGTCTTTTTACAAAAGACAACACTTCTAATAAAAAGGAAAGAAGGAAAGATGACTCCTGCAAAACTCACGCAGAGTTTGCACAGTTCAAATCACTGAAAGCTTGAGAAATGCCCCAAACAATCTCTCAGAGGCTCTGGGCTATTTTTTTTAGGTCTTCACAAAACAACTTTGAATAGTTCATACATTATTTGTGCAGTATTCAGACAAGATTATTTTCAGAGGTTTAACTTTTGGCCCCCAGACTCACAACACCCTGCAAGCAGCACTTAAACAAAGCACGTTCTGCGATTGAACATTGGGTTGACACTGTATAGTTCATACCTCCTTCACAGGTGATGTAATCCAAACTGCTGAACCTCAAAGTTTCAAACAATTGGCATGTCACTGAGGGAATTCCCTCAGGCGTATATACAGAGAATCAATTCTAGCAGTTAATATCCTAAATAATCATATGGAATATTAGTGTTTGCCTTGACTGCCCTCCTATAGATGAATTGACATGGAGAGGAGAGCACAATCGCCTGTCATTGTAATTAGAGCACAGTGCTGTCGCATAATTAATATTGTCTTATTAGTCTGATAATGAAAACCCTGCAGGTAAGAATGCTAAGTGCTCCTCACCTCCCCCTCCAAACGTGATGAGGGTGGTGATCACAGACCTGCCGGAGAGCATTGTTATGTTTTTTTTTGTTTTGATTTTTTAATTGGAATGAAGGAACACATTTAGAAGGGACAAGGCTAATGGAAGTTCAGAAACAAGAAAAAAGAAACACCTGTAATCAAAATAATATTGTCCCTTGGCTTTTCTTTACTCTATTGGAAACAGAAATCTTAATTTCATATGGATACTATAAACTATACTACCAACTGTACATACATTATATTATACTATATTATATTATATTATATTATATTATATTATAGTATATTATATTAACCAAGAGTTTTTTAATGAATAGTGGATATAAAAATTCGAAATTAAATAAGTAAAAATTAAGGTAAATTAAAGACTGTACAGTCGTGCCCAACAGTTTTGAGAATACATAAATATTGGAAATTGGAAAAGTTGCTGCTTAAGTTTTTATAATAGCAATTTGCATATACTCCAGAATGTTATGAAGAGTGAGCAGGTAAATTGCATAGTCCTTCTTTGCCAAGAAAATTAACTTAATCCTGAAAAAACTTTCCACTGCATTTCATTGCTGTCATTAAAGGACCAGCTGAGATCATTTCAGTAATCGTCTTGTTAACTCAGGTGAGAATGTTGACGAGCACAAGGCTGGAGATCATTATGTCAGACTGATTGGGTTAGAATGGCAGATTGACATGTTAAAAGGAGGGTGATGCTTGAAGTCATTGTTCTTCCATTGTTAACCATGGTGTTAACCTGCAAAGAAACGGATGCAGCCATCATTGCGTTGCATAAAAATGGCTTCACAGGCAAGGATATTGTGGTTACTAAGAAACAATTCATATGATCATCAAGAACTTCAAGGAAAGAGGTACAATTCTTGTTAAGAAGGCTTCAGGGCGTCCAAGAAACTCCAGCAAGCGCCAGGATCATCTCCTAAAGAGGATTCAGCTGCGGGATCGGAGTGCCACCAGTGCAGAGCTTTCTCATGAATGGCAGCAGGCAGGTGTTAGCGCATCTGCACGCACAGTGAGGCGAAGACTTTTGGAAAATGGCCTGGTGTCAAGAAGGGCAGCAAAGAAGCCATTTCTCTCCAAAAAAACATCAGAGACAGACTGATCTTCTGCAAAAAGTAGGGCGAATGGACTGCTGAGGACTTGGGCAAAGTCATATTCTCCGATGAAGCCCCTTTCCGATTGTTTGGGGCATCTGGAAAAAGGCTTGTCCGGAGAAGAAAAGGTGAGCGCTACCATCAGTCCTGTGTCATGTCAACAGTAAAGCATCCTGAGACCATTTATGTGTCGGGTTGCTCATCCAAGGGAGTGGGCTCACTTACAATTTTGCCCAAAAACACAGCCGTGAATAAAGAATGATACCAAAACACCCTCCAACAGCAACTTCTTCCAGCAATCCAACAACAGTTTGGTGAAGAACAATGCATTTTCCAGCACGATGGAGCACCATGCCATAAGGCAAAAGTGATATCTAAGTGGCGCGGGGACCAAAACTTTTAAATTTTGGGTCCATGGCCTAGAAACTGCCCAGATCTTAATCCCATTGAGAACTTGTGGTCAATCCTCAAGAGGCGGGTGGACATACAAAAACCCACTAATTCTGACAAACTCCAAGAAGTGATTATGAAAGAATGGGTTGCTATCAGTCAGGATTTGGCCCAGAAGTTGATTGAGAGCATGCCCAGTCGAATTGCAGAGGTCCTGAAAAAGAAGGGCCAACACTGCAAATACTGACTCTTTGCATAAATGTCATGTAATTGTCGATAAAAGCCTTTGAAACGTATCAAGTGCTTGTAATTATATTTCAGTACATCACAGAAACAACTGAAACAAAGATCTAAAAGCAGTTTAGCAGCAAACTTTGTGAAAAATAATATTTGTGTCATTCTCAAAACTTTTGGCCACGATGCATTGATAAGAAATGCAAACATGGAGAAGAAATGCAAACCGTAAAAATTAATTGTCCTTTATTATTATGTGAACATCAACAGATTAAAATGATTTTAAATAAAATATGTTCTAGGTTAAACAAAAAAATCATATAAAAATAAATAGAATAAAGCAGTAGTGTTTTCAAAAATTAAACAAATGATCAGATAAAAAAAATACAGAAATTAAAATAAATTAAGGAAATCATCCTTCATAAGCAAATGTGTGTTTTTCAGTGTTGCTGTGCTATTCACAAGCACAGACTGCACAGCTGAAGATTTGAATCCAGCACTGTCCCTTTATCTAAATATGTTTTTGACTACGTTTCGTATTGATAATGGTGGGCTGTAATGTCAAGCAATGACAAATGATTATCTTTATTATAGAGTCTTTGACGTGCATTTGTAATTACAATGTGGAAACAAAATGCAGAGTTGCTCCACTGCTTAATATAACCTTGTAGAAACTCATATTTGACTTATGTTTGTTCCACATGTAAAACTGTACCAAAATGAAAATAAACAGTTGCAACCAAACAACATTAAACATTTTGATCTGACTTATGTGTATTTTTGTCATATTACTGTAATGGCTTGAGCTACTACTGATGTTATTTACTTAATTCATTCATTAATGCTAATTCATTAATGTTAATGTAAACTATTGGTCGACCTCTATTTGATTCATAAAAATATAACCTTTTAAAACTTCAGTATTCCACAGATATCCACAACAACTGTTTTGGATTATGTGTAGAAATGTAACACCATGAGTTTCCAATGTCATTAAATGCATAATTTCACTATGCAAAATATTTCCATCCCATACAATCTTCTGCTAAGCCAGCAAAACAATGAACCACATATTGACAGAAGACACACAAACGCAACCATGTCTCATCTGCCAATGATAGGGGTCTCAGACAGGACACCGAGTCACCACACAGGGTCAGCTCCAGGCTCCGACTCTGGGAGAGGGGTTTGTTTATGAGGTACCAAAGTGGTGGTCATGATCTAGAGGATCAGAGAGGAAGGAAGAGCCTTAGCAGGGGGATCTGCAGGGGAGCAGTTTAGAGACAGGGCATATTAGAGAAGAAGGGGTCAACTAATCCCCCCACAGACCCATCCTCTGCCAACTCACGGACGACACCACAGCTGAAAAAAGAGCGAGCGTGGGAGGAACGAGAGCAGAGAGAAAGGCATCGACGGCACTATGGCCTTGACCAGAGCATGTCGTCTGGGTGGGCGAGCGATAAGGTGGACACACACAGCTGAGGGGCTTAATGAAGTGCACCGTTGTCGAAGAAAGTTGATCTATTTGTAAACTCCCATGCGGCAAGAATCCTCTTCAAACAAGGAGGAGGGGGGACCCTAGATGAGCGGGATAAGTCAGGGGAAGCGATAAAGCAAGAAAAAAAATCCACAGACCTCCCACAACGGAGGTATTACCGCTCAATCTCTCCATCCGGCTGACCTTAGCTCTCGGGTGATGAGGCATTTGTGTTCCAGCAGAAGCGTCATATGAAACTTTGACCTATTCTATGAGGGGAATCCTGGAGGGAATTGAAAAATGAGGACAGGTGCTTATCAGGTGGTCCTGCTCTGACCTGGACTAATGAGCCGACTGGACTCGGGACAGTGAAGGGTAATCAATACTGGAAGATGTGTTTGCCTTAGCCACTGCAAGCTGACTTCGGATCAGTCATCCGGTAGGGTCTAAGAGTTGTTTGGATAATGATAGCAAGCAAGAGGGCGGTGCACTGGTGGAGTGACGGCTCAGGGAATTATCGACAGATTAAAAGGCAAGAATAAAGAACGTATGAAGACAAGACAAATCTCAGAAACAAAAACACAAGGTCGAGGATAGAAGGAGATGTGAATGCTGAGTCATGACAAGAGAGGGCTGAAAAATGAAACAGCTTTTTTGGACTGCCCTTTTCTTGTTATCTTGTTCCTCCTTTAAATGTTTGACTTTTCAATGTTGTCAGAGGAAGAAAGTGGGTGCACTTCTTGTGATAGAATTTCATATGGCCTCTACGCGATTCTTTTCTCTGTTGTCTTCTAAACTATTAAACAACATGAATCATTATTTTGAAGCTTGTAAAAATAAAGAGTTAATTTTCTTCATAAAATGTTTTCAATGAAGTTCTCTTTCACATCAGCAGGCAAGCACAGGCAAAGTTATGTCAAATGACAGGTTTGTATACAGTGTATGGGAAGAAATGTCATGTGTATCCACATTATATACAGTTGAAGTCATTATTATTAGCCCTTCTGTGATTTTTATTTATAATTCTTTTTTTCTAAAGAATTTTATTTTAGTTTGGCTGAAAAAAGGTATTACTTAACAGTTTTTATTATTTATTTTTTTATATAAAAAAAAAACTTCAAGATCAATAATATTAGCCCCTTTTAGATTTTTTTTTTCTATTTTTGAATATAGAAAAAAAACACTATTAACCAATTTGCCTAGTTAAACTAATAAACCTAGTTACCCCTTTAAATTGCACTTTAGGTATGAAAATAACCAGTAAAATATGATATGCTGTCATCTTGGCAAAGACAAAAAAATAAGAAATTATTAAAACTATTATGTTTAAAAAATGAGCTAAAAAAAACCCATTTAAAATAAAAAAAACGTATCTCTGTCGAAGAGCATTTGGGAAACATTTGAGTAATAATAAACATTTCACAGGAGGGCTAATAATTTTGACTAACTGTGTATATACAAAACGACATCATATTTGACATTGCAACAACACACTACTAACAGAAGTTATCCAGTTATCTAATTAAAATAGACAATAACTCATGTTAGTACTCTCTAACTTTGCAAACATTTTTTTCATGAACAAACACGCTAAATGAAGCTTAAAACGCACAAAAAAATTTTAAATAAATAAATATATAGGACTTTTTTTTAAAGAGTTTTTTTTCAAATCCCTGCCCACAGAGACATACTGTAGATTCAAGTCCATTCTAAATCAGTCCTTCAGTTCCTTTTGGACTTTTTATGTCACTCTCCAAGCAATTAAAACCAAAAAAAACCCTCCCTGAGTCAATGTTTCTCTCACACACTCCCAGCATAAATCCAATCAGTGTAAAATGTGAGAAAGAGGGGAGTTATCTATGAAATCGAGCCATCTGGGCAGCTCTTCTTCATTAGAATACTGTATGTCTGTCATTCCACAGATGCAGAGAAAGATCCTCATTTATTAACAGCTTAATGCTCTCCCATCTGGAGTCGAGCCCACACTGTGTCACCTAGCGCTGAGAACAGTCACTTACAGCCCTCCACACACACTCTCTCTCTCTCTGTCTGTGTGCGTGTGTGAGAGAGAGGTAACGTCCATGACCCTCCACCCACTGTGAACATACCAACATGGACCCACACAGTACCTGCCACCCACACATAAACTCACACGCCGTCAGACACAAAGTATGAATGCATAAACAGTGTTGTACTGGCAGAGAGGTCAACAAAATGGCCAGGTAAACACACAAAACAAAACACTCGCATATATTGAGCCACTTTCGCAAAAGCCAACAGGCACCTGATATTATGGTAGGAAAGACACATTATGAAATAAATGAATGTGTATACAATCTCTTGAGGAAAAAAAATTCTAATCATAATTGCATGCATGCAGAGCATCTGAAGACCCCCATTTTCACCCCCTCCACCCCACCCTCCCAGTGACACACACACACACACACACACACACACACACACACCTCCAAGGCAAACCACTTGCCAGGTTCAGTGATGCAAACCAGCCAATGATCTCAGACTTCTGCAAACCCTCTAATGATGATCTTACCATCATATGAAAAGAGACAGTAGGAGAACAGCTGAGAAGTTACATATAGATGTAGACTACTGAGTTATATAGTGAATGACTCTGAGTTTCAGTTTGCCTCTAGATCCTGCTTTTAATGTGTGTGCAAATGGGATTCAAGGAATTTTGCAAATCTGCAGTGACACATTTCAAACTGAACTTCAACACACAGGTGAACAAGTCAACGGAGTGTTTAGAATGGTCAAAGTTTCTACACATTAATATGAACAAAACGTTGGAATAAAAAAAAAATATATATATATATATATATATATATTTCATTTCAAAATGGAAATATATTATAAAAGCAAAACAAGAGAAACTGCACCAAAAACAAAACAAAAAATAAAATAAAACAAAGGGTAATGAACAAATGAATAAATTAATAGTATATGTGGATTAATTAAGAGAAAGTATAATCATTATAACAGCACAAAACAGCACAAAAACCTTACAATTAAATGGGAGTAAAAAAAAAAATGGATGCAAAAAAAATGAATAAATCTAAGATGTAGATTAATCAGGACAAAATATAACCATCGTAAACAGCACAAAAACATAACAGAAAATAAAATAAATAGAAGGAAAGCAAATGAAAGTAAAATGAATCAAAGTAAAATGAATGAATGGATGAATGGATGAATGAATGAATGAATGAATGAATGAATGAATGAATGAATGAATGAATGAATGAATGAACTGTAATTTTTAAGAACCACCAAAACAATGAAAGAAAAGAAAATACATGGAGGGGAGAAAAAATTAAATGAAAGGCATACAAATAAATAATAAAATAAAATAAAATAAAATAAAAGACTAAGTTTTTGCTAATTATTTCAAATCAATCATAAAATTTTTTTTTTTTTTAAATGTGAATTAGCTGCATTTACATCAAGTTATTAGAGCGACTGACTGTAGAATTGGTAACCTAGTAACCAACAGCAAACAAAACAAGCATATTGGAGACAGCTGATTAGTCACATGGGTGTAATGTTCGGTAGGTCAGAGTTAGATCAGAGTGGCAATTGTTTCTCTATCTTTAACCCATTAACCCTTTTTTGCAAATGAACAAAACCACCTCAAGCGAGGGTAAAAACTTTTTTAGTGAATTAAGGGATTTTTAATCACTCAATTCTCATGAAAAATTAAAAAATAAAATTGCAGGGAGATGGAAACCCAGCTAGTGACAGTAACAAAGACCAGAATGCTTTGAGGACCATTCTGAACCATTTTGAGATATTTTTTTGTTTAGCAGACAACAGCACTGTAATTGTTAATTTTGTATAAAACAACAGTTCTTATATAACTTCACACAAATCTATGGGTGGAAAGTCCTTGATCATTTTTTTTGAAAGGTAGGTTTCTCCTTCCTAGAGGTTCTTCATACTTCCAGGATTTGGATGTAAACTATAACACTATAAAATCACTATAACATTTAGTTAAGTCACTGACAGTTTACTCCACACTTCTGGCACACTATCTTTATCTCATAACTGAAGTATATTATAAGCTAATTAATGTAAAAAATAAAATTATAATTAAAAATAAATATTTAATTCTCTATTAGGTTGTTTTATTTGTTTACTGCATTTGAAACACTTATTTTATAATAGTGTTATTTTTTCTTTAATATGCAGTGCTTGTTCTTGCAATAAAAGCCTCATCAATAAAAGACAATAAAATTGAAAATGAGAGAGCAAGAGGCAGCGAACAGACACACATAGCACCTATTTATGGCTCATCAATCCTAAAATCATCATTCAGCCTTATGGCCCAAGATGCCTTTGCCTGATTTCTCTCTCTATCTCTCTCTCTCTCTCTCTCTCTCTCTCTGTGAACCTGTCAGGGTAAACCTGCGGTCCAGCAGCTCTTTCAGGCCCGGCTGAAGTGCAAATTGGACATCTGGTGCTGCCTCCAGTCTCACAAAGACTCTCGCCCACTTCTGTACCCCACATTCACACTCTCAAATCTGAGAACGCTGGAACACAGGGACACACTCCACCAATACAACACACACACACACACGCACACGCACGCACACACGCACACGCACGCACGCACACACACACACACACACACACACACACACAAAGAGAGAGAGAGGGAGACAGTCAGAGGAGGAAATCAAGTTTTCTGCTGAATCTGGCATGCGTATGCATTTTGGGTTGAACAACACTGAATTCACACACTTTTATCACATTCTGTGCTTATTGCACACGCAACAAAGGAGTTCTGTGGATGGATTCAGATATAGTGGTGCATGGTCAAATGAGCTGAGAATACTAAATTTTTACTGGTGTCTGAATGCATAAAAAAAAACAAAAAAAATTGTTTTTAAAACAAAATAAATTAACCTTGGATGTAAAATGTAGACCAAAGAAGAAAAAAAAACATTACATTAAGATTAAGAATATGTTTTATCTTTACAATAAGATTTAATTAGTTCATGTTATTTAATTCATTTCCTAGGATGAACTAATAATAGAATAGAATAGAATGCCTTTTATTGTCACTGTACACACATACAATGTACATTATATACATGTGTGATGACATTAAGTGCATCTCACTACTCATTGCAAACATATAAATATATTCTTACAATACAAATCACACTAAACAACAAATTACAGTAAAAATAACTCTAGACGATAAACAGTAGTGCAAAAATAGAGGATGAAAGGCGGGTAGGGTGGTGGAGTAAACAGTTCTGAGGTAGAACGAGAGATATGTACAATAGGTAATATGTAAATGTAAGATGATAAATAGTAGTGAAACATGGGGGATGAGAAGGCAGTAGTGTGAGGTGGAGTGAACAGTTCTGAGGTTGAGAGAGATATATACAAGATGAACAATACTTGACAATACTTTACAAACATAGTTTGTAAACATTTAGTAATGCATTATTAAAATCCAAATCCAAGCTTTTTTAACATTAGTTAATGCACAGTGACTTAACATGAAATAAAAAATGTATTTATCAACTACTGTTTACAAAGATAAATATATACTGCAATAAAATGCACTATTCATTGTTTGTTCATTTGAGTAAATACAGTTAACTAATACAATACTTTACTGCAAACTAATACAATTACTTACTGTAAATTGTTTCCAGAAAATAAAACATATGAATACAAAAACAAATAAATAAATTAGATATGGATAAATAAAGACAAAATGTAATTCTTATAAACATAAAAATAAAATAAAATGATTTAAGCATAGAGCTTCTGAGGTATACACATCCAAACACATTATTTTAGCTTTTTTTTCACAACACCTATATCTGTGAAAGTATCTTACTGCCAATGTCTGTCTGTGTTGAACTTTAACAACAATAAACAATCTCAGTTTTGCAGCTACAATCTTTTTATGCATGTTAGCTCGAAATAACCTAAAGGATAAAGTATTACTATTTCCCTTCTAGACTGTTTAATGAATGTAGGCCACCACAAACAATGCTTTAATATCAGGTGCCACAACTGTGATCTGATATTGCATGCATCCATATTGCACACATACATCACAAACGCATCTAAGCTTGTTCAACGGAATCCTTTAACATTCAAAACAATATCCCAAACTCCAACCTGCTTTCACTTCCACTTTATTTTGAACTCATTCGACAGAAGAAATCCGGTCACCCGCTGTTCTGCTCCGAAACTTTCGCTTTATGTTTTCAGCCACGTACGCAAACATGCAATGATAATAGGAGAGAAGTGTTTTTTTTTTTTTTTTGTTCTTAAAGGGCCATTTCTCATAGGATCATACCTGGACCAGAAATAAAACATTCACGTAATCCTAAAAGAGTCAATCTGTTTCCTTTGAACATCAAACGAATATGAACTACAAATAAAGCCAATGAATGCAGATGTAAATGAACAAAGATAATTAAGTGCATGTATACACAAATTACCTTAAGACTCTGTGAACTGCGTTTGAACTTTCTAAGCCAAGTACAGTCAGGATACAGAAGAAAAAGAAACTTTCCTTAAGGCACATGTGCACACACACACACACACACACCCACTGGGATGTCATTGTTAACCCGAGGGTCCTCATAATGTTGAGTAATCTGACATTGTCTTCATAAACAACATATACAAGAAGGCACACACACACAAAGCCAACTTAATACGCATCACAATATGAACAATCAACACTCTTAAACCTACAACACGAACACCACAATTAACTTTCTAAGCCAAATACAGTCAGAATACAGAATAAAAAGAAACTTTCCTGAAGCAGCACACACACACACTGGGATTCAGTTTTGTAAATTTTAGTACTGTTCAAATTAAATCTGCACATATCAAACTAAGGATTGAATCGAATCGAATGCTTATGAATCAAAATAGAATCAAATCAGGGCATCTGAATCGACACCCAGTCGTAACACACACACACTCTCTAATAAGCTAACATGCGATACACATCAGAATGAACAATCAACACTCTTAAACCTTATAACACAAACACAAAACAAAGACAATTAAGTGCATGTATACACACACACACACACACACACACACACACACACACACACACACACA
>CAIGQV010019084.1:5067625-5112843 GCA_903798115.1 Danio jaintianensis
ATGAATGAATGAATGAATGAATGAATGAATGAATGAATGAATGAATGAAAAAAATTAAACTACTACGATCAATATGATTATCCCTTTTTTTTTCAATTGGCTATACAGACAAACCACTGTTGTCCAATGGCTTGCCTAACCTAGTTAAGTTTTTAAATTGCACTTTAAGCTGATTACTAGTATCATGCAAAATAACTATTAAAATATTATGAACTGGCAAAGAAAAAAAGAAATATTTAAAACATTTTGAAAAAAATGTTTTGTCAAAAAAATGTCAAATTTAAGAGTTTTTCCCTTAAAGCAAGTATCTGCCAATGGATTAAGTTCATTGATTCATTGATTCATTTTACTTACCCTACTGGCAGAATATTTAGCTTGTTTTAAGAAGAAAAAAAAAAAGCACTTAATATTGACTTTTTATTTCTGATAAAATATACTCGTCTAGAAATGCTTTTTGATTTAAGAATTCTAGATATTTGAACTAGAAACAAGGCAAAAACTCTTAAGTAAGAAAAGCATTTTTAGCAGTGTATTTTGAATTGAGTGAAATTTCATTTTTGGGTGAACTATCCATTTTTTTGTGACAGAGTTTTAACATGGACGCTGTGTTTAGGTTACTCAAATGTGCCAACAGAGCCTCAGTAGTCTATGAAATGCTCTTGCACTGAAAGTTTTAGTATATAAGTTCTTGAGCTCTGTCCATTCACAGCCTGCATGCAGAAGTCATTCCACCTGTCAGACGGTGACCTTCAGTTCAGAACCTCAGGCCAGCTTGATGTGCATCATTCCCCCTTCATGCAATTAAACACTGGCTGACGTCCCCCCCATCTGGCAGGTACAAGGCACCCGAATGGCTAACGCTTCTCCTGTTTCCCTTATTTCGGCCTTCTGGGAAGTCTGGCAGGCCGTCCTCAGACAGCTGGTGCTGCAACAGTGGACTCTTCACCACTGTACCTCAAGCCACCAGAGATCTGAGTGAACATGCGTGAGTGTAGCTGGACCACCGCAACTGTTCCCTCCTATGTGCATCCATTGAGGGGATTGTTTGAGAGCCAACCAGCCGACTTCATTCAAAGTGACCCACTTCAATGCCACTGTTCTGCCAAGGCTGGACAATGAGGCCTGGCTTTTGCCAAGCACTGATGCTGCTAAACAGCTGCTGAGGTGGATGAGGTAAACAACAACAACAACAACACACTTGGTTAGGACTAATGGTGTTTCGGTGGAATGAATGGCTTATTCGACATAATAATTTTGAATTGCATTATATGTGATATTGTAGTATAGGGTACATTAGACCAGCTCAACCATTTGATCCTCTTACTCAAGTTAAAGGGTACACTATCTTAGTTTTGGCCCTTTAAAGAAACACTCAATTTTTTTGCCAATATGCTCTTTTTACAACTCCCCAAATCCAAACGGAAAAGGAATGGAAACGCCCATCACGGCTTATCAACAGTGCCTTGTCCAGAGTACAAAGTATATGTGTGAGCCCAATGCAGAGAATCACTGAAGCAATGCAGTTAAACACTAGCATATAACTCTATTCTTAACCATATCCCCAAGTAATAACAATGACACACATTCAGTATTAATCCACACAGTGGCAAAAGTTTAACTATTTTGAAAATTGACCGTGCCATGACCGCAAGCTCGTTGGAGGTGCGTTCTGTTCGGGACAGCTCAAACCACTGGCATAAAAGCAAAAGCAGTGTTTACCACTTTGGTGTAAGAACAGCTGATTGTTCTGAAGTTATCTCGGTTCTGGTGCCTCATATAATATATGGCAAAGTTTTGTATTGACAAAGATTTAAAACCAAGGCGATTTATATAAATGACTCTGAGTCAACTCTTTTTTTTCTTTTTCTTTTTTTAAAACACGGTGCACTTTAAGATTTAAACCTCAGCTGGAAGTTTTCATTCACTTAGAGCTGTTACACACTGCATGGAAGGTGATTTTTTTTTTACCCAAAATAAGGGCTCTTTAATTTAAATTTGCAATGCTGTTACCTTTTCCATAAATTTATGTTAATATTCTAAATAATCTAACAACATATTATCATATTGCAGTATTGTTACTTAATAGGATAGTTCACCTAAAAATGTCAATCTGATCATTTACTCTCCCTCCACTGGTTTCAAAGCAGTTTGAGTTAATTTGTTCTGTTAAAAACAAAAGATGATATTTGGAAAAACGCTGAAAAAAAACTGTAACCATTAACATCCACAGAGTTGTTGTTTTTTCCTTCTATGGATGCCGATGCTTACCAGATGCATGCAAAAAAAAAAAACATAACTCAAAGTACTGAAACCATCTGAGCCATCAGCTTTTTTTTTTTTTTTTAAGGATGAACTATGCCTTTAATAGAGGTTTCCTTTGGTTTCCATTGTAATATGTTTTTCAGAATTTTTCAAATAAGAACAGCTATTTGAAACAGAAATATTTTGCAACATTGCAGATTTATAGAACTTTCTATCACTTTGATGCATCCTTGCATAATAAGTATTTTTTTAAATAAATTAAATTATAAATAATAAAAAAGACAAAATAAAATAAGTCTTACTGCCCCGGAACTTCTGAACTATAATGCATGTTTAGGTAACTAGATTCCACTGCTTGATTCTGTTACTGCATCACATCTTTCTTTAAAGGGCACTTAGAGGGCACTAACCATTACAAGTAAAACAAATACATGCCACAAAACAATACAACTCAAAAAAAAAAAAAAACTAATTAGAAAGCAGCCAACATATCTGAAAATGATGCTTTAGAAAGATAGTCTATCTACACTGCTGCTGACACAGAGGCACAATAAAGCCTAAAAACGGTGTTGAATAATCGTGGCCTCTCTGATTGCCAGTGCGTGAAGTTAAAGCACTCAAAAGCATACACATTTAACCTAAATAGCCTAGGGGCATCATACTTTTGCAATTACCCTAGCGCATGGCTCCGCGTACAGAAAAAAAAAGAGATTGCATAAGCACTTTCATTCGCCTGATTCTCAAAAAAGCTCTGGTGCTTTTTCCGCACAGTTAGCAGGCAATAAATCCAACATGGCTAACACAGACTATTAGACTATTCGCTTTCTTCGTTAGCTGTTCGACAACACGTATCGCTAAAAGGCCGTACATCAACGCTAAACACTGAAAGCATGGACGCTCCTTTGAGAAAGGATGGGAAATGGCGTTTAAGAAAAAATGAGAGCGAAAAAGTACCTTTAAAAATCAATTATGCATTCACAAAGGGGTGAAGAGAAATGCTACTACCAGAAGTGCCTAACAGAAGGAAGAGGAGATCTAATGAAACCAACATGCAGTGGAAGTTCAGCACCATCGTCTTCATAACACAGGCTCTCTGAGGAATATCCCCCCTTCAACTTATTCTCCCTGCTTTAACCTGCCATAATTAGCATGCTTTCTCGATTTTTAGCTTAATGAGGTATACATAACCTTGGATTTCCAGTAATGAACAAGCTGAAGGCGGACTGGGATGAAGTCATCATCATGCCACACGATTTAAGAAAAAAACATTCATCTTAAATGCATACATTTGTGTGCGCGTGTGTGTGTGTGTGTGTGTGTGTAGGGGGGTGAGAGTGTGTGTGTGTGTGGGGGGGGGGAAATACATCTCATTAGATCACAGATGAAAAAGAAATAGAGAGGGTAAAAAAAACACACAAAAATTAAAACGCTATTTCCATAAAAGGGGTACACTGCAGTGTCCCACTATTATTATTTTGAAGGATTAAATGTTTTGTAGCAAAAACTATTAATGTTTGATACATTTTAAAATAGAAGGTTAATTAAACATCACATCAAATGACATTCTCTTAAAAAAAATTATATAATAATAAAATTATAATACAATGATATAATTATATTTAATAATATTATATAATATATTTATATATTTTTATATTTAGCATTTTTATATCATTGCTATTATTTTATTTTCAGCAGTTGTCTTTAGAGAATAACAATCCAACTTAGGTTACTTAACTCAGCTTTTTTTTGTCATTATTATTATTTGTTTATGTTTTATAACTTTAATTTAAAAAATAATAATTTAATTAACAGTTTCATTGATTAAAACTATTATAGATACTACATAAACAAAAAAAAAACAAATTATATATATATATATATATATATATATATGATGTATGAAATGACATGAAATATGGCATGATGATATCATAAATAAAAAATGAACTACAAACCACATGATGAAAAAAACATTAATTTAAGCTAAACTGCCAGTAAATGTTACTTCCAGTCCAGCTTTTATTTATTTATTTATTTATTTATTTATTTATTTGTTTGTTTGTTTGTTTGTGAGTTTCCTTATAATTTGCTTTATTTGATTCATTAAAAAATTATTTAACTAACCTTTTAAATTACACACAAAAACATATTTTCAAATGTTAGTCCAAATATTAAAAAATATATTAAATTACTTTTTTTCTTCTTAAATTGACCAATTTAAGACTAATTCACTCACTCATTTTCAATATATAAAATCTATTTTGTACATTTGCTTAACAATAACTGCTAAAATACAACGACATCCAAATGAAGGTTTTAAACTATATTTAACATGCCCTTATTTGGCTCATATAACATCCAATGTATCCATCCATTACCTTTAGGCCCAACGTTTGATCTTTTTTTTGTCCAAAATGACAAAAACCCTGCATCAAAAAGTTACCTCTCAGAACTACACTTTTCTCAATGGCCATTCTACATTCATCTCAGAAAGCAAGAAAAAAGTTACAAAGTGAAACTTTCCTCCTAAAACCTCATAAAAGTGATCCTTTTTCACTGAGAGAGACTGATATAAGGTATTCCAGACGCTAACAGGAGGCGTTTTAGAGAGAGGAGCAAGGTTATGCAAATCTAGCCGTCAAACGGAGCACAAGGCTGAGTAAGCCACTGACAGCCCATAGCATGCACAACTTGTCCATTCAGCTGCCACAGACTCCAGAGACTCGGAAACAGACAGCGCTATCACAGCCTGCTGCCTGCTGTCAATATCCCACCAAACCCACCGCACACTTCTAATGCATACAGACCTTCAGAATTACAGACGAGGTACGGGATGATGTTATTAAAGCGCAGGCTGAAATGCCATTTGATGGTCTGGCTGACATGCGTGCCATAGTGTAAAGTCATTGAGTGAATGTTTAGAGTAAAGACAAGCTGAGGGTCTTACGCTCATTGAAGGCGTATTCAAAGCCATCCAGAGTTTCAGGAAAGTCCAGTGGAGGCTCGTCTTTTTTCATCAGCTCGTCTAAATCTATCCTGGAAAGTAAATCTATAATACAGACAAATATACAAGCATGTAAACAACAACAGCAAGTATTAAATAAAATGAAATGTAAAAAAATATATAAAATATTAATATATTCATTAAATTAGTTTTAGATTTATAGATACATTTTATTCAAATAATGGCAGTAAATTATGCATAATTAATTTATTTTTTCCATTTGCAATTAATATTAATATGAATTTGTGAGCAAAAGCACCTCTTTATCAACTACTACCACTTCCTAACACTGATAATGTGCAGCTGCAAAATATGTCTTCATCACATCCATAGAAAGCAGTACTGTTTTTTAAAAAAATTAAAAATGCAATTTTAAAGATGTTTTAATGTAAGTTTTTATGTTAATGCATGCTATGTCTTTTAATATTTCAACAAATGATTCTTGTTCTAAATGTGAATAAATCTAAACCAGATTTATTTTGAATATAAGAATAAATATTTTAATTCATGGGTGGTTTCTGTTAGATTGCAAAAGGTATGTTTGTTGTTGTTTGTTAGTTTTGCGCAGAAAATAAATAAATAAATAAATAAACCGGACACATTCTAATGCACAAGACAAAAATAATACAGTTTTAAATAATCATAAGAACATTTTCCATTCATATTAGTTTCATAACAAGTGGCTTTACCTTTCAGTGCAGTCGTTTTTTCTTTTTCGTCTTGTGCTAAGAGCTGGGCCATAGTTATCCAAACTAAACAGAAGAGGAAGAAGCTGGCTCTGAAGGACATGGACACACTGCTACAGAAATATTACAGCTCATCACCCTGAAAAATGCATACATCCAATTAACAAACAACACATCTTTAATGCCAAGACTTACATTGCATTAGAAAAAGTTGCATTGTTTTCCTCTTATTTAGTCTATTTCTTAATTGAATGTATTGATAGCAGTACTGTAATGCAAATGCTAACTTTCTACAATATTAAAACACTAACAAACTTTACATTGAAAGTCAAACTGCTACAGATGTGTACAAAATCCTTAAAAACGACAGAAATCTGAAACGGCTTTTGTAAATAAATCTTCATAATCAACAAAAATATATCTTATTCAACACAATTGTTAACATATGTCATCAGTTAGCATGTTGAATTGATTGAATTTATGATAGCACTCATAAATGTTAACTCCTCGCAATATTAAAATATTACAAACACTACATTGATAGTCAAACTGCTACAGATGTATACAAAATCCTTAAAAACTACAGAAACCTGAAACAACTTTTCCAAATAAATCTTCATGATCAACAAAAAATATATCTTACTCAAGAAAATTGTTAGCATATATCATCAGTTAGCATGTTGAATTGATTGAATTTATGATAGCACTCATAAATGTTAACTTCTAGCAATATTAAAATATTATAAACACTACATTGAAAGTCAAACCGCTACAGGTGAGTGCAAAATCATTTAAAACTACAGAAATCTGAAACAACTTTTGAAAATAAATCTTCATAATCAACAAAAAAAATTTTCGTATTCAACAAAATGGTTAATGTATCATTAAGTAGCGTGTTGCTTTGCTAAAATAATCATTGATACCTGAGACAGAGTGCACTTCTGTGACATCTGCATCACCAAAAAATAAATAACAAATCATGTGAAGCATTAATTTTAATATATTTAATATTATGAACATTATAATAATCAGCTATGCAAAAATCTGACAACTAACCTGACATTAACCCAGCTTGCTAAATTAAGTGCATAAACACTGACGGTGAATGTGTTATATTATTGGGAAATACAGCTTCTAGAGCCAGACGTTATGTAATTAGATATATTCATGTGAAAGCAGTGACACGAAAAAGGCGCTGTAATTAAGCTAAACCCACTTTAATGACAGTGAACTTCGATCTGACAGGACAGGCTGTCTTTCTGTGTTAACTAGCATTAAGCTAACAGTTTGTTTCAGGTCTGACACCAAAGCGTGCTGAAGTGAGAGACTTCCGTGCACTAAATCTCAGTGTCTGCGTTCGTAAAAAGACGCAGTGAAAGCGTCGGTCTGCAGTTTCTGACATGATCGGAGCATGTAAACAGACTAAAGGCTTCCTGTATGGACCCCAGCCAATGTTTATAAACAGCTACTCACTACATAAATGGGACAGTAAGTTCACAGCGCAAAGAAACTGAAAGCGGCGATACTGAACACCCCGCTGAAGAGCGAAATGAAGACGGTGGGAGAGGTAAATATGTATTTGCATGCATGTCGCCCCGCTCACGTACCATAACAACAAGCACATGTGAGATTTCACACATCCTGCTTCCCCCTTCTGCCAAACAGGAAGACACGCTTCTGTCTCCGCGGAAACGGAAACGTTTTACACGCGTTTCAACTGATTGGCGGGATTTAAACAGACAGCGCCGCTTTTCTGCACATACACATGCACACTGTGCTAAAACACTGATTTATATGATGTACGTGTTCATTACAACGATACGATTTATTGATCATGTTTTATACCTTTGGAGTGCATAATGTATGTTAAACGTGTTGTTTAAAATATTAAAGAAATGTATTTTTAAAAATGTTTAATGTCCTTAAAAAGTATTGGCCTACCATAATACATGTTTTTAGTGACAGTATATCGAAAAGGTTTTAAATACGTAATGCATATCTTCTTTAATAATAATGTAACTGTGTGAGGCATGAACTGGCTGTTTTAGGAATTCAAAACCTAATCTAACGTTAGATCATGTTTTTGCAAAAAGTCAAATGTGTCATTTCAGTCTTTTAATAATATAATAAATGAGTTGCAATTGTACAGTGTTCTTGAAATGATGATGTAATTACTGAGAAATGTTCATTAATACATTGTTTTGTGTGTGTGAGTTTTATTTTTACCTCTCAATAAATTGCTTTGCTTCTTTGCATGGTTCCATCAAGAAACCTGAACTTCTATTGAAGATTACAATTGATTTATTTATTTATTTCCTTGTTTTGCACTATAAGAAAAAGAAAGTTCAATAAAACGTTCCTCGGAGAAGTCACCAATAAAAACGTTGTGTATTTTTAATGTAATAAAATATGCATTTAAAGTTATAACTTAATGTTTGAGTTGATTGGTTTTATTAAAATATTGGTGAAAATCTCTAAGGGGAAAGAATGCGTTTCTTAAATTTAGAATGATACTTATTTACGCAAAAACTCCTGGTCTTGATCAGAATATTTGCTGCACAGTGTAATCATGAAATATTATTTGTTTACTTCACTGGCATTTCATGATGGGGTAGTGTGTGCGTGCGTGCGTGTCTTATTGTTTTTATTATTTTATACTCATTTATGAAATGTAAATGTAACAATGTATAATTTTAAGTTCAGTGTTTTGTGATTTAATTGGTGTCCCCTAAGGATACTGATTTCAGCTGATGGCATCTCCCATGACATCTAACTATTTTATGACGTAATCAACAAATATAGAAATATCACTATAATTCTAAATGGAGTTGAAATCATAAATTGAAACAAAATTACATTACATTGTTACCCATTGTATACAATATTGATTTCAGTGAGTCCTTTTTTTGACATGTGATACAACATTATGAGGTTATGCATAAGCAAAATGTTTTCCTTCTAATTCCTTGAATTAATAAACTTGTTGAATCAGTTTGTGCAAGAACCACTTTCCGATAACCATATACCATTAATTTATCATTAATTTTTATTCATTGACTAATCAAAACCCCTCAAAAAATCACAACATCCAAGGCCTTACAGCAAGTAATGCTGCCAAATTAATTCCTTCATAACTTTTATATTGTCATTTGTATAACAGATCAATAGAGTACAGTTTTCAGTTGAGAATGCATCCAACACAAAGTGAAGTCATATTAGATATTACAAAGTCATATTTCATATATTTTTAATTTCTTTTTTTTTATTTTACTAATTTTACTAATCCAAAAAATCATACATCAGTGCTTATAATCTTCTTAAACACCATTCTTAAACACAGAGGTTGTCCCTTTTTCTTAAAAATTGGATTATTTGGTGCTCCTGTTGACAGTCTTTGACAGTTTGTTATGTTTCCTGGCTTTTGTTGAAGTATATTTTCTTCAGCTGATCCACTGAAATCTCCTCTTCATCCTCCAGTTCTGCAGCATCCTGCATCTCCCACCTGCAATTCACAAACATAAAATGTGAGATGTGTGTTACGCAAACTCTCCAAAACACAGATACAGCACAGAACTTACTTGAGAACACAACTTCTTCAAAGCAGATCTCATGTGGGCGATACACAAAGACATTACATTAGTGTGGTTTCAGCAACAAACAGCACAGCCAATGGCCATTCACTACATGCCTGATGCATATTGCACTCGAAAATGCAAGAGTTGGATGAAATCACCATTGCATTGGTGCTATGCAACTTCTGGGAGTCAGGGTGTATAAGCTTCTTCATTAGTCCACTTGAAAATTAAAACCTGGATTACACTAAACAACATGTTGTTGTGTTTGCACTAAAAAGTCATAGAAGTTTTGAATAGTTTAGACTGTAGGAGTGTTTACAGTTTATGTTAAACACAAAGTCTGATTTTATTGACTGCAGCATAATTCCATATCTTGTATAAAAAATACCTTATATATATATGAATATGAATGGGGTCTGAAATGTTTTGCCATGCCATGAAGTTTTACCTTGAGCTGTTGATTTTACATGCTACAGCGTACAAAGTGAGCTACCGAGACAACTCACCACACTGGAAAAGTCGTGAGGCAAACATATACATGTAGTTTTGTGGTATTTATTTGGTGTTGTGCAAAGAACTGTATAAAAACTTGTTAAACTAATTTTATTCAGTGCTATTTCAGTGCATAAAGAAGCCATTTCATAATGTTTTATTGATCTGGTACTTTTAACAAGATTTCTTTGTTATTATCACTATTTTTTTTGCGCAATATGAAAATTATGTTAGCTGTCGCAGTATTAGTATTAAGTCTTTGAAAGTCACAAATATACAAAAGAGACGCATTTACTGTAAATGCAAAATGTCAATAATAATGTGACTCCTTTGTCCACTTGATGATCAGATCGATAAAAATGCATCTTAATACTCGGTGTGAACAGATAATTCTGTTTTTGTTTTTTTTGTTTTTTTTTAATAAAGTGTATAATTACTAGTGTATTAAAATCTGTTTAGATTTTATGTAAACTCCTAATCTGCCACTTATTAATAGTTAATAAGGTATAGCTGGGTTTAGGTATTGGGTAGGATTAGCGATGTAGAATAAAATCATGCAGAATATGTAATATTATTACTATCAAACAGACAATTTCTTAATAATAGGCAGGTAATAAGCCACTAATTGATAGGGAGAATTGGCCCCTGCTAAAGTGTTTCCAACAAATATATTATCAAAAAGTCATGACAGTGTATGTTTTTGAATTACTTTAACTCAATTTAATAAGTTAAACATTTTCAACTGTATTTTTTAATACAAAGCTATACACATTTTAACCTGATGTTTTGTGTCAGTTCACATGATGTTGAAATTAAGTTAACTAAAGTAAATAACTGAAGTTACTTTGATTCAACTTAAAAAAAAAATTAAAATAAGGCAGAAAGTTTTTTTTACAGTGCATTAACAGGACATTATTTTTCTTTTTCTGTGAAAAAATGCTAAAAGACAAAAATTCTCACTCAGAATGGAATTGCACACCAAGGTTCCTAAATGGTTTAACATGGTGTTAAGTAACAATGAAATAAAAAAACATAAACAGGACATAATCCAATCACATCTGCACGCCGATGCTTGCTCCTTCACCTCAAAGAGCATCTTTCAACATTACACAATTGTGTTTGCAACAAAGTATAT
The DNA here is from genome assembly GCA_903798115.1 of Danio jaintianensis. Taxonomy (NCBI): domain Eukaryota; kingdom Metazoa; phylum Chordata; class Actinopteri; order Cypriniformes; family Danionidae; genus Danio; species Danio jaintianensis. Next base: position 5,078,783 of record CAIGQV010019084.1, read on the forward strand.
GCATCCCCCCTTTTATCTGTCTCAGTGTGAGAAGACGGCACCTTTTCAGATGATGATATATGGTGTCCATATATTCAGCGGTGGCACAAAAGCCTATCAAAGGACTTGATTCGTGCACATAAAGCAGCTCACCACATAGCCACATTGATTGAGCTTCCACCTCAGTCATTGTGAAGGTGTCGCTATCAGACAAGCTCTTTTCTCCTCTATGGATGGCGGTGTCACTGTGGTAATTACAGTCTATATGGGGAGGATTTGTTTATGTAAATATGTGCGTTTGATGCATGGGGGCCTCTCGGGCATGTCTCCTATCAGAGCGGCGTCTCTTTCCTCCTGTCAGAGTCACCTTAACAGAAGCACTGGGCCTGAACCTGACAGCAACAGCTCCACAGATGTGTGTGTCTGTGTGTGTGGCTTCGGCGCATTTATTTTCTGGCGCCTCGTACTTTTTTCTGGTGGCATAGAAGGATTGCGGTCCTCAGGCAAGGCCTTGGGGCACACGCCTCTTCAGAGACCCAATTTTGAGATAAATAACAAGAATTACACTGCAAATGTGGAGAATCAAGTTGTAGTTAAGAAAACGAACACACCACGGGCGCACAACTGACAACTTGTAGACAACATTCGATCCTTAATAAGGTGTTGAGAAGACTTTGTCTTTAGATTTTCAAAGCTTTTTTGTTTATATCGGTACATTTGCAGAAGAATGTTTTTAGCCCCTGACTATCAGAAGCATAGCACATTCACATTAGTAATGTGAAAGTACAGTATGTTTTATGTTTGTTTGTTTTGTTTAATTAAGATAGGCTTAAGATTGTAATATAAATATAATACTTTCTTTTTACCCTTTTTAAAATCGTACATTTTCGTACAACTGAACTCGAATTAGCCACTAAACTGACAAAACGTAAAATACCTACGTTTCCTCGCGAGAGTAGGCTGAAAATAACACATATATATATATATATATATAGTCTGTGTGTGTCTACTCAAAATGAATCTGTAATAAAAAAATAAAAAAAATTACAATAAACAATAAAATAACAACATTTGTATATAATATATAAATTAACATAACTGTGACAGGCAAACAAAAATGTGTAATGTGCATTTTTGTGCATTAATTGTGCACAAAATGTGCAATGTTTAATCAATTTTATTTTATTAATGTGCAATAGCAAAGCTGATGTACTAAAAAAACAATATGTGTGTGTGTGTGTGTGTGTGTGTGTGCGCGTGTGCACGTGTGTGTGTGTGTGTGTGTGTGTGTGTGTGTGTGTGTATGTGTACAAATATTATTATAAAAAATAAAATACCTAATAATATACAATTACTTTTACAAACCCTAACAAAACAAAGCGATCGTTTTTCTCAATTTGTTATTTTCTCTTTTGATGCACTGACAATTATGTCATATTCCTGAAAATAACTGCCAACCTTTACAAATGACATGGGTTTTGTTTGTCTGTCTGTTTTTTCCCAAATAGACTGTACTTTATTTTCAACAATAGATATTTCCAATCCATAATTTGCACCACACGGCAAAGACTTGCAACATAGGCTCATTCTGTGCACCTGGGTAAATCCTTTTGTGGAAAAACAAACTATGACTAAAGACACACAGTGAAACATTATCCAAAAAAAAACCTTTATTGATTTTGGCACTCTTGCAAATGCTTCTTTTATTTTTCGGCCAAATATAAGACCCAGCATCACAAAACCATGTCATAAGCGTAAATTTTTTAGATATATGCATTATCTGAAAGTTGAATAAATAAGTTTTATATGGATATTTACTTTGTTATGATAGAACAATAGTTTGCCAAAATACAACTATTTGATAATCTGGAATCCGAGGGTTCAAAAAAAAAATCTAAATATTGAGAAAACTGCCTTTAAAGTTCTCATAAATGCAAATTACTACTGAAAAAAATAGTTTTTTAATATATATATATATATATATATAGAGAGAGAGAGAGTAGGAAATTTACCAAAAATCTTAAAGGAACACGATCTTTACTTAATATTCTAATGATTTTTAGCATAAAAGAAAAAAACATCATTTTGACCCATACACTTGCCAAAATATGCTTGTGCAACAAAACATAAATGCATCACAATTTTAAGTTACTTAAGCGTGAGCAGACCTTAATACATTGTCTGCTCTCAATGGTGTGACACTGGACCTTTTTTATGCATAAAATTCCACCCAAATTCTGCTTATACGCCTGCACCATAAGCCCGTATGGGAATATGTGCACACTGCGAAGTGCCAGAAGGAAACAACAACGCAGGAAAATGTCAAACGGCCTCAGTCTCTCATCTCTGGTCAGTCATTACTCGGCCGCTACAAACAAATAACAAATAATGGAGAACACATGGAAAACACAATATTTACAAATGTCAGGGACGTGCCGAAATGAACGAGAGAGGGAAGGCGAGGGTTCAGGGAGGAAGAAGTGAAGACGCTAAAGGTTTTTTCAATGTTTAATTTTCAAATAGGATTAAGCAGAATGACATTTAGCTGAAGGTTACTCGCCCGGCGCTTGTCGTCGTTGTCTTAGCTGATATTGATATTCAGCCGGTGGTCTGCAGCTTGTCAGTGGGACAAACATGCTTGATGAATGAGAACACGAGCCACAAGGAAGTGCGAATTTGGAACTGGGTCGAGTTTTTTTAGTTTTTTTTTCAGGAGAGGATGTGTAGATACATAGTAAAATTACCTAGTAAACACCTCAATAACTTCTCATTGTGTCCACCTATGATGTTTAAAGCATATATTTAACTACCTCCGTTTATCAATGTCAGTGTATCATCTCTAACTTTTCCCCGTACAGAAAACATGCATACCTCCAAAGAACGGTGGAGAATCAAAATGTGTCAATAAAGTAAAATTTCTCATTCAGGTCATCAATCAAAAAGTACAGGTGTAATACCATTGAGCCTTGACTCGTCTTTTTTTTTTTTACTATGTGACAAGACGTGGTAATAAGTCAAACCTGAGCCTCTTTTTCATGGTAGTGAATATCTAATGTGTCCTCACTGAGTTTCCAGTCTTTTAATGTTTCCTGACAAATACTAAGTGTCAGGCAGGTAATTCAGCGGGCTTCTCTATCTTAATAAGCCTGGTGTGATGTGGTCTTTCAGTCTTATTGCGCAGCTCATTTTTCATGCATTAATACCACTCTTGCTGACTCGGCTCTTCCTCTGCATAAAGAGCAGTCTACATGCATTATGAGCCATATATTTACAGATTCCATATAGTCCAGCGGAAATCAGCTCGCCGACACCCTCCAGCAGTGCTTGCCTGCATTTAGTGCTTGTTTGATAATATCTACATGCGTTCAAACAGCTACAATTCACAAAGTTGATCTGGAGTATACAATTTTGAATGGTAAAAAGAGAGAATACAAGTACTGGGGGTCATAATCATGTCATAAAGTAAACTTTGGGAGTATTCTGTGGCACAAAGGGTTGTGGGTAATATTAACATAAGATCTATTACCTAGGCGCATAAAGATGGATTGTGTTTAAAGCCAACATTGGGGCTAGTGATAGTCAGAAGCCTTAAAATGAATGAAGCTTGAAATCAGTGCATTGCAAGCTGATATGTACAGACAAAAAGTTCATGAGTGCACCAGTTATGTGTGCTGTGAAAATGGTTGGGACAAAACAAGATGATGCAATTGATAAAATGAGTGATTGCTACATATTTCAAATTCAAATTGGTCTCATGCAATCATGTGATGTGAATTCGCAAGTTAGGGTTCACCAAGCTTGAACTTTGAAATGCAGTGGCATGCAAAATTTATCACACAAGCTTTTCCGTTCTGGTGCATTGGCAATCATACAGTATGAAAGTCTATGGGGTGGAAAGTGCAGTGTGACCGTGGCTTTATGGTCAAATACTATAAAAGCAGCCTTTCTGAGCATAAGAGGCTTCAAACTTCAAAGTTCTGTTGCATTGTTTAACCTCTCTAAACAAACACAAACAGTAAACAAATAAACAATTCTCAAAAAAACAAAAATGAGGTTGCTCATGACTAGGCCCATACAGAATCTGCGCCTGCAGAAATCCGCATATTTCCACATATTTTTTAGCCCATCAAGTCTATTTCTTTACTTATGTAAATGTGTTGACAAGTATATATTTATTTAGTTTGTATATTAATTTCAGAAATATTATTGACTAATATGCAAATATTGATATGATTTATGCACAAAACTAGTTAGAGTTACTTTGTTTAACAAACAAGTGGTTCTAATTGGAATTGCATTGTAAACCTTAAATAGAAATTAACATTTTAAGACATATAACATATAACATATGTTATATATAATGGCTCAGTGGTTAGCACTGTCGCCTCCTAGCAAGAAGGTCACTGGTTCGAGTCCCGGCTGGGCCAGTTGGCATTTCTGTGTGGAGTCTGCATGTTCTCCCTATATTTGCATGGGTTTCCTCCGGGTGAATTGAATAAACTAAATTGGCCGTAGTGTATGAGTGTGTGTGTGAATGGGTGTGTATGGGAAGGGCATTCGCTGCGTAAAACATATGCAGGAATAGTTGGTGGTTCATATAAAATATATACATTTGGTAAAAATAAAAAATTAATTATTTGGTCACTATACTCTCAACATATATCCACAGATTTTTTACAAAATGCTGCACAGAAATAACCAAAAACGTCCACAGATTGTGTCTGGCCCTGCTTATGACCCAGTTGAATTCAACTTTTGATTTATGAATTCCCTCTCGCAAATAAACATGATTGACACTCCCAAAAGTCTGTAATGGGCAAATACTCATTGTGTTGCCACATCCAATAGCCTAGCCAGGCATCCTGAATTCGAATCCTGGCTCATGGACCTTTCCCAATTCCACTCCCCTTTCCCTCTTTCAAACTTCACTTCATGTCATCATACTGTCCTGTCAAAAAAGGCAAAAATGCCAAAAACAAATAAATCTCAAAAAAATACTAATAAAACTTCCATTGTGTTTCACAGATATGGTTCCATTTTAACATTCAGACGATGAAAGTCATTTGATGTTGAAGCTATCTATCTCCACAGTAGGATCCGCACCAATGCTCCTTCACAGGTCAAGCCTGAAGAGCAAGCCGAGTAACAGTCTCTGGCACTTCCATACACTGTTCCTATCACATTAAAGCGCGGCCCACTCTGGACTATCTTAACACCATGCCATGTACTGCATGAGCAGCCCCATTTAGGAGAAGAGAGAAAGAGGAAGAACAGCCGAGGCTATTAGGCCAGCTGTCAGCCGGCGGAGTGGTTTTCCTCTCCTCTATGTGTGTTTGCGGGTGAACAGACTACCAGCCCGGTCGCCGACAGGTACCCGTGTTTGTTTAAATATGCGTCTGTCAAACAAAGAGCAATGTGACGCTCAACACGGGGCGCAGAAATGGCAAGCTGACAAGCTGCACTAATCAGAGGCTTTGTACATGCTTAGCACTTCAAGGATCCATCATAAGCCAAACCTAAATATTTAAAGTGCTCAACTTTGTGAAAAGGTCAGGGCTTTCCATGCATGCCATGGAGATGTTCGGGGAGAGGGGAGAGAGCACTCAGAATAGGGACCGGCGGTTCTGGCCTTGCCCTGGGATGTGAGGAATCTAGTTCATTTCATGCTTATGGCTTTGCCCTTTGGAAACCACAGAGGTGCTCAGCGGCGAAAAGGTTGTTCAAATACCTACAGATCTGAAAAGTACTGTTGAATACAGAAAATGCTTCAGCCAGATAGGTGTGACTGCAATAGTCCTGCTCTATTAACAAAAAAAAATGGATTATGACGTAATTTTGATGTTAGCTCGATATGTTATTGAGATATGCTAGTGTCCACCTAAGGTTTGACAACACTCTTTTTCAATGGGTATTTTGCACATCAGGACATACTGTATATTGTACATTACACTTCAAGCAACAAGCTATAAAGCAAACAATTGATGAGGTGAGAGCAAAAAAAAACTACTGTTGTACTAACAAATGTATAGTACATTTAAAGCATTTATTAATATTTATTAATTTATTTATAGGAATCTACTTTATGGTGCATGGTTCTGAATGTTTAACCCTCTGATGTTGGACAATTAGTTTGTTTGTTTGTTGGTTTTACTTGTGTTATTTGCAGTCAAAATTGGCCACATTGTAACATGCACGTCCAAAGACATGCGGTACAAGTGAATTGAATAAACTACATTGGCCGTAGTGTATGTGTGTGGATGAGTGTGTATGGATGTTTCCCAATACTGGGTTGCAGCTGGAAGGGCATCCGCTGAGTAAAACATATGCTGTATAAGTTGTCGGTTCATTCTGCTGTGGAAACCCCTGATGAATAAAGGGAATAAACCGAAGGAAAATGAAATAAAATAAAATAAATAAAATAAAATAATCACATAACTTAAAATCAAAAAATAGAAATACCATTACAATACACACATAAAAACATAAAATATAGAGTCAATTAATGCCTCAAGGGACATTCTATAAGACATATCTCTAACCACCCTAGCCAGCACAATCTCTGAACACCCACAGCGCAGCACATATTCCATCCACGACTGTTTCTCGCTCCATGCTACTCTCCATCACCTCGCTCCAGGCCTTCTCATCCATCATCTCTCCTCCCCACCTTCTTCTTCCACTCTGATCTCCAGAGCGCAAACGCCACCGCAGCGGCTCCGGCGGGCCAGCAGGCAGGCTAGACCCGGTTACCTCAGGAGCGCGAGGGAGCGTGAAAGAGAAGCCAAGCGGCGGAGCAAGTGATCAAAGCAGCGCAGACAGCTCTTCCAGCGGCTGCCCTTGAAATGGCGAGCGGAAAGGTCTTACATACATGCCACGGCTTTAAACTCTCAATCCCCAACCTCTGATTAGTCCTGAAACATCAGAGAACACGGTCAGGACCAGTGCATCTGCTTTAGACAAAAAAGCTGACAGAGATCACTTCAGCATGCCACGCTGTGTACTAGGGAATAATTGAGGTGTCACTCTTTGTAGGTACAGCATGGGTTCATGTCTGGGTTTCAGAAGTCCAAAAATGCCTTTGCATGCCTGATGGTTAGTAGACATGCAGGAACTAGTGTGTGATAATTGTAAAAGAGGGCATGCATGAGCACCCTTCTGGCTCATTAAATTGGGTTCAGGTAAAGTTCTTAACCTTAGTGACCACATTTCAGTTTTCAAAAAAGAAGACTGGGGGTAAACACATGACAAATGAGTTCATAACCATGAAACTATTTTACTGATTTTACTATTAATAGATAAAGTAACAACATCCTTCCATTGTAAATCAAACTCTACAATGCTTATTTTCACATTGTTACTCTTTAGGTGAACAATTAATCCGTGCAAGTTAATCCACAGAAAAGCAAAGCGTTTATTTTGGTAATCTTCAATCAACGTCTGACCATTGGCTTCTACATTTGGAATGACTACTCTGTTCTCTGTTGATGTCAGTTTGACGGCTTCAGCTACATAAATATATATATATATATATATATATATATATATATATATTTTTTTTTTTTTTTTTTAAATCTTTTTATTAAACTTTTACAAAAATAGCAGGAGAGTTTTACAAAAAAATAGAAACAAATATCATTCCCAACCCATCCCCCACAAACAAAATGACATTACATTTACACACAAAAAAAATTAATAAAAAAGAAAATTGCAAAATACATAAAAATAAATAAAAACTAAGAAAAGCATAGTTAGTGTCAATTATGAGTAAAATATTTATGTTGGATCATTTACATAAGCCACAATATTCTTAACTATGCCCCTCTTACCATTAGTTTGCTACGAAGAAATGATGTGCAAAAAGAAAAGTGGACTTTAAACTAATTGTCCTTGTGTGTAAATTAATAAAAAAGAAAATTGCAAAATACATAAAAATAAATAAAAACTAAGAAAAGCATAGTTAGTGTCAATTATGAGTAAAATATTTATGTTGGATCATTTACATAAGCCACAATATTCTTAACTATGCCCCTCTTACCATTAGTTTGCTACGAAGAAATGATGTGCAAAAAGAAAAGTGGACTTTAAACTTTTGGTCCTCAACAATAGAATAATAATAATTAAAAAAATGCATTTAACACCTCTTACATGACACTGTTTCTTTTTTGTAGTATGTTAAAGACAGCTGTGGTCTAACAGTTAGAGAATTGGTTTTGCAAGTTCAAGTCTCAGCATCGGCAGGGATTGTAGGTAGGAAGAGTGAATAACCAGTATTTTCATCCACCCTCAGAAACATGGCTGAGGTAGTTCCCTTGAGCAAGGCACCAAACCCCCAACTGCTCCCCAGGCAGCCAACTGCTTGGGGTCTGTGTTCACAGGTGTTAAGTCGCTTTGATAAAAGCATCTTCTAGCTGAATTTAAAGTGTAAATGTAGGTAAAATAAAAAAAAATTGAAATTAAAAAATAGAAAAACTATATTAATTTTTACTGTTGCAATATTCAGGAGCCATGTTCCACCCACCGACAGGTAAAAGCTGCTGCTCTCTCTCTTGGCTGTTGCCTTGGTGCTAAGGGATTGAGACACACGGGCAATGTTTGTGTACATACTACTGTACATAACCGACCAATGGTGGCATGCAGAAATCCCAGACATTTTAGAAGATTTTAGGAGATTTCCCTGGTGTATACATTTGTTTTGTCCCAAAAAGAGGGCATGTATGGGAAAAAGAGGCAACACAGACCAAAGACATTATGTCAATACCTGTCAACATTATAATTATTCTCCTCCTTCTCTTATTTTATTGTCACGTGCATTGATTTATATTATCTATAAGATGAACGTATCTATCAACAAAACAAGAAGGGATTGTTTGAGGGGATTTTTCTTATGGAAAGATTAAAAGTACAGGAAAATATATAAATGGGAAGATAGTGGCATAGAATGGTAAACTATGGGAGATTGCCTGGAAAAAATGGGAGGGTTGACAGGTATGGATGTCAAAAAATGTGACCCTATAAAGACAGCATGCTCAAGAGGACCTTTTTTTTTTCTTGTCATAGTTGTGATGTTGTCATTCAGTTCAATACAAGTATTAGAAATGTGTCTTCTTGCAGCAGATCTTTACTTGTGTGCAACTGAGGAATTTATGTTTTGACTCAACACATATTATAAGCTCTTCATGAGTTCTCAACTGATAAAAATACCATCATATGTATGCACAAGCAATTAAAAAAAAAACAATGTGAATGCTAAGTGAACCATTCATTCATTCATTCATTAATTTTCTTTTCGGCTTAGTCCCTTTATTCATCTGGGGTCGCCACAGCGGAATGAACCGCCAACTTATCCAGCATATGTTTTACGCAGCGGATGCCCTTCAAGCTGCAACCCATCACTGGGAAACATCCATACACACTCATTCACACACACAGACTAAGGACAATTTACCTTACCCAATTCACTTAAAGCGCATGTCTTTGGACTTGTGGGGGAAACCGGAGCACCCAGAGGAAACCCGCACAAACACGGGGAGAACATGCAAACTCCACACAGAAATGCCAACTGACCCAGCCGGGGCTCGAACCAGCGACCTTCTTGCTGTGAGGTGATTGTGCTAACCACTGCGCCACCATGCTGCCCCTAAGTGAACCAGAATTCTTTATTGATCCACAGCAATTGAACCAAAATAACTAAACTGCCGTTGTGAACACACTCAAATATACTTTAAACACTGCCATGGTATTACAACTAGAGTGTTCAAATCATTGAAAATCATTCAAGTCATTGAACATACGTGCTTTAGCCTACATTTTTGTGAAACTAAAAACATGTACTTCAACAGACTGTTAGAAAACAACATTTGTATGTTTTCCCCATAATGATTATCTACACATAACTTATTACTTACTTAAATTACTTTTTGTGCAGTTATTTGCACAACACTAAATAAATACCAACAACTTAACGGTGTCTATGATTTGTAATCGAATACATAAGCCTCACCTGTCTATCTGGACAACTTTTCTGGCTTGTTCAGTTTGCTGGGTAGCTCACTTTCTACGGTGTTATGTACTTATGAAGCAGAACGTTTGGATCTGAATTCGGTGAAGCATGGTTCCACAAAAGCGATAAAAGCAACTTAAAATCTATGTAAACCAGTGCAGTGCACTTTTTCTTATGTTTGCTTTTGAAACCAATAGGGAAGGGAAGGGTTAGGTCAGTGGTTTATTAGGTGAATGTGTACAGTAAGGACATGTATCTGAAATGTACAGCAAAACATATGTCCTAAATAATGTATTTCACATTTACAAATATATAGACAGTGCCCTCTAGTGGATTTATCATCTGAAACTTGCAACAAAACTTACTTGGAGTAATGTATTTTAGTTTCATAAAAAAAAATGTAGGCTGAGGCATGTATTTCCAATAAGCCTGGTACAAATGGAAACCAATGTATTTTTTAAAAGAGCAGCAAAAAAGTAACTTTTCTAAGTTCCAAAGAACCTACACTTCCATCTTCACAGAATCACTGTTCACATCTTTATTTTGAGCAAACACAGCCAACAAGACTGCGTACTTTATCAGATCGGCAATGCATTAATGAGCACGAAGCCCATTCCAAAGCCTGGCAGACAGTTCCCAGTGAGTGTATGCACTCTTGTTAAGAGGCCAACAGACATTGATCATGCATGGTCGCCCTCCAAGTGGCGAGTTGGTTCAAACACACCCAGATCTTAACCTCCACTGCAGTTTGTCAAATAAAGCAGCAGCAGTGCTCTGTTTGCCCTTGACTCTGTCTCTTGTCAAGAGTGCACTCTCCTTGTCTGGATGACACCTCTCACAGAAATAGCAGCCAGCGAGCTGGTGCTCAGGACCCCATCACTTGAGCTAAATCATTAGCCCTCTTAGTCACAGCGTCGCCAACTCGGCCTCTGACAAGTTGGAGGCGCCTCCGTCTGGTTTTCATTCCGCTACTTCGTGCTCGTACTTGCAATGCCAATTAGAGGTAACTTACGCTAAGATAAATTGTAAGTAAACAAGGTAAGGCATGCCGTTTTGTGTTGTTGGGCGAAACAGACAGCCGTGGTCTTCCTGTCATAACACTCACAAAAGTAGTAACAAGCAGCAGCACTAGACACCTGCTGATGGCTCCAGCGAGCCTCCGGGTCCCAGGGATCAAGCAGCTCCGTGGAGGCAATCAGTCTTCCCTGACAGGCCCTCGCTGCACCCTGAGAGCAGTATGACAGCTCTTATTTTACCACAGAGGGACCTGCCGACACACCGCCTCACCCTGTACTAGCAAACCCTCTGCGCCCACAGCTTCCCAAAGCAACCCCTACCTTTGCAAGCCACGGCCTTATAAATGAATGAACAAAGCTTCGTATTTATAAACACACACACATTCACGCACACACACAACCCAAGTTGTTTCTCGTCGCTCCCAGCTGAGTGCGGCAACAAAAAGAGATCCATCCTGATTTCACCTAGATACGCCTCTAAGATGTAGACTATCATTTATTCAACAGACTCCCTTTGTAAGCGATGCATATTTTAAGTGTAAAACACACCCAGACACGCGCGCATACGTTCACTGGGGACGACTGCAGTCATGAGTGACGCTATAGCAGTGCAGAAACATAAATATGTTGATATGGGGAAAACTTTCTTAGGGGTTTTTTTTCAGCAGAGAAGTAATTCATCTTATTCCCTATGTTTTGGATGTGCAACCTTTACAGCATAATACTGACGAGGAAGAGAGAAATAACCAGCAATCTGGGAGCCTGAGCTGGATAGAAAAGCGACTCAATTGACTTTTGATTGCATGTTTTCAGTGGTTGAAAGAGTACTGAAAAAAAAAATCATACTCAGTAAAAGAACTAAGAATATTAAAGGTACATTACCTGCCAAAAAGTGTAGTGCAAGTAGAGTAAAAGTATTTGTTGTAAAAAACATACTTCTAAACGTACTCACGAGTAGGCCCACACGGAATCTGTGAGCACAGAAATCTGCAGATTTTTGAGCCCATCATAGCCCATCTATTTATTTACTTACAGTCAAGAGCAAGATTATTCATACCCTTGGCAAATTCTGACTTAAAGTTATTTTTATTCAACCAGCATTTTTTATGACCAAAAATGGCACAGGCTTCTCCCAAAAGATAATAAGACAATGTACAAGAGGCATCATAGTCAGAATTTAGCAGGGGTATGAATAATTTTGGGCTTGACTGTATGCATATGTACAGTATATATACATTTTCTTTTCGGCTTAGTCCCTTTATTAATCCGGGGTCGCCACAGCGGAATGAACCGCCAACTTATCCAGCATATGTTTTATGCAGCAGATGCCCTTCCTGGGAAACATCCACACACACTCATTCACACACATACACTACGGACAATTTAGCCTACCCAATTTACCTATACCACATGTTTTTGGACTTGTGGGGGAAACTGGAGCACCCGGAGGAAACCCACACGAACATGGGGAAAACATGCAAACTCCACACAGAAATGCCAAATGACCCAGCCGGGACTCGAACCAGCGACCTTCTTGCTATGAGGTGACAGTGCTAACCACTGAGCCAAATTAAGGGTGAAATATCCTTTAAAATATATATATATTTTTTTAAAAAGTGCCCTTTTCTCCATTTGAGCCCCTGCCCCTTATAATGTCTTTGCACGTCCCTGTCCCACACTGTACATGTTTGCTCAATTTGATTGTATGGGAATCACAGGACTGATTATTCGACATAACCAATCACTGTAGACAAGAAAAAGTACTGATACTGCACTAAAAAAGCACTCAAGTAAAAGTACACATTTTGTAACTCCTTATTAAAATACAATTCCTGAGAAAAAAAGACTCAATTACAATAATTTGAGTATTTTGTTATTCATTACTTTACACCACAGTGTGTTCTGGTTTTTGACTTTCATAGTGACGCGGGTGGTGGCGGTCAACATAATGACATGATTAGTTAGCACTCTTGGTGCTTGGGTGTTTCACCCATCAGGTCTGGAGTGAACTGATTACCCACTAAATCCATTGATCTCCAATTCCCTTCCCAAACTCCCAGCGGGACGTGGTGATCTCAGAGCAAAAAGCGAGCCTTTCAACTTCACGAGGGGTGGGGGGCTTAGTCAAATCTGATCACAGCTCCACCGCTCTTACCATTTCAAACAGCTCATTTTTCCACACGCTAATGGAACTTTTGGGGTGTTTGGGAGATAAATAAGTCAATCCTATTACCTCATTTAATATCAAATGCCACCTAATTATTGCTGTGTATGTTTTCAAACACTGCATAATTTATTGTTATGCTTGCCCCCCCTAATCTGCAGATGCATATCGGCTGGCAATTTCTTTTCCCCTCTCATAATGAAATACTTGCCTCTACATCAGGTGACAGAGCCGTGGAATAGATAAGCAATGCAAGTATTTTAACTTTCATAGCATTCCACTCACCTTAAGGGGATTTGCATCAATGGTTTGGAAGCTTTCAAGGCTTTTTCGAACAGACAAATGCTGTTCTGGAGGATGCTAACAAGGGAAATGCTTGTGCTTAACTCTCACTCTTAACTTACAAGATTTGGCAAACTACTGTTATTAACATTAACTAAAAAAAGTGTTTATTTACATTTAATTACTTAGCAGATTTCAGTGACAAAAATTGTCTTGTGGAAGAATACCATTCAATTAATTATTTAATATTATAATTTCCCAACTAAGTGATTACAAATATCTGCATTCAACTAACTGTTAAATATACAGTGGAGTTATTACAGTAAAATCAAATTTGATGTTTTTTTAAAATGCCAACTGAACAAATATGGCACATAAAAAAAAGTAATGCTTAAAATTAAAACTAAAATCAACAATTACATTTCAAATGAATTAAAAATTATATTTAAACAAATAAATAAGTATATACTGAAAAAAAAAAAACATATAGCCATTTTAATGAATCTTTTAATTAAAAAATGAAAACAGAAGATGTGAAACTATAAATGAATTCAAATAATTATTAAGATTACAATTTGCTCAGTGACACAAAAGCAACTAATGATAATATTGTTTCATGTGAGTCCTTTTACATACATATTTGTCACGAGTCTGGTGTGTCTGTGTTGTGTTCATCTAGTTGTTGTGTCATGTGATGTCCCATGTGCTTCTGTTTATGTCATGTGAATCCTTTGTTCAGTTTTCCTGCCATTTGTTAGTTTTAGTAGTTCCACCTGTGTCACACCCCTGTTTGTAATCTGTTTAATCATGTCTTGTGTATTTGTGGGGGGGTTTTTTTGTCCGGTATTATTTTGTCACAACTCCTTGTCCTGCCAGCGGTTGATGTTCCAGTTCCTGTTGTGAGTGTTATATTGTAAATAAATACGTGTTTTTGGATAATTCCCGAGATTCATGCTTTTGTGAGTGAGCTACTGTGACAATATTTATTCATTTTCTTTTCGGCTTAGTTCCTTTATTAATCTGGGGTCGCCACAGCGGAATGAACCGCCAACTTATCCAGCATATGTTTTACGCAGCGGATGCCTTTCCAGCTGCAATCCATCACTGGGAAACATGTGACAATATTATTAATATAAAATTTATAATTTTAAAACAAACATTTAATAATTTACATGTTTATTCATGATACAACAACAACAACAACAATTAAAATAGTTAATAATAATAATAATAAAGTTAAATAATTTGTAAACATTTAATGGAGGAAATGTTTAAAATGCATTTATAATTATTCATAAATGTAAATAGCCTCCTTTTATTCAGCAAAGATTAATATTTATGACCACTGTAACATAAAAAAAGAAATGCTCTTCTTTTCAAACTTTTACGTATTTAATCTCCCTCTCTCCCTTGTTATAGACAACAAAAGGGAACAGTTATTTTTGCAGTATTGCAATTTATCATTTATTATTACTTATTATTGTTTAAATCACAATTATTTTCTTAAATTAAAAAGTAACACAAATCCTCAAAGACAAATGGACCACTAAGAACCCAAAAGACAATAAAAGAACTAGTAAGGCTCGTCTTAACCATAACACTAGTAAAGCAACCATGGCAGAGAGCTAAATTAACACATCTCCTCAAATTGATCTTGAATTAACAAGGTTGGTGGCATGGCTGGTTGTGCTGTAGAGTAAAGGTGTGAAAGCCCCGGGGTAGAGGCCAGTAATGAGTGAATATGACCACTGCTTAATCACATTCCTCCGGGGTCACAATGCCAGCTCTGAGACCTTCATTAATGCCACAGATACGCAGAAACCACTGAACTCAGATCAGTCTAATTGGACCAGTGAGAAAATACGAGCGGTGCACAGATCTGACACTTATTCATTAGAAACACATTCATGTTCGCTTTATTTGGCATAGGGTTGCCCTTAAACACAGCGCAGATAGAAACCGATTCCGGTTTATTACATTCAGTATATAACAGCTGCCTGCTGGGAATTAATTAGCAGTTATTAGGCAATTTCTTAAACGTATGGCCACAGCCAATGGGGAGATATTACACTAATGTTAGTTAGTTAGCCACTAGCCACTATGCTGTCTCATCGGTCGAACTCTCTGAGGTTCATCGTTTATCAAAACACACCAGGAAGAGCAACTGCTGTTAAATATGATCAAATTGTTACAAATGATCCAGAATGTGCACTCAAAAAATGACTTTTGCTGCTTGTTCAAAGTACTTATTTAAAAATGAGTTGAAACAACACAATTCTTTTTTTTTTTGTTTGGCAGGGGGGACAACAATTTTTTTATGCTCAATCCACTTAAATTTGTAAAAAAAAACGATTAAGCTAACTTAATAGATTTGTGCTGGGACAACAAGAAGTAATTGTGTGGAACCCAGCATTTTTTACAGTGTGGAAATATGTCTGGTATTTAACGGAAAAAGCTCCCTTTTTCAGTGTTTAATATTACATATGTTCTCTTGTTGGATGTAAAAATGAACAGAAAAATCTGAGGGACTGAGGACATTGTGCATAAATTTTATTTTATTCTTTAAATAAATGCGGTGATGAATGTCTGTAAAGTTTTACTTATTTGCCCAAAATATATTGCATGACAGACTACTTTAGGTTCAGTTCAATACTGTTTCTGAAGAATGGGTAAATCCCAAAACGTCATATCCATAACACACACTGTCAGAAATAAAGGTACAAGAGCTGTCACTGGGAACCTTTTCAAAATATTTCAAATTTCAAAATATTACACTAATGTTAGTTAGTTAGCCACTAGCCACTATGTTGTCTCATCGTCATCATCTCATAGTCTCAACTGTTTGAGGTCCATCGTTTATCAAAACACACCAGGAAGAGCACATGCTGTTAATTATGATCAAATTGTTGCAAATGATCCAGAATGTGCAAGTATATCTACATTGTAAAAAAAATAATAATAATCTTGCTTTCAAGATTTTTTTGTTGTTGAATCAATATAAATTTTCTAGTCATCTCAATTTATATCAATGAAACTAAGTTAAACTTTGGATCATTAAAAAAATTTAGTTAAAACCTGATTAGCTTATCAGCATAAGTTAAAGTAACATAAAAGACATTTGTATTCATGACTTTTTGTCATAAAATTTTTACAGTGTGACATTTAACAGGAAAATCACACTTTTTCATTGTTTATGTTTAATATTACAGATGTTCTACAAATGAACATAAAAATTGACTGAGAACATTGTGCATAATTTTTTTTTTTTTTTTGTTAGCCACTAGCCACTATGTTGTCTCATCGGTCGAACTCTCTAAGGTCCATCATTTATCAAAACACACCAGGAAGAGCAACTGCTGTTAAATATGATCAAATTGTTGCTAATGATGAATGAGCCAGATGGTTCCTGCATTTACCTAAACAGGTGTGTTTCTCTGACACTCTCCACACACTTGCTGGAAACTCAATACATGGAGTAGAAGAGACTGAAAAAGAGACTCTGTAAACACTGAGCTGATAAGCACTGAGAAGACTCGAGAAATTTGCATGTATGATGGAGGACAGTTAAAGAGATCCAGACATAAATTAACGTTTGTCTACAGGGTCTTTAAACAGCTCAAGATGTGGGATAAAAATATGAGTTTTCAAATGTTTTTGAAATGTAAAATATAAAATCAAGAACCTCCAAATATGATGACAGCTGCCTAAAATGTAAAGTCACTTTTTAACTATGCGTTCTTTTGCATAAAAGGTAAGAAATGTGAAGGAAAATCATTATTATAAACACATTACATTACTAACACACACACGTACACACTCACGGAGGCGCACACATTTATATATATATATATATATATATATATATATATATATATATATATATATATATTCAGATACATCTATATATAAAGACTCTTCATGTTGTTAGTCAGTGTGGCGAAGGTCACTTGTTCCAGCCAGATGGAGAAATGCATTGTGGGATATCTGAGCTAATCATTCCATTACACAGATGTAGCGCGAACAAGTCTCCCTCATACGGGCTATGTTCCCTCAGGAAAGCATTACAGTTTTTTGCTATCGAGTCTTCCAAATGTCAAAGCAATACTAATCTGGATATGCTCAATGAAAGCGCACCACAAACTTCCCCTATTGTTGCAGATAATAAAACAAGCAGCATGGCCATAGGGGCCCATTTAAAACGCAGCCGCACATTTTTGTGTTGACGTTTTTTTGATTTCACCCACTTTCTGCTTTAATTTGATTTGCTGGGGATCTGAATGGAGCAGATGAAAAGCCACCTGAGGCATGAGATTAACCAGGCAGCACTGCTGATCTTCATGCTCACACCTATTTAAATATGTGCTCTTTTTATAAACTTAATGCTGTGTGGTAACGGCAACTAGTACTGTGTATTTGTGTGTGTGATACATATTATTTATATTAGTTATTGGACAACAGTGGTTTGTTCTGTAGCCAATCAAAAAAATGAATAAAAATAAATAAATAAATAAATCTTAATAATATTGAACTTTTATTCCAGTAAAAATAAAACAAACAAGGTTTTATTTAGAAGAAAATAATATTATAGGAAATACTATGAAAATGTCCTTGCTTTATTAAACATGATTTGGGAAATAAAAATAAAAAATAAAAAAATACCACAGGAGGGCTATAAACATATATACATAAAGTGCACTGCAAAAACATATTTTTATCAATGTCTCAGTGAATATAGACAATACATTTTGGTGCATATTAAATAGTTATATTCAATAAAACAAGAATGTGGTCGCCAAACATTATTAGGAATAAAAAAAGATAATACATTTAAATTCAAATTAAGCATTGAAAAATATAAATAAATTACTACATAATTTCCTATATTTTTTGTGTTTCTCTTTATACAAATTTTATTTCATATTTTTCCCTGACATACACTGTAAAAATGCACACTATTCCTTCAAGTTGTCCCAACAGAAATCGATTAAGTTAACTTAATTTTTTTTACAAATTAAAGTGAATTGAACATTATACAATTAAGTTGTCCCAAAAAACATCAAGAATTATGTTGATTCAGCTCACTTTAAATAAGTAGTTTGAAGAAGCAGCTAAATGAATTACTATGTGTACTATTTTTTGGAAGTTAATTAGTTGAATTAGCTCCAGATTTGGCTTTTTTACTGACAAATCCAATGTATTTGCACAAATATATTATTGTATAGCATCCTAAAGAAAATATTAATTTAAAAGAGAGATCTGAGAAGGGTGTACTCAGTCATGCTGAGCATATATATATTCAGAAGTTCAGAAGCAATCTGCTGTCTGACATTTTCTTCTAAAATGTTTGTCCTATGTTTATGTTCAGTCAGTTATTTCACTTTAAAGACAATGGTTAGAACCTCTTCTATGACAGTGAATTTGAAATTACTCAAACTACACGGAGAAGCCTGAGGAAAATGCTCATTTTAGAATAAAATTTCAGAATACATGAATTCAGATTATCCAGAACACTTACAGACTTTTGCATCTGAGCTTAATGAATAAATAAATAAATTAATTAATTAATTAATTAATAAATAAATAAATAAATAAATAAATAAATAAATAAATAAATAAATAAATAAATTAATTAAAGACAGCTCTTTTGGAAGACTAACTAAAGTTTTTAACTTGCCACTAATTCACAAAGTGAACCCCACAACTTTGCACACATTGCATCTGTTCGTCGAATAAGGTCAGCTGTATCTTATTTTGTAAATAGTGGTGTGTGTGATCAGTCAGGACGTCTGTGTTAATGAATCTGCGGCTGGAACCTGTACTGTATGTTGTGCCGCAGTGCTGTCAGTGGGCAGGACCACCAGCACACATATACAGGTGGGAAAACTGAGCTAAATGAGGTGCGAACACACACACTAACACACACACACACACACACACACACACACACACACACACACACACACGCATACACACACGCACACGCACACACACAAGCACATGCACACACGCATACATACACACATTCTTGCTCATCCCGCATGATTTGTCACTGCACATCAACCATCTGTAAGTTATGGGTGCTTTGTCAGCGGGTCTGTCTTCAGCCCATGCAGTCATAGACACTAACTATACTGCACCTCTACACACAGATTCTTTCATAACTCATTCATAAAGTGCCTTAACTGAAAAAAGAAGCATTTTTAAAACAATTCTCACAAATAAATAAAAATAAACTAAAAGGCAAAAATACAGACATAAAGTACCTGAACAATAAGATACAAGTAAAATTAATAAAAAGAAATTAAATAAAACAATCATTCATTCAATTTTTTTTTCTTATTAAACTAAAATGAAATAAAATAAAATAAGGCGACATGGTGGCTCAGTGGTTAGCACTGTTGCCTCACAGCAAGAAGGTCGCTGGTTCGAGTACCGGCTGGGTCAGTTGGCATTTCTGTGTGGAGTTTGCATGTTCTCCCCGTGTTCGCGTGGGTTTCCTCTGGGTGCTCCGGTTACCCCCACAGTCCAAAGACATGCGGTATAGGTGAATTGAATAAACTAAATTGGCCGTAGTGGATGTGTGTGTATGGAGGTTTCCCAGTACTGGGTTGCAGATGGAAAGTCATCCGCTCTGTAAAACATATGCTGGATAAGTTGGCGGTTCATTTCACAGTGGCGACCCCTGATAAATAAAGGGACTAAGGCAAAGGAGAATAAATGAATGAATGAATGGATCAATTAATAAAATAAAATAAAATAAAATAAAATAAAATAAAATAGTACAATTGTAGACATACCTTGAAAGTAAATAAATAAATAAATAATTATCACAATAAAATAAATTAAACTAAGAATATAAAGACTATAAAATGAAATTATTTTTATATCTAAAATCACTGGCAAAATAAAACTAAAACAAAATATTAGGATGCAACAATAATATGAAAGTATCAATATGTAGAATGTTCATTACAAACTTTATTTGCGAACGAATTTGCTCTTGTATGAATCTCTTTGGATTAAATGACTATTTAGGATACCACAATCTTTACCTTCAGTTCAAATGAGCAGAAATCACCACAAAATTACACAATGAATGAATAAGTAAAAAAAAATGTTCACATTATTACTGTAACGCTTTATGTAATCAGCTTGAGTCTACAGACTGAAAGAAATATAATATAAACAAACTTACACTAAATTCACAACTACTTACTGTATATTAAAAAAAAGAAAATAAAAATATCCATTAGACCTTTAATTAATTAACTGCTCAATTTAAAGCAACAACAATATGTTGGTTTGGCTAGTCATTAACAAACATCTTGAGAATGTCCCACCACCAAACAAGTGCATTAAAAAAGCCTTTTAAACCATCCAGAGGCCATAAATCTCAGAGGAGCAGGACAGTGCATTTACTCTGCCAGCCCAATCTCATCTATTTAGTCTAATTACAAACACTACAGCCTCTCATAAAAGTCTGAGAGGCTGTTAATCCACACTGCGCAAACTCACAAACCTTCCGCCATGAAGATAAATCCAGCAGACGCTGAAAGAAAGAAAGAAAGAAAGAAAGAAAGAAAGAAAGAAAGAAAGAAAGAAAGAAAGAAAGATTTTACCAGAATTACTGCCTGTTATATATATATGTTTGTTTGTGGGCAGCGTGGTGGCGCAGTGGGTAGCACGATCGCCTCACAGCAAGGAGGTCGCTGGGAGCCTCGGCTGGGTCAGTTGGCATTTCTGTGTGGAGTTTGCATGTTCTCCCTGTGTTGCCGTGGGTTTCCTCCGGGTGCTCCGGTTTTCCCCACAGTCCAAAAACATGCATTATAGGTGAATTGGGTAAGCTAAATTGTCCGTAGTGTATGTGTGAGAATAATAGTGTATGGATGTTTCCCAGTGATGGGTTGCAGCTGGAAGGGCATCCGCTGCGTAAAACATATGCTGATAAGTTGGCGGTTCATTCCGCTGTGGTGACCTTTGATTAATAAAGGGACTAAGCCGAAAATAAAATAAATGATTGAATGAATTAATGAATGAATGTTTGTTTGTTTATATGAAACGTAGAGGGGACAGAGCTTTCTCTGTGGCGGGTCCGTGGTTATGGAACACTTAGCCCCTTGAGATTAGAATGGCTCCATCACTATCTATTTTTAAATCACTCCTAAAAATTTACCTGTTCGGCTTGGCCTATTAATGTTATTACAATAATCTTTTCTATTGCTTCATTTTTAAATTTATTCTCTCATTTCTCTTGGTTTATTTATATGTTTTTATAATCTGTTTCTTTATTTTACTCTGTCTTATGTACAGCACTTTGGTCAGTCTTGTGGCTGTTTTTAAATGTGCTTTATAAATAAATGAACTTATATATATATTTATTATTTTTATTTATTTTTATTTATTTTAATTTTTTTGCTGGAATGAAGGCATTACATTTTTAAAAAAATATTTTAAAGGTCAATATTATTAGTTCTCTTAACCTTAATACTTTTATTTCCCCCGATTGGCTACAAAACAAACTAGTGTTGTCCAATGATTGCCTAATAAACCTAATTTGCATATGGTAACCAAATTAACCTAGTTAAGCCTCTAAACTGCACTTTAAGCTAAATATTACTACTATCTTGCAAAATAACTAGTACAATAATATTTACTATCATCATGGCAAAAGACAAAAGTACTTATTAGAAATGATTTGTTAAAACTAATAAGTTTAAAATAATACATATTACTACATATTTAATACAATGTAAATAGCTACACATTTACTACTGTTTACATGTTTAATAAATATATTTGTTCTTTTTTTTACTTTGAGGCATGATATTTTATACTGAGTCATTAAAAATCGTTTGAACCTTCGAGTTAGTTATGCTGATTACTAAAGAAAGAATTACAACAGAAAGAAAAATATATAATTAGAACTACTTCATGTAATTGTCATTACATTAAAACACATCTCAGTGTTGTTGTCTGTACAGTGTTTACAGACAATAACAGTCAACCAGTGGAAAATATCTTCTTTTATGCTCCAGACAATAAAGAAATCATACACGTTTGAGCAAACCATGAAAGAATTTTTCATTAGCCAGTGAAGTATCTCTTCAAGAACAAAAAAAACAAAACAAAAATGATAAAAAAATAGTATCTATGCAGCGATGAAATAAATAAATGGCAACATAAAGCCAGGAGCAAGACTGATATTCAGTCATTGGTAGATCCTCCTCTCAGTCATCTGTCCGCAGGTGAGACACACATGTTTAACCTTTCCGGTTCCGCTGTGATTCCTGTAAAAAGAGAATCTCCTGTGGCTTTACTTTCACTGCCAGAGTCTCAGACTCACTGCATGCTTGAGGTGGCAAAACAGATCGAGCATGAAATGAAGGAAGGCTCTGTGATTAATCCACCTGCCTTAATTCAACACGCCCTCATCCCGTCCTACATCCCAGACTGACGAAAAACAAACGGCCATAGTTAAACAAACACAGTCTCGGGGTGGCAGAAAGCACACCTGTTAGTGCTCCATCACTCCCGAAACAACGTGAACTTCATCTGAGACCACAGGAAGATCTCAAGACAGAATACACAAGCTTATTATTATTGAGCCAGTGGTAGAGTTGAAACCGGAAAGCCTTTCTAAAGTCAGAAAAGTTCAGCTTAGATTTGTGCAACAATACACAATACAATACGACACAAATTTTTTTTCTGAAACACATTTAAAACAACTGCCGTTGACCATAGTGATTTCCAGCATCGCACAGACAAATCACATAGACATGTTTTGAAGTTCAGTGTGGGTCATGATGAAGACTGGAATAGAAAATTCAAAATGTTGGATTCAGAGGAAACAAAAATGTGTGCATTACCATTCAGAAATTTTCATTTCATTTCATGAATATACAGTTTCTGAAGGAACCGCTTGAACATCACTATTGTTCACTATCATTAAAGCCTAACTCTAAGTGTTCATTTTCAGTTTATAGAGATGAATGATACTGCAAATGGAGAAACAGAAGTGCACTTCATGAAATGTTTTCTGCTTTTTTAGCCTGAAAGGCAACAAAAGTGGTAAAAGATTCCTTAGACTCCTTTGCCTTAGATTCATTTTAGTTAATTTTAGTTTTGATAAATATATATAGTTTAAATATACATCATACATGCCTCAGCCTATGTTTTTGTGTAAAATACGTTGCTCTGGGTACATTTTGTTGCATGTTTCAGATGACAAAACCACTAGAGGGCAATGTTAAGTAGTTTTACCTTGACTTTACATTGCTTTGATTTTTTGATGTGTCCTTTATTTTCACCAAAAATTTGATTGTATTTTTATGAGCCTGTGTTGTATACATTAGGGCTGTCAAATTAATGCGTTCATGCAATTAATTAGTTTAATGTGTTAATTTTTTAACGCACCACCCCAGGGTCATATTACATCTCATTTAGTTGACTAGCAATGAAAATGATGCCTATAGAATGCAGTTATATGGCCATAAAATTCTATATACTCAGAAAAAAATAATGCTTTGTATGACATATTTAGCAATATAACACAAGTGACGGGGGCTGATTTTGTCCTGAATAACACAAGTGCCAACGTGATTCTTATTGTACACAAGTTTAGTAATTTGTAATATTGTATATTTTAGATACAATATTGTGTCTGAATTATTGTGCATTTCTGATCACAGTATAGTGCTTAGTTTCTGAATGCATCCCCATTTCAAATTAATCAAAGGGTTTAGATTAATCCAACTAAGGACGATCTTGACAACAATGTCATCTACGTAAAGGAAAACTTTTCTGTTTATAGTACATTTTTGTAATTAAATGCAGCCTCAGAGAGGAAACAAGCAGTAAACCATCCCTTAACAACATTACAATCAAACAATTCAGCACACACTTTTAATACGAAGCAATCGGCAAGTTAAAGCTTACTTAGTTAAATTGCTTACTTTGTATTTAAAAAAATAAAGAAAGAAAAGAAAATAGGTAATGTGAAAATCTACCGGTTTTCAATAAAGCTTGTTTATTTTAGTAAAGAGATTAGCAGACACTAAGCTCACGGGTATAAAGCTGCTTTCAATGTATATAAGCAGAAAATGCATTCATTATCCCCTGAGTCACTGCTTTAATAACACAATATGTGAATAAACGAACCCTTCATGATTAAAAAAAAAAAAGAAAACAAAGATTGTGTCAGCACGTAAACAGGTCTTCGGTAAAGGCACATCAGACTGTTTTATGCTCCAGTTAAACCATTTTGATTGCTCGACATTTGTAATGTTTGATTAAGTTTTAATGCTCTTGAAATATTACACATTCAGAAATGCTAAGAATGGCACTGCGTGCGACCGTCAGACTTTGATGTCTTTCTGAATAATAAATTTATTAGATAACTACCCATATTACAAAGTAAAATGACGCTTGTTTCTAAGGATCTTTTTCTTTTTTTTTTCTCTCGTCAGGTTTTGAGAGCCGTCCAATCCTCTTCAAAGCGACTCCAGCGTGATGACTGTCTTAGTCACCTATTGTAAACAAAGCGCTGTGATAAAGAGAATGGGAGAGCGAATTGTAATTGTGGGAAAGCGTCGAGCGGAAGGCTTTGTGCTGATACTGTAGGGGCTTTTCTGCCCTGTAGCCTGTGCAGAAGCCATGAAAGAACTCAAGCATTGAAGTTTGCCTTTCATCCGGCATAAAAAGCCACACAATTGACTGAGTCACATCCCAAGCAGCTACAGTAGCAAGCACTTCTGCGCTAAACCACATAAGCGCTGGATCACAATGCAGAGGCTAAACTCTGCATTTCAAGCTGTGGATTTTCAAGCCAAGCCCGGCCTGGATCCCGGTGACAAAGTTATACACACTCCTCATTCTCTTGTCATGTCTTTTTTTTTTTTGTGCACACTGATATTCACATGTATGTGGAGTCATTGGGTTTTTAAGGGATGTTTCACTCACAGATGACATCTTGTCAATATTTGCTCAACTTCATGTTGTTTCATATCCATACGTGCCACTTTAAGTCATTCATTCATTCATTCATTTTCCTTCGGCTTAGTATATATATATATGGGACATTCTACCAGAAACGTACATTATCTGTCCCTGAAATAAAAACATAAATACGGTGAATAACAAGTATTTCATCTCAAAAATGTCTAAAATGGACTGATGGTTGATTTGCTCTGTACAAAAAATTGTTCTGGTGAGTTGTTCTGTAAAGGAATGTCATTCATTTGGTTCTCAGATTTTTTTTCTTTATTAAAAACACTTTACAAATTTACAAACCGTCGTTGTCCTTGTCCTCAGCCCAATTGAACCTACAGCTTTAATACTTTTGTTATGCTAAAAACTGTTATTTAGAAAAGAAAATACTTCAGAAATAGAAAGTTTAAGTTGTTATCATTCACATCAATTGATTAAAAACATGAAATTATAAATAAATTCTACAAATAAATACTACAAATATCAAATACAAATAAATGTACAATTGTCCCCATGTTTCTGTCAGTCCTGTCACATTTGCATTGAATTTAGAATAAAATGCATGCATTACACGTTTAAGGCTATGACTCGGAAGTGACATCATTTGATGGAGAAGAAGCTGACTGTGATCAAGGACGCGTTCTATCATTGAATTGTATGATTTTATACTTGTTTTTTTATGATTTTTTTGAGGATGACAAGCTTAAGTCAGGCCCTGTCACATTTTTTATAAGTGAAAATGTACGTTTCTGGTAGAATGTCCCATATATAGCATAAGAAAAAAAATCATTTTGCTTTCTAAAACTTGAAATCATAACAAGAAACTATTAAAACACCTGCTAAAATCAAAAGGCGTACCCTGAAATATAGTATTTCTATACTACATTAATACTACACACACACACGCACGCACGCACGAACGCACACACACACACACAAGCACACATACACACATGCAGAAAATAAATAAATAATTAACAAACTCTTCTGGATTATTTATTATTATTATTATTATTATTATTATTATTTTTATTATTATCATATTATAAGAAATGAAAACTATCAATATGAACTGTTATTGTAAATCTGTAAATTAATACAAATAAAAACATAAAAGCAATAAATATATAAATAAATAAAATCTAAATATTTATACACATACACGCTATCAATGCACTGTATAGAAAAGAGTGTGAACGTTCTTTTAAAACATGTTTTGTTTTTCAAAGAAGTTAAATACTGTAGATTTGATAAACTGTACTACAATAATGTTAACTGTCAAAACTGCATTATGCCATTTTTAAACAATTAAATACTACACATGATGCCCATTTCAGAGTAACATCTACAGAATATCTGTCATTTTTTGTATGAACTGACAGGATGTGCTGTGTGCGTGTGAGTCTGTCAGCTTTGTGTGTCTCTATCCATATGTGTGACTGGCCATTGGGAAATCAAACAGCATTTTGCCTTGCATCCTTAAACACTTCACGCCGTGTCCTGTGGGATGCCGTCTGATTGGTCTGCCAGGCTGTCAGGACTGATAGCTGAATGACGGCTAGGAAACGGCAAACATCACCCTAACCTCTAACTTTGTAAACAAAAAGACCACGGAAACATAAAATACACTACAGAAAATAATTTAAAGTGTTACGCTATTTAAAGGGGAAACATTTTTTTATAAGACGTAAAATAAATCTCTGGTGTCCAGAGAAGATGTCTGTAAAGTTTAAGCTGAACATTCCCCACAGATCATTTATTACACTTTGTTAAATATGCCGCTGTTTGAGTATGAGCTAAATCATGTTTTTGTTTGTCCCTTTAAATGCATATGAGCTGCATGGAAGAGAGTGCTGTTTATTCACTACCCCACCACACACTACAATCCCTGTCTGTGTTGGAACTCGAACCTTGTGAACTTTGGATCACAAATCCAACTTTTTATTTATTAGGCCCCAGAAAATGTCAAAAAAAGTTAACCAGCATATACAGTGCACAATAAACGTTTATGAATTCTCTAGCTGCTACTGTGAGGAAACAAAAATGGAGGAAACAAAAATTGCTGCAGTGGCGCTGTGGGAGAAAACATGCAGATTAGAGGCCTGTGCACATTGGAACAATTTTTGTGCATTGCCAATATTTAATGCCTCATGACTAAACAGTTGCCAATGTGAGCGTCCCATGTACACCAATGTGTGTGTAAAAGTTTCATTTAAAAATTGCCTCTTGCTTGCTTTATTTGGTTTGATGTGGCGTGTTAAAAACGTGTCAACCAATGAGATTTGCGGCACTCAAGCACAAAACAGTCTTTCACAACAAAACGCAGTCTTTCTGCAAAATTGTCAGGCAACATTGCTTAAAAGAAGTAAGGTTTGTGCAATACAGTACAGTACAATACAGTACAGTACAAACAGCCATTTCCAATGTCAAAAAGTACCAAAATAGCAAATTGTACCACTATTTTGGCACCCATTCCTAAGGGTACCCAGCACAACAGTAGAGTACCAAAAGGGTAGTGCTAGACTAACTGCTGAAAGATTAGACTTACTGCAGGGGCTAAACTAACTGCTAACCACTACAGGATTACAGAGAATCAGAGGAATTGCAGATCAAATATGATTCAATGGTGAGTTTAATTTCACTTAAATAACAACAGGGAGTGATTTTACATGTTCACCCTGTTCAAGCACTTGGGTATGAATTAGGGTTGTCAAATGTATCAACTTCGGTACCAATTGGTACTGAAATTTAACAAATGTCAATTTTCTGCTAACATTTCATCGCCATTAATCACGTTTTTATGCACCACTGATTGGCCATTGTGCTCAACAGAGATGACTGTGATTATGAAGGTCATTGGTGTACCACTCTTCACTACTGTTCACCAAGTGCAAAGACAAGTACACTGGAGCATTTCAAAGCTGCGTCAATCAGCGGATCTGTCCATGAGCTGACATGGAGCTGTGCATCGTTGGATTTGCTTATTGGGTTTTGGCTTTCAGCGGTGACATTTACATTACACTGAACTGAACTAAACTGAACTTCATCTGTGAAAGTCCACTTCATCTAGACCGAAGCAGTTTCAATTTACTAGAACTTCATCTAATTTAAGCTGCTTTGACGCAATCTACATTGTAAAAGCATTATAGAAATATATATGAAAGACATATGAGCGATCCGCTGATGAATCGACTGATCAACGCACTCAACAGTGACCAAATATTAGCGGGAAATGAACGTTTTAAAAATTTCAGTACCGATTGGTACAGAAGTCAATACTTTTGACAACCCTAGAATGAATGGCATAAAAACATCTCATAAAACGCAGACGATAAGCATGAACAAAAAATTGAGTCTGCAAACCTTAAGAGTCTGCAATCTTATAATAGGATCAGTCCCAATTTATATTAAGTGGCCCTAACTACGATGTTCTTACATCAAAATATAAATGCATACAATATACTGTACTTACTGTTTTCAAAATGTATTGCAGAACACTTCTAGCGCTATTAAGGTGGGATATAGGAAAGTTTAGAAACAGGTTTGGTATTAGGGGTAGGTTTAGGGATGGGTCAGCAATGTAATTATAAATGCAATTACAGAAATTAACTGCAAACTTAATTACATGCAGGTTTTTAATCTAGCATAAGTACAATGTAAAAATATGTATTTACACAATAAGTACATTATTACAAATGATTAATTTCAGTGTAAGTACATATTAATTAAAGCCACTTAATATAAAGTGTGACCATAGGATCTTTTTTCTACTTTACTAGGGCAGCAAAATCTGAACAGTGCATTTTTCCACATCACAGAAAAAGGTTAACAAAACAAATGTACTGGATCATCCTTTTTTTACACTTTTTCCCCCCTGGCTTTTTAGATGATCTGATTATATAATTTAAACACAGATTTATTTTTTCTTCAGTTTTCATTTAATGTCCCCCCTTTTATATCATCAGACACATCTGAACTCAAAAAAATTATGTATTGCTGTTAATAATTCTACCAGACAGCAACAAAATGCTAACTCAAACTCATTAGCATCTAAATTCTTTGTAAAGCATATTTCAGGCTTAGACAATACAGCTAGTAACTGTCCTCATACAGTATTTACAGTGCTCTAATTGGCTTCATGTTGCATTGAGTCCTCGTGGTTTATATGCTTTTCATTCACACTGTATCCAGGCATGAAGTGTCTGTTGTTCTAATGGATGTACACAGGCAGCCATTTCTCTTTTTCATACACACACATGCATCATACACACAAGACTGCGTGGATTTAAGCTGGCCGTGCATTTTTTTTTTTTTGGTGGCCAATTAATAGATTGCCAGTGTGTTGCATATTTTGCATGATAAAGGAGGGTAATATTAATGTGCCATTCGTAATGAAAATGCACTTTGCAAATTAAAATATGCCGAAACCCAATTTTTCTAGCTCTTTAGGAAGTAAACAGTCCTTAACCAATTAAAGCTCATTGTAATAATTCTGTGATTTATGGCGGGTACTTTAACTTTCAAAAACTCGGCTAACCCGCATTAAGGTCACCATCCATCATGTCTGCGAAACTGAGAGAGGGAGTAATGGCTGTTGTATTTCCCGCTTTTGATGATAGTATGAAAGAAGTATTAGCACTTGTCAACAAAACTGCTTACAACATAACATTAGCATGCATGAGCTGCGGAGACGATTTGTTATTCTGGCAGCCCCCTACATACTGTTACATTCTTACGGAGGAGTGTGTATGTGTCTGAGAGAGAGAGAGAGAGAGAGAGAGAGAGAGAGAGAGAGAGAGAGAGAGAGAGAGAGAGAGAGAGAGAGAGAGAGGTGGGGGGATCAGAAAAAGTGTGTCTTTGGTTTTGTGACAAAAAGGTGAAGCCAACGTGAAGGTCTTATTATAGTTATATAGGTGGCAATTCAAACAAACAATGGGATCAGGCATTAGTTATGAAACAGAAAGAAGGAAACGCATAAGAAAGATGGATTAATAATATAACACATATTTACAACCAAGTTTACTTACGAGTGTCATGAGCTAATAATTTTGACTTTAACTGTACATAAACTTCCATATTAATTGTCAAAACGTCTGCAGAATTATCGAAGAAATTTATATGATTTTTTATTTATGTTTTTTTAGATAAAAAGAATAGTCATGCAACTAACCAATTAAATACCAGCAAACAAACAACAACAACAAAACCCTTACATTTCAATAGCCATGTGTTCTTCTCCATTTAAATGAGCCATCTACTCCTCACTGCATGTTTTTTTTTTTTTTACCAAACACAGCTGATAAATTAAAAAAGCGAGCTAGAGAGCAGCGTAGATGTAAATAAACGCGCACAACGGCAGAGGTGCAGAGTTGCCAGACCCTCACACTAAGACGTGGCACAGAAACATTCGCCTATTACAAATGGGCTCCTTGGCTGGAGTCGCACATACACAACTCCACCTCTTTCCGAGCCAAGAATGCACTTAGCCTCACGCTGCTAAATGAGTCCAACCATTTTGACTTCTAACATTACACACCACGCCGATAGCGACCAGCCCTGGAAAAGTGCACCTTTTGTTGAGACACGAGCACTGCCTTAATCGTGCTTAAACATCAGGGCTCGTGCCAGGTACTAATTAGAGAGTTGGGAGTCGGGGACAGATAATCAAGAGGAGAGCTTAACGGCGTCTCTGATAGGATGACAAAGACTATTTATTCAGCTTGTCATACAGTAGGACTGCCACTATGGCCCTGTCTCAACACAAACCCTGCCGTCTCTCAGAGAGGATAATCTAGCTCTGGATGCTGCCTGATTAATTAGACTGCGCGACTTGTCAGTGTTGTCCAAATGAACCCACTGGCCCAAAGTGGGTCGCCATTTGTGCGGACAGTGTTTACTAAAATGAATTATTGGGGAGATGATGTTCAGTAAGGGTCAATGTAATCATATCATCAATCCAGTAGATTATGGTTGTGATCATAAACTCACCCTCAAGTTTCTTTAAACCAAATGACTTTGATTTTTGAGTGAAAGAAAGAAGATTTTTAGAGTAGGAATTGAGTTGGTTTGGATTTCAGACTTTGAAATAGATGCAAAAGTGCAACAGAAGTATAAAAGTGGCCTTCTGAAAACATAATAGAAACATGTTGTTAAAGAGACAGTTCACCCAAAAATTCAAATGCTATTATTATTTACTTATGAATTGTTACAAATGTATTTATTTATTTATTTTATTACAAAGAAGATATTTTGAAGAATGTTGGAAACCTGTAACCATTGACTTCCAAAGTATTTGCTTTGCCTATATGGATGTCTATGTTGGTAACAGGTTTCCAACATTCTGCCAAGTATCACATTTTGTGTTCAAAAGAAGGAATAAACTCAAACAGGTTTGAGGCAGTAAATGATGTTGGTGACTTTCCCCCATTTCTTATAACAATAAAGAATATTTTTTGTTTTATCTGAAAACATCGTTCTAGGTGAGTCATAAAATTAGACAATGACTCTTTAAGAGTCAATTATCATATACAGGCAAAACAAAACTAAAACCCATGGCTCCTGGTAATACGTTGAAGTTTTCTTAAGAAAATCAATAGTCTGAGGAAAAAATTTACATTTTTTACAACATTAAAACTTGCAAACAACAACCTCTGCAAAATGTTTTGAGCATATTCATGACAGTCTGGATTTGTTTCACTTGATAAGACCTCAACTGAATCATCAGGTAACATGTATTACTTGTACTTCTGTTGATTTGCAGCTTTGAATCTCCAAGGACAAACGCAGTTCCCGCTAAAAAAAACTCTTTTAATGTTCTGCATTGAAACTAAAAAAATACACATTTTCAACCACATTTGAATTGTACCAAAGGTGAGCAAATTAATATCATAATTAGTAACTCTTTAAAGGGATAGTTCACCCAAAAATTAAATGATCTCATCATTTACTCACTCCTTACTTGTAACCTTTATGAGTGTCTTTCTTCTGCTGAACACAAAAGAGGATATTTTGCTGAAAGTTGAACAGTAACCACTGACATTTATAGAAAAACAAATACTATGTCAATAGTTACAGGTTTCTTCCAAATCTTCTTTTGAAGAAAAAACGGTTTGAAGGGTGCATAAATGATGAGACAAATTAATTTTTGGAGTGAACTAACCCTTAAAGTCATAACTGACTGAAAATTGTGTTATTATAATTCACAAGTGCTCATAAGAACAGGAAAGTTCAAAAAGAATCAGCAGATTTAACTGTTCTTTTATTAGACTGATCCAAGTCGTACTGACTTCCAATTCGCACAGAAGTTAAAAATCCGATCAGTCAACCATTAATTGCTTAAATTTCATTTTGTTCTTTTATTCACTAATTAAAAGAATTAATACACTTTTATAGTGAATTTCTGGACATCTTAGTGATTTCAAGACCTGTTTAAACCTTGAAAAGAAACATAGTTCACTTTCATTATAAGTGAATAGCAAACTTGGAAATTTCTACTTTAATTTTTTTTTTTTCACTCAAGAAATGAAGCTGCGTGAATTTGACAAAACACAAGGTTGAATAGCTGATGATGAAATCTTCATGTTTTCCGATGAAATGTTTGGATGAACTGTCCTTGCCCTGCAAGGCCAGAAGACGGAGTCTGGGCACAAACTATCTCCTCCTGCTTCAATTACAGGCGCCATGATAATTCTAGTGTATTTCCTTCTCTGACAGGCTCTCATTAGCCACGGCTCTCTGGGCTATACATTGGGCTAATTTGTGGCGCTTTGACATACACAACCAGCAGGGGAGGGAGGACTGAGGATAAAAGCATCATTTCAATTAATAAAGGCTCTAGTGGCTGATAAAGGCCTTTAGGATGGGAGGACGGAGGGGGAGAGGAGAGAAGGTATGAGGGTGAGGTCATGACAGGAGCTACTTAGCGCTGATCCCCATTTATGGCCTGTTCATATGAGTTAACACAGGGTAAACCATCTATTTAGAGCTACAGAGGGAGGAAATCACAACTGGTGAAATGTATTTTGGGCTTATTTGATCAAAAATACAGTCCAAACATGCTGCAAAAATTTACTGGTTGCCTACAATTTTTAAGTTGAACTTTACAATTGATTTAAATTGAAACAGTGGTTTTATAACTTAAAATATACGTTAGAAACATGATTACTAACATATGTTACTTTAAAGCAATGCATAATTTTTTACAGTGCAGTAATATTAGTAAATATCATTCAAATTTAAAATAGCAGTTATCTATTTGATTACATTTAAAAATATGTATCTGAAGGCAACGTGACACACGATATTGTACATGATTAATGGCCAAAAATAATTTTTACCATTATCATTGATGTTACACTGTTAAAAATAGTATATGGTCAATAAGTAATGAAAAATATGCCTTTAAGTTTATTTAACTTAAAAGAAGTTAAATATGTTTCAGCATTATTATTATCATTATTATTTATTTATTTTAATTAAAAAAAATTTTTTTTACACAAGATTAAACATACTGTTTTACGTCAGTTTAATTTAAAGTCAATTATAATGACTTTATTTATTTAGTTAGTTAGTTAGTTAGCTAGCCATTCATTCATTCATTCATTCATTCATTCATTCATTCATTCATTCATTCATT
>CAIGQV010019084.1:5112853-5124372 GCA_903798115.1 Danio jaintianensis
ATTCATTCATTCATTCATTCATTCATTCATTCATTCATTCATTCATTTATCTATTTATTTTAATAAAGGCATAAGGAGTGTTTGAGAAACATTTGATTGATTTGTTTAAATCAAATCATACTTGTGGTGCAAAAATATTGAACGCAAATGTAATTTTTCTGGGCAATGCAACGAACACTGTTAGAAATCTCAAGCATGATCATAATGAGAAACAGAACATGCTGCTTTGGTTTTCTGTTCCTGAGTGAGAGGTGAGGTAAACGGCTGCCTTTATAGTAGCATGTAATTGTGGTAATCAGTGCTAAATGCTGCTGTTGTGTAATAATGCTTGGCAATTGAGAAATTCACTGGAACGCTAATTTTGAACAGCAAAGAGGTTATTATTTCACCACCTTCCCAAATGCATTCTAATAACTTACACACATGGAAAATACACATGCTCTACAGGTACAGTACATGCCCCCACAAAGACATTCAAGCCAGTTTATTAGCAGCTAACTTATAAATATACAATATACAGTATACTGTACACAGTAAGTTGTAAATGCAGTACGCAAATTAAGAACTTCACTAAAAGTACAGATAATAAAATATGAGCCCAGTAAAATTATTAAATACTTATGTATTAAATGTTGATGTTTCTTTATTGTGCATGTACATGGCTTTATGGATTTTTTTTTAATCATTTGAATCAGTGAATCATAAACTGAGGTTTTGCTCCAATCTGGATAATTTGAATTAGTGAATTGCTAACTGGAGACTTGCTCTGACTGAATCATTTGAATCAGTGAATTGTTACTGCAGACTCACTCTGACCAGATCATCTGAGTCAGCGAGTTGTTAACTGGAGACTTGTATAGTCCAGGTAATCTAAATGAGTAATCTGTTAACTGGAGACTAACTCTGACTAGATCATTTGAATCAGTGAATTGTAATAACTGCAGATTTGCTTTGACTGGATCATTTGAATCAGTGACTTGTTAACTGGAGACTCGCTCTGTATGGATCATTTGAATCAGTGAATAATTAACTGGAGACTCACTCTGTCCAGATCATTTAAGTGAAGACTCACTCAGACTGGAACATTTGAATCATAAAATCCTAAAGCTTATTCCCTGATTTATCAGGGGTTGCCATAGAGGCCAATTACATATGTTTTACACAGCGGATGCCCTTCCAGCCACAAATCAGCACAGATAATACAACCCCCAGCGCTGGGAAACACCCACATACCCTCCCATTCACACATTACGGCAAATTTAGTTTATCCAATTAACCTATATCACGTCTTTTTCATGAAGGAATTTCAGTTCAAAATAATGTTTCACGCCAATATATTAACAATTTTCTTTTCATCTGAACCACCAGTAAATTGAAAGCAATTGTTTATTCATCAGCTCACTCAACAAAGACTGCATAAACACTAAGCTAGTCCTCCTCCCACCATGTCACTGTTTCTCTCTCTGCTGTCCTTCTTCAGTGTGCCATCAGATTGACGGTAAAGCAGACACATCATTTTTAAGGCTCTCTCCAGCTCTCCCCGACTCTTACACACCTCACTTACTGTATGTGTCTTCTCCCCGAGTAAATTCTCCAGGGGATTTGACTTAGTTTACACTGCCATCTTGTTGTCATGACTGCAATGGCACACCTCTCTTTCCCCAATGGTATAAATCTGACAACTGCTTTTGAACTAAAAAAAAAACAAAACAAGGATTGAGGAAGGCAAACTTCATTAGAATATAAATTTCATGTCATGAGTGCTGAAGTGAGAATTGAACCTGATATTGAGCTGGAATGATGCTGATATATGTGCAGTTGTTCCTCAAGGGTGTGAGTACTGTACGACCGCTTCACTTGTTATTATGTATGGGGGAAATGATTTGATTTGTCATTTTTGAACTCTGGTATCAAGCTTGATTAACAACAACATAGTATACTATTTTGTCACAAAGTTGTGTAGGTCACTGCGCAGCAACTATACAAGCTAATTATTAGCATACAGTTAACTTGTCTGCAACTACATATTCTAGTGTCCTTAATATTTTTTTTATCACTCAGTAACAATAATGTGAAATTTGAAGACACATATAGGTGCCATAGGTCTCACTGGTATCACCACAGGCACATTTTTCTAATGAAACATTAGGACAGAAACTATGAAAAATGCTGAGCTAGTTTGAGTAATGCTAGCATCAGGCACTGCATTAAATGTGTCTGATTGGCTAATTACTTGTTTTTATTTGAATCTGTATTCATTCAGAGCACAGCCATTAGCGAACATTTCAAACGACAGACAAGGAACGGACCCCCTCCTCATGGGGCTAAGTAGTTTGGAAGTGAAAATATGAGTGGTCAGTAAAAGTGGCTCTTAAACTAGGCAGTGGCCAGTAAAAAAAAAACAGATGAGGAAATGTCCTGTGTGACTTAAGCGCGTTCCTTAATGTTAGCATAATCACCATGTAGCGAAAGACTTCCTTTTTAAGACCTTTACTGGACGTGGAGCATAATTAAACAAGGAAAAGTCATATAAATGGACGTTGTCACGCTTCTGCATGGTTAGTGCTTGGTTGTTAAAGTCACATCTGGTGGAGGTTATTTCCTGAGGCCGTCTTTTAAGGGCAGGCTTTAGGAGCTGGTACTGTACAGCTGTGGGTGGGCATCAAACTGGCAAAAAAATTGTGTGAGGCAGGAAGGACTTGTCCGAGCTGGCCGTCTGAAACCATTTCTACAACTAATCCTTGATCCTGAAATCATTTAAACCATGAACAGTGTCTCTCCTCAGTATACTGGTGTAAATAAATCCCTCTGTGCTCACATTGAGGCAGAGCCTGAAGCCGTTGATTAGATGTCTGTGGCAGATCAGGGAACGAGCTGATCCAAGACCAGCTGTTGAACTTGAGGTGAAGCCACAAGCCTCCGAAGAACTGATCTTTGATCACAGCGTCGTTCAGGGAACTCTGGAGCGTAAATGATGTCTCATCCAGCCCCTGTTCATGCCCAGGGAAATCACCATGAAATTCACAGAGTACCATGAGCTGATATTATGCATATCCAGTCCATCTCCTCAACCCCTGACCAGCAAACTGGTCTTCGGCTGCACTCCCAGGAGCCTTTGCACTGTGAACCTGGCTCTCCACGTGTGCCCTGAGCTCCTGGTGATGGCTAAAATGGCATGCCTAATGTTATTGCTGCTGCCTTTCCAATGAAAGGCTAATATATGGATTTGTTGCAGGAAATCCCAGGCAGTGTATCCCTGGCTACTCTCACATGCAAACACACAGTGAGTCTGAGGCAGAGCAGCTGCAGATGGGTGATGCTATTAGTTGTGGTGATTAGGGGAAGACTACATGCGTGTGTGTGTGCGTGTGTGTGTGTGTGTGTGTGTGTGTGTTTGTGTGTGTGCGTGTTTGCGTGTGTAGAGTGACTGACTGAGCCAGCGCAGAAATGCTGGCTGCATTGCTGTAAGATGGGGTGGATGGAACAAGTGTGCCTGATACTGTGTCTGTGCATGTGTGTGTGTTTGTGGCCAGAGCTCCCTATCCATTTAAGGAACTACACATGCTATTGCACATATGCACACACTCTAACATTTCATCATAAATCATTATATACGAAAAGCCTTATTAGCACAGATTTCTGTGCAGATGCCATGGAATAGAGACTGAAAACAGGATACATACAGTATTTATCATCTGTATCTATAGTTTGTATATATAGAACAGAAATAAGATGTGCTAAATAACCAATTAAAATGATAAAAATAGAAAAAAAATCTATTACTATTATATACTAAGATTAATTCTTTTATTAGTTTTCAGCTATACTTAATGGGCCACTAAATGCTGTAGCCAGACAGAGAGACATATGTAGGTAGATGAAGTTATTATGCAATGGTTACTATATTTGCTTTTAAAATAGTTTTCAGCTCCAAACTTTTTAATAGTTGCCCTCTGTGTGTTAAGCCTTTAAATGCTATATTCTACTATATTCAAACCAACAGGAACAAGAAGCTGATATATATCAATAATATATATCAATATATGCAGTATATATCAATATAAGTAGAATGTGTGTGTGTTTCCATCAGTTAAATATTCTGGTTTTTAATATTGATGCTCATGTCTTCAATATTTTCTACTGTACTCTGACTTCTAACTATAACAATCTGTACAACTGCTCAGGCCCTGTTCTTTTAAACCTGCCAGAAGAGTAAGGGCAAAATATACTTTTTTTGCAGTGTTTTTTCCTCCAGGTGAAGCTGATTAAGATCTCTGCGTTTGGCACCTCATATTCTTTTATTCGTCAGGAGGGGGGAGTTGTGTTGTGATGATGGCATATGTGCTGTCTCTGTGTCTGACCCGATTGTAAATCAGCAGAGAAATCTCTATAGCCCTAAAGTACTTTTTCACACTGATACAGTACATTTGCTCCATCTCTCCTTTTGAAAGCTATTATGATATGAAACATATATGTAAGGAAGAAAACAATATTTTGGGATAAGATTTTAACCAAATTGCAACCAAAGAGTGGTCCAGTATGTCCAAATACAAGGAGAATTATATCCTGTCAGTCAAAGGAGGGTGGGAAATCATCACATTTTTGTTGTGTAGAGTAATTGTCTGCTGACAAAACATTCATTTGTTTCTAAGCTCTGGACCGTCTGCTAAACCTTTTTAACACTGTTAATCTGACTGCACACCTAAGGCCAACAAGTCTGTCAAAGCTAAAGTAGTTAAATAGAACTTAAGAATTATGTTAATACGATAAGAATGTTAATGATCGAGACAAGCTACTGTGAATCAAGTTTTTGAAATGGAGAGATAACATTTTGAACAATCAGTTGATATGATACTATACTTAATATAATACAACACTATGGGTTGTCTGTTATGTTTAATTGGTGCAGTTACGTCAATTAATCAGAATACTAAATAACAAGAATGAACTGTTACCAATAAAATGTTAATCACTAAACTGTTTAATGCTTGCTGTTTAAAGGTGGTGTGCAAATATTTCCAAAATAATTGAATAATACTACATAAAGTGTATAAGTTATGTAGACTATTTCTTTAAAAGGTCAGACATCAACACTATGAAAAAGGTCATTATTTTTGTATGGATCTTATAATAATAATAATTATGTTTTACTAATAGCCATCAATAGTTTACTTGTGCTGCGGCATTTTCGAGAAGTGCATATGGGGATATATATATATATCCCCATATATATTTATATATATATATAAACTAACTACTCAGCCGGGTCCACACAAATGCACTGTGTGTGTTCCTCCACGCTCCTCGCACTGTCACAAAATGTGACACTGTATGTGTGTATTTTGGGGGTGCCATCCTCAGAGGGGGTGAAGATGTTGAGAGGCGAGGGGGTTGCAGTCGGGTTCCTGGGCTCCATTTGCAATTGAAAGCAGGGGGCTGTGGCATAATGAAAATGTAAAGCAGTGGTTTCATTTTATTCACTCTGGCAGATCCAGATTCCCAGTGAAACCTCACTCCAGCAATCAGTCTATTAATAATTGAATCTGGTTCAGGAAGTGAGCGAGGCGAGCCGATGCCACGACGCTACGCCTCACCAGCTGCTGACCCTCATACACACCAGCCAATTACACATCGCCGCTTAATTGTCGGGTGATACGATTGCGCCGCTGTGGGGGAGGATGTGGCGTCACTTGGGGTGTGTGTGTATGTGTGTGGGGAGGTGCTTGCCGACCCCAGGGTGGCAGAAAGAGAGGGCAGAGATGATGATGAGAGACAAGAATGAGAGTGAGAGAGAGAGAGAGAAAAAATTATGAGAGAATTAATTGTGCTTGTTAAAGTCCATGTGAAATCAAAATTTACAATGCTTATTTTGGTAGCGCACATTGTTATTCTTTAGGTGCTAATCCACTGAAAAAATTTTGTTTTGGTAATCTTCAATCAAAGTCTGATTTGCTTTCACGTTTGGAGTGGTGTCCTTCTCAGTTTATGTCAGTTTGATGGCTTCTGCCACAATATTCTTACAGCCCCATGCTTAAAGGTGCTGTATGTACGTTTTTGACTCTTCTAAAGCATAAAAATACCATAATAGGTCTGCAGATATTTAAGAAACATGTTATGTGAACATTCTTGTTTATCGAAAAAACAATGCTGAAGTCAGATATTCTGCTTTGAAAATGTTTTTTCCGTGCCGGAACGTTGTCTTTGTTTTGGTTCTTTTAACTCGCCCACTGCCACTTTAGCCTATTATATTTCAGTACCCCAGGTT
Organism: Danio jaintianensis; assembly: GCA_903798115.1. Classification (NCBI taxonomy): domain Eukaryota; kingdom Metazoa; phylum Chordata; class Actinopteri; order Cypriniformes; family Danionidae; genus Danio; species Danio jaintianensis. Next base: position 5,119,119 of record CAIGQV010019084.1, read on the forward strand.
GCCTTGGTGGAAAACCACGTATTTCATTCATTCATTCAGAAAGGCTCACAAAGCATGCGTCCGTGACCGAAATGCGACCTCCAGTGGACAGTAGCATAGCAGACTCCGAAATGAGACGCAGATTCAGAGTTGTAAACGAATGTAACAAATGTAAACATTAGGTGAGCAGGTTACATTGTAACCGCGTGTCCTAACAACACGCTACATGACGAGATTTGCAGTGATAAGCAATTTGGCTGTTTGTACCAGACGAAACACGACTGCAATTTAAATACAGCCATTCAGAAGCACAGAATATGCACTCACTCACAAAATGGTAAGGCTTATAATTTAATTATTTTACATAATAAACCTCTTTAACATTATTAAATGTAGATGCCGAATCACTATGTGTTGGTTTGCATTATTTCACAGTTCTAAAGTTCAATTTCAAATGGTTTATTTTATTTTCAAGATCTGAGGTAATCTGCTGCTGCTTTCAGTAGTATGGCAATAAATGTCATGTAAAATGGCATTCAAATTATATTTGCATATAACACTGAATAAAGCACCTGAGGTGATCACAGTTTATCCTGTTACTCAGCTGCAAGAAATTGTCATGTTCACCAGCGATCAAGGACTTCAGAGATCGCTGGTGAACTACAAATCATCACAAACTACAATTCCCATCATTCCGCCACACACACCCGGTTTCCACTTCCACTCATCACACACACAGCTGCATCCGATCACTACTCATTGTTTGGACTATTTATACACCCTGCACCCGTCTAGTCTTGTCTCAGTCGTTGATTGTTAGTATGTTGTCTGGTTTATGTTGGTATTGATGGTATGTTTAGCTCATGGTTAAGTCATAGTTTCTGGTCATAGTTTGTTGTTTTGTTTATTTGTTATTTTGTTACTTTTTGTACCTGGATGTCCTGTTTTTGCACGATGTCCGGTTTTTGTATGACAACTCACCATTAAATGCACATGGATCCTACCTCTTGTCCCGTCTGCAATACCTCCCGGTAATGTGACAGAAATAGAAGCCATTTGTAATATATTAATTCGAGGTGTTGGTTAGGACAAAAACTCCTTTTAACATGAAAATACTCCCTCTATTGCGTGCCGTTGCTTTAATTTAGAACATGACTTAAATCAGCCTTTAGGCTCGATTGTCAGACTCACTCCTCAATCTGGCAACCTGCGCTTGCATTTGTTTTGATTCAGGAATGTAATACCTAGTTCAACTACTGGGTGTCAAACTTACATACTGCACCTTTAAGGATTTTAATAAAACCCCTTAAAATCATTTATTAAACCAATTTATTTGTCCAAGACTGTGATAAATGGTAAAAAAATCCAGTCCACAATTACTTTTTATATTGAAAATACGTCCTTTTGTGTTTTTTTCACCAAATCAGTGACATCATTTGTGAACTTGGCAATTAAAGAGTTAAAATCCTGTAAATTTCTGAACAATTTAGTAGTTTTAGTAGTAGGTTGATTAACAGATTTATGCCAAAAAAAAAAAAAATTATGGGATGCATTTTTACAGTACAGCAGTTTAATTCAGTGGATGTTTTCATCCCTAAGATAACAAAAGGGTAGTAAATTTGAACAGTGCGCAAGGGTTAAAAATGTTCTGTTATGGTTATGCCTGGCATCCACACTACTCTGGCATTTTTTGATTCACAAAAATGGAGCATTTTGAAAACCCTAAAGACCCAAGTTTAGTTTGGAAACACTTATGTTTTGTTTTGGTATAGATGGATTGAAGTGGAAACTTCACGGCGGCTATCCACATTCGCTCTGTCTGAATGGTCTTCTGTACTACTGTGTACTGTTCCCTGATTCTTCAAGCACCTCTTATATGATCATTACACAACCGGCACACTGCAAGTACAGAAAGTCCCTTTAAGGCAAGTAATTTTGTTCTGCGACCATCTTTGAAAAAAACCCCCAAAAAACGCTCTGGCATGCAACTGCAATCTCTTTAAATGGGGAAACCTCAAATTCTCTAAAACTGTTTGCCAAGCTTACGATTAAATTTCAAGATTTGGAATCGCCAATGAAATTTAACAACAACTGTCACATCAATTTTATTTCTAAATCTTCAAATCACACAAAAAAACAGCATGAGCACTCAAAGAGAACAATATCACAACACCAATCAATAACCACCGAATATTTGCTGAGATTCCATTACATTGACCCCATATTTCTATAACAATGAAACTGTATTAAAGAACACGTTTGGACTATGCCCCTCCCACAGAGAATCGTGAGGGCTTTCTTTGCTAGAGCGTCCATATTGACAGTAACAATGACATATCTTGTGTATATAGTCTTTGAAGTAGGGATGTTGGCAAAATTTGAGCATGTCCACTTTGCATGAGCAGTCACATATCAAACCGTATATGTTATATAGTGTGAATGGAGATTGTTTTTCTCAAACACAGTAAAAAACACCAGTCTGGAGAAGATGTATTTTCATTCTAAAACACCATTTTAAAACAAAAATGCACTAATGTAAATGGCACCTCAGATTGTGGAGTGCCAATTTCTCTGACATATTTTACTAGAGGAAGCCCTTCCTGCTGTAACCCTCAGTGCTCTACCACACACTCTCCCACACACTATGGGCAATTTAGTTTATCCAATTCACCTATATTGCATTCTTTGGTCTGTGGGGGCAACCAGAGCAACCGGAGGAAACCCACGCAAACACAGTGGGAACATGCAAACTCCTGGCCTAGTCGGGACACGAACCGGCAATTTTCTTGCTGTGAGTCAACCATGCTAACCACTTAGCTACCGTACCGACCCATTGAAATAAATAAAAATATAAAAATATAACAAAAACAAACTATTTGAATTAAATTAGGTTTAAGATGAATTCTAGAAAATGACTAAATGTGCAATAAAATAAACTGAGGTTATAGACAGGGGTGCACATACAGTAACTGGTGCGTAGATTTGCATTGAACTAAAATATCTGTTGACTAGATACGGCACTAGAGAAATGATTTTGCATATAGACTGTAGGTTGGCATTAAAGAACCTTGTTACCCAAGTTATAGACCATTTTGAGGGATGTAAACAAAAACAATGGTCCCAACACATTTCCTGTTTTACATTGTTAGTTTCTATAGCTTCTGAGAATCCAAAAAGAGCCACACATTGATAAATAATGTTATGATAGCTGTTTAAACATGAAGTTATGATTGAATTACCTCTTGTTACGGTTATGAAATAGTTTAATAACAAGCAGGAAATGTTCATGGGCCAATGACATGACCACATTGAAATGGTCTATAGACAAATCTGGAATTTCTCTATGTATGATTGAAAAGACTATTACAAATGTTAAAATGTGTTGTTAACTGCGTAAAATAATGTGCTTGTTTTTGTTATGTATAGTTATTTGTTTTGTAAGTAGAGGTGCCAGTAGGCTTTGCGTTTAGCTTTTTATCTCAGATTGAATTCATTTGCATGTGAATAAAATAGTGTGGGACAGTACATAGGCTCATACAAAAATTGCCATGCTTGTGGCTCAGAGTGAAAATGTAAAATAAAGTTGGTCTCTGTGTAAACGGAAGGAGTTGCAGTCAATGTCGGAGTTTACGATGGCATGGTTACCATATTGTTTCAGATGGTGGCAATTGGGGTTTCTCTTACGCACACACCAGCCACAACCTCGAGAACTGCACAAAATCAGCTGATCGCACGGTCCTGCATATAGAAATCGGAGATAGAGCAATATATGCAAATCGCATATTTAAAATACAAGTTCATGTTTAGATTTTAAAGATATAAAAATATATGTACATATATGCACATATATTTCAAAATATTGCAAAAATGGCCATTTACATAAGAACCGTGTTAGCACTGAGCGACATCTCCAGATATTGCTTTAAAAATTGGACCAAAAAAATGGTTATAGAACAATTTAGTAACAGTTTACAAAAGCTGATATCAGTCGGACTGTGATATATAATGAAAAGGTCACACATACTGTACAATGTGCAATGCCATAAACCTCCCGAACAGTTATAAACTACTGTCATTTCAGTTATATATGAAGTACATGAAGACAAACAGACTGCACTCTTCCATGTCCTATAACTGGTCTAAATGTCAGAACAAACAAGTTGCTTTATTCAATACCATATTATATTTATAGAAAGTGAAATAAAACTCAAGATTTGATCCTCAGATATCATGTGAAGGCCCTGATAAAGTTTTTTGGTTTTGTTCTTTATACAGGGGTAAAAAGAAGTTGGAAATACATGTGGAGCAGGATACTGTTAGTGAATGTGACTTCTTCTCTATAACAACATAAATACACAACCAAAACCACACTGGTAAAGAAAGCATCTGATGACAGCTATGAGAATATTTGCACCAGCTCTGCAATTCGTCACTCCAGTCACATAAGGTTGCGTTGATTTATATAGTACTTTGTACAGTATTTTGCTTTAAAGCATTTTGCTTTTAGCAATAACATAGGTGTGTTGCTTTTAGTTAGAAATACACTTTGATTTCTAACATGAAGCAGCTCTGCAGTGTTTGTTTTTACTGTACTAAATATATAACCTTGATGGACTGAACAGAAGAAATCAACAAGACAAGGGCTGTTTCATGCCAATATGCATTCTTACACAGAATATGCAATACGCATCCTTGTTTTCTCATTCTCATCAACCACCAAAGTTCAATTACAGTACTTAAGATCACCTGGATGTGTTCTTGATATTAAGGATGCATCGAATGCAGACTTGAGCACAATACGCGCTTGAAGTCCCAGAAGTCATTGCAGTTAAATGAAGGAGAAGTACGCGCAGCAACTCTCTATTCACTATTATTTACAGTTCAGACATTTAACTTGTTTGTCTCAAGAGTTTCCCTCTGCAAGCATGTCACATTTTAAGAATTTTAGGTCAATAATATATAAATTTGCTGCTTATTAAAAGTTAGTAAGACACAGTAGTAGTTAGGTTTAGGTATTGGGTAGGATTGGAAATGTAGAACAAGATCATACTTAATACGTGCTAATAAACAGACAATATCTTAATAATAGGCAGGCAATAAGCCAGTAGTTAATAGTGAGAATTGGTACTTAAACTAATGTTACCAACCAACCCACCAACCAACCAACCAAACCAAACCAAAAAAAAGCAAACCAACCCACCCAGCCAACCAACCAAACCAAAGCAAACCAAACCAAACCAAGCAAACCAACCAACCAACCAACCTAACCAAAGCA